>JALPQD010000131.1:1200000-1572371 GCA_023101885.1 Typhlomys cinereus
ACCAGTTCTTTATCTTGAATGTGGAGTGTTGCAGTCTGCCTACATGGTTGCTGATAAATGACCAGAACACAGCTTAAGGGAACAAGGAGTTTACTTTCTTACGATAGTCCAGTTACAGTTCATAGTCCAGCTTGACGGGAGAACACACACTAACACCAGGGCTGAGGGAACTGGCCACCATAACAGCTGAGAGATGGACAATCCTTACTTGCCAGACCAGCATGTCTGGCCAAGTGAACAAAAGGATGCCCACTCTCTCAACCAGCTCTCTGTGATTTATCCAGGGCCTAATCCCACCCACCATGGGCTGGGTCTTCCCCAGCAGCCAGACAATCTCCTTCAGGTTTGCTCTGGGCTTAACTCAACCATCAACTCTCTACACCTGTGCCCAGAGCTCAAACCCTCAAGAGTCAAGTTGACACCTGTGTTTAACTATGACATTCCACCCCTTGTCAACTTGACACAAAAACAATAGCACTTTTAAACTGTAACCTTTCCTTGTCCCCACAGATGTTAAAATATAAATACATTCCCTGGACAAATTTAAAATGTTCTCTCATTAAAACTTCAGTTCCAATATTTTAAAAGTTTAAAGCAGATAAAACATTAAAACAGAAGGATCTTAAAACAATAAGAAAACATTTAAAAGATCAAAGTCCAGCAAATCACCGCATCCTGTACTTCAGTGTCCATCTTCTGCTGCTCATCACGTAGTCAAGGCGGCTCAAGGATTCGAGGCATTCCCAGTCCCTGTTTGCAGCTCGAAGTTGTAAGAGCAGAGTTCCTCTGAACCAGGCTGAATCTCCACTCGCAGTTGTCCTCAGCAGCAGTCCCACAGTTCTGGCATCTCAAATACAACTCTGGGTTCTCCTCTGCAGCTTTAAGCTTCACCATCTCTTGCAGGAACTCTACGCCTGCCACTTGGTGCCAAGCTTTTGCTGCTCCATGAACCTTTCAGTAGTACCTGAAAACCAGTATCACCTGAGGGACGCTGCCTGATTCCGAAGCGAGGTTGAAACACAGCTTAGTCCACTGGAGCCACAGCTGCACCAACTTCAACGCACCAATGCTGGAAAAGCCTCTCTTCTAGGCAACCAAACTTGCAAAGGGCAAGAAACAACTTTAACTTGGGCTTTCGGCCCCTGATCGAATCTGAGCTTCCAAACCATGAACTTGCCATACGGTGGTTTTCACGTCCTCCACCGTCTCAGTGCAAGTCACTAGGTTTTCCTTCACTGATAATCATTTGTCCAACAGCAGCAGATATTCTGCTGCCTGCCCTTTGCACATCCAAACCTTCAAGGCTACCAACACAGCTCTCCTCTGTCAAGCAAACCAGTCCATCATCTCTCAATTCAACTTTACCAAAGTCCTTGTTCCCCTCCTCAGAAACTGGGCCCAAACAATGTCTCTCAGCAATTGGCCCACTAAACTCTGAAGAATGGTATTTGTAAATCCACAAAGTGAAAATTCTCAAGCATTTTCAACTTTGTCCAGCGAAACCGTTCAAAAGACACAAAATCCACATAGTCAGATTTATCAGCAACACCCCACTTCCTGGGTACCAAATTCTGTTGCAGTCCGCCTACATGGTTGCTGATAAATGACCAGAACACAGCTTAAGCGAACAAGGAGTTTACTTTCTTACGATAGTCCGGTTACAGTTCATAGTCCAGCTTGACGGGAGAACACACACTAACACCAGGGCTGAGGGAACCGGCCACCATAACAGCTGAGAGATGGACAATCCTTACTTGCCAGACCAGCATGTCTGGCCAAGTGAACAAAAGGATGCCCACTCTCTCAACCAGCTCTCTGTGATTTATCCAGGGCCTAATCCCACCCACCATGGGCTGGGTCTTCCCCAGCAGCCAGACAATCTCCTTCAGGTTTGCCCTGGGCTTAACTCAACCATCAACTCTCTACACCTGTGCCCAGAGCTCAAACCCTCAAGAGTCAAGTTGACACCTGTGTTTAACTATGACATGGAGTGTTTTGACTATTATTTGCTGTGGCGAGCATCTGTTTTGGTCATATCTGTTTGGGGTGCGGAATGCCTCTTGTATATGGATGGGCCTCTCTTTTTTTAGATGAGGAAAGTTTTCCTTGATGATCATTTGGAAAATTTCCTCAGGGGTGGTATTTTGAGATTCTTGCTCTGGTATTCCATGAATACGCATGTTAGTCTTCTTCAGGATGTCCCATATCTCCTGACTATTTCTCTCAAGTATCTTTTTGGCTTTAACAACCTCTTCCATTGAGCTGGTTAATACTCCCATTTTATCTTCAAGATCTGAAATTCTGTTTTCTGCTTCCTTAGTTCTGTTGATAAGACTCTCTGTGGAGTTCTGGGTTGAAGATAACTTGTCTTTTAGTTCAGTTTTAAACTCTGCTTGAATCTGCTTTTTGTTTCTTGCACTGTTTTTCTCAACTCCTCCAAGTGTCTGTTGTGTTCCTCTTCAAAGCAATTGTTTCGATTATTTAATTCCTCCTGGATTTCCTCTTTCATAATATTGAACATGGTAATGATCATATTTTGAAGGTCGTTATCTTGGGTCAGGCTTTCTTGGCCATTTTCCATAGGTTTGTTCTGGTTGGAGTCTAACATTATGGGATTAATTCCTTCAGTGGGAGATTTGTTTGCTTGAGTGTTGTTTCTCATGGATTTGCACTTTGACTTTGGCATTGTCATTTTAACTCTTAAGATCTTTCAAGTTCTGTGCGTTTTTCACTAAACTGAATTATTTGGCCTGGAGTTTTGGGGGTGGGCGGAGACGGAGCTTACCTAGGTCGATGTGAGTCCAGGCTGGACCCCGTGTGTCCCCGGGGGCGGAGTGGGAGAAGGAAGAATGGGGCGTTGGCAGGCACTATTTAACCTGGGGGACCTGGGGGCGAGCCTGGGCGAAGGGGGTGCCCTCTCCTCCTCCCAGGCCCTGCGCGGAGGCTCAGGCTGGATGGTGGGAGGAGCTGGGTCCCTTGGGCGGCCTGGGGTTCTGGGAGAGGGCGGGGGCCAAGCTTACTTAGGTCGCGCGGTGAGGCCCGGCTGGACTGCACGGGCATCCGGGCGGGGGAGTGGAGGGAAGAGAGGATGGGGCAGCAGCGGGGCGCTATTTAAACCTGGGGGACCTGAGGGGGGGCCCGGGCGCAGACGGGGTGCCCTCTCCTCCTCCCAGGCCCTGCGCTCGCGGATCCGGCTGGATGGTGGGAGGAGCTGGGTCCCTTGGGCAGCCTGGGGTTCTGGGGGTGAGCGGGGACCGAGCTTACCTAGTTCGTGCGGTGAGGCCTGGCTTGACCGCGTGCGTCCCAGGCGGCGGAGTGGAGGGAAGGGATATTTGCTTTCTTGCATCCAGTATTGGGTATTTTTTGAGTGAGGAATAAAGGAGATAAAGCTATCGACTTGTAAATAGGATATAACTCTGAGTTCACAAATTAAAGCAAGTGAAAAAAGGATTGAAAATAGTTAAGACTGGCATACAACCCAGCCACTTTATCAGACTTTTGAGTGGTAGTGTCATATCTCTGACAGGATGAGTATTTTAAAAGCACAGTGCTTCAGTTAATATACTGATTTTAAATTATCTTTTGGTATCATGTTTGTACTTGCATAAATGATTCATTGATTCATGCTAAATACACAGTAATGGAAATTATTTCCTCACACATAGTCTTCTTTGGAAATGTGAAGGGGAAAGATAAATATTTGAGAGCCTGTTCTGAATAAGAAATTTCAATTATGTTAATTTTATAAATGTTTTAATTAATATAAAACATGCATATAGAAAAGGCTTAATTCATGAGATTACCAAATTAAGTACACCTGTGTAACCATCATCCAAATCCTAGAAACAGAATGTGATCAGTACCACTGAAGTTCACCTTTACCCTCTATCTCATGCCCAAGTCCTGGTCCTTTTACCCCAACAATAACCACTCTCCTAATTCTAATAGAACAGATTGACTTTGCCTGGTTTTGAAGTGTATGCAAAGTAAATCAGAAAATATAAACTCTCTGCGAGTTGATTTTCCCTGAGCATTAGGCTCACAAGATTCATCTGTATTACTCCCTTGTAGCTGTAGATGGTTCATTGTCATTGCACATAGTATTCCATGATGTAAAAATAGAAAAACATAGTTGGTATTCTTGGTGGGAAGGATACAGGAAATTTGACCAGTGTGATATGATTATGAATGATGGTCCTATGAATATTACAGTGTGCAAATGCATATGTGTGTGCATGAATGCAATGTGTGTACAAAAATATACATGTATCTTTTAGGTATATATCTAGTGATGCTATTACTATACCAAAGGAATGCATAGGTACTGTCTTAAAAAATGGAGAGAAACACTTTTACAGAATTGTTATGTTATGTAGCTGGCAGAAAATACTACAATTTTCAACAACTTTTGCATCACTTCACATTGAGAAGCAGAGACTATATCCCTATTCTTGAAACAGTACTGGCAATATGACTCGTTCTGTCTATCTTGGAACACTATTCGTTTTACACATAAACTTTAGCAAGCATGTTGGTTGACAAGAATCGTGTGGCTGTGTCGACTCTCTTATCCAAAACAGTATATAGCCAGTCAACAGTGAGGTGTATGAAAAGCTCACAAGGGTTCATGAGGCTTTTCTAGACAATTCTGCCCAGCTGATCTGCCAGCTAATTAGAGGTGCATGAGTTAGTCTCCCACATCAGCCAAGTAGAGTCCAAACCAGTCAAACTACTCCATGAACCTAAGACTTTAATAATATAATAATAAAGGTTGATTTAAGATGAAAAGTCACGGGCTGGAGAGGTGGCTCAGGGGTTAAGCCTCCGCCTTGCAGGTGGAAGGTCCTGAGTTCGGATCCCAGATCCCACGTATAGACGCCAGGAGGAAGCGGGGGCGGCCTGCGCTTCTGGTCCTGGTAGGACGAAGCCTGTGAATCTCAGGGCAGAAGGAGGTGGAGGCATCCATGGTGGTTCGCGAGTTCGTGCGTGGTTCTACACACACACACACACACACATACAAAAAAAAAAGATGAAAAGTCACTTGGAGGTGAATATTTATTGTATATTTCATGCCTTTATAGCTGAAGTAGACAAGCACAGAGAATAAATAATTCAATAACCTGGTACTCCACTTGGCTTGGGTTATACATACTCTCCTTTCCTAACAATGCATCTGGCAACCCACTATAATAAAACATTCACCTGCCACATACTATGCACAAATATCTCTCTCCAAACAATGTAACCTAAGATCTTCACCCACACTGAGCTGCATACACACAAAATACAAAATAAGCCCCTGTATTTTTACATCATGGAATACCATATGCAATGAAAACAAACCATCTACAACTACAAGGCAATAATATAGATGAATAAACATCTCACTTTCTCATTCTTTTAGATTCTCATACATGAATACAATTAATTTATATTATTTTCCCCCTTATCATTCTCCAGTTCCATGCTCCATCCTTTTCTACTGCAAACTTTCTTCCCTACCAATTTTCCTCCTATTTCCCTATCTTTTTGCAAGAGTAGCCCACTAAGTTTCATCTGAATTGCCTGTACTGGCCTAGACCTGAGCTCTTGTTGAAGCATGGATAATATATCAGTAGATACACCATTGAAGAAAGTAACTCCCTACCACCACCACCACCACCACCTTGAATTAACCCTCAGTAGTCTTTCAGAGAGGTGAGATCTTTCCCCTTCCATGGCAAAATATTAATAGGCCAAATCTTGTATAGGTCTTATGGAAGTAGACAAAGCTGCATTGAGATCACAGATGTAGGATTCCTATAATGTTCAGAATATACTGTCTGTCACAACCCCTTCTCATTACAGGCTATTGCATTAGATGGTGTCCCCTGAGACTAGGAGTAGGGGGTGAGGATGTCTTGCAAAGAACTGAGTATTCCACAGCATCTGATTCTGTGTATTTGGTCAGTTGTGAGTCTCTATTAAAAATAACTCTCCATTGTTAAAGGAACTTCTAAGTCAAAGACTGAGAGCTCCTCTAATCTATGGGTATAATTATAAATTCTTTGATGGCAGATTGGTATTACGTATTTGTAGCTAAATTTAGCAGTTTGTTCCCACCGAGGGTCTCCCATTCCTCAGTTGGTAGTCTGGTTTACAGTACCATTCATGTGTTTCCTATTGAAAATTGGGCTTTATATCCAATCATAAAGTAGTTATCATTCTTGCCACTATGTGTCAATGATCACCTTGTGCCGAGACTGTTGTTATTTCATTATGAAGAACTCATTGCTGGGTGAAACTGTTGATTGCTTTTCTCAGGCAGCAGCCTGATTAGTACTTTCCAGTACTGTTAAAACTGACCAACAAGGAGGAAGCATTCAGATCATCTTCAGCTTGGTTTTATATGTCCTGTGATCAACACACACACACACACACACACACACACACACACACACACACACAAATACACACAAACACCATACTTTAACAACAGAGTAAGTTTCTCCTCCCCCTAATGATCATAAAACTATCAAAACTTTATATGTAATTTAAGACATGCTTATAAAAAGAACAGAGGGCAACAGAACTGGTTTTGGACACATACACAATAAGATAAATTGTATCCTCAAAGTCAATTTTCAGAATACTTTACTTGCCATCTTAGGCCTATGCATAATTGAATGTGCATATGATTAAAGTCAGATGCATTATGGGAAGTGACATTCACAGTAAAAATGAAGTAATATAACTGTCATAGTTAGGCACAGGTGTCAACTTGACAGTTGAGGGTTTGAGCTCTGGGCACATTTGTGGAGAATTAGTAGTTGAGTTAAGCCCAGAGCAAACCTGCTGATGGGAAAGATCCAGTCCATGGTTGGTAGAATAAATCACAGAGAGTTGGTTGAGAGAGTTGGCATCCTTCTGTATACTTGGCCAGACATGCTGCTCTGACAAGTAAGGATTGTCCATCTCTCAGCTGTTATGTGGTGATGGTGTGGCCAATTCCCTTGGCCCCGGCATTGATGTATGCTCTCCTGTCAAGCTGGACTAAGAACTGTAACCAGTAATCGTATGAGAAGATAAAACCCTTGTTCCCTTATGCCATTTGATGTCATTTGTCAGCAGCCATGCAGGATGACATATTCTTTTCTGATCTGTACTACTGCTTTGCTTTAAGCAAAGTTACATTGCTACTTTTTTGATACTTCATTTTTGAGTAAGTTATCAAGAACTGGAAATTCCTTGTGACACAGGTAATGTAACAACAGAGTAATGAGTTAAATATTACCTTAATTCCTTCTTCAAACCATTTCCAAAAGCCTACGGAACACATGATCAGATTTCTCACAACAGTACCAACTCTAATTCTCAGTACCTTTCTCCTCCCTCTAACCAAATATGTCACCTGAAGGAAGTTAAGGAAGGAATGATTTATTCTGGCTCATGATTAGAGGAAGCAAATCATGAGTGAGGAGGGCATGGTGACAAGAATGACTCCTGGATGTAGAGGCAGGTACATGAGACTGTTTGCTCACATCTCAGAGGTCTAATAAGCAGAGGCAGGACAAGGAAAAAGAGCTAGGCTACAAACCTCACCCAGAGATCCAATTTCTCCAGCTAAACCCTATTTCCTAAAGTTACCACAACCTCTTAAAACAGTGCCACCTCTTGGGGACCTAAGGTTCAAACACAAAAATCTGTGGAGGGACATTTCAAATTTAAACCAGAGCATAGATTGCTTGATTTTATTATATACATAATGTTTACATAACACTTGATTTTTACCATTAATCTCTTAGCACATTTATATGGGTATAAATTTTGTCTTGAGTTGATTCCAGTATTACGTGCATGTAAAGGTCAGGATGAAAGAGCCATTTTACAGCACACTGAAAAGATTTTAAGCCTTGGACAATAGAATACCTAATGTATATCACCCTTTAAAGCAAGTTATGCTTGGGTGTAAATTGGGCATATTTAAAATGTTTGTACAGAGGGCTAACTGAGGGCACATAGGGGTCAGATCTTTCATTCTCAGGTATTCTGGGCCAGTACTATCCTCCTTCTCAAATATCTCAGACTAGAAAAATATAAGACTTGATTATAAGGAAACTAGAGGTAAACTTCTAGTCAAAGTGACTTCACTCCTTTGTGGTACAATTTTTTGGTTCTTTGCTGAGTAGTTAAGGATAAGGATAAAGGATAACTGTGAAGAGATGTATGAAACAGAGAGAGAGAGAGAGAGAGAGAGAGAGAGAGAGAGAGAGAGATCACCTAGAAAGTGCCTGGCAATGGAGCAGACATTTATAACTAACTATATTGTTGCACAATCTTTACTGTCATTTTTCTTTTACATGACAATTGACATAGCATAGCATTTCTTTCTTCAGATTCCTAACAGTTATTCTAGCAAAAACTTTCCAAAATGCGACTGACTGCCCATCTCAATAAATTATCAAATAGCTCCATTCTGAGCACTACAAAGAATACAGAGTAAAATTAAAACACCTTCATGCTTTGTGTTCTTTGAATAGGAAAGATTAAAATAATAACCAAACAGCCTCACATTAAAAGTAGAAGGGGCTGAATGCCATAAAACAAGGTTTTCGCAAATGAATAGAATTCAGATTAAAAGGCAAGATTAGAAAAGGAGAGATAGTGTTGTTGAGAAAATAATGCCAGGTAGAAACAGTAGAATAAATAGTCTGCCCTTCAGAAAAGGGAAAGGCATTCTCGTGAAGCAAAGACTTAGTCTTGTACAGAGTGGAGACCAGAATCTCAAGAATGAATGCTGAATGTAAGACTAGGAAACCAGGAGAAGACATCAGATAAACTCACCACATAATGATGAAATTTAGGTAAACACAGAAAATAAACTTGACCAAAATGAGCACAGACAAGCGTTTCAGTGTAAGGCAATTAGGCAATATTAATAGTGGTACCATGGGCAGTTTTAGGAAACAGTGGCAGAATTAACTAGACTTGGCAATTGAAGCAAAGGAAAGAAATTGAATATGACTCAAGTAAACAATTGGGTGACTATGTGAAGAGTGGGCTCACTAAGAGGCAGATCGAGCTTGCGTAAGGATAAGACAATAACATCATTATGGCCAAACTGAGATTTGGTCTATACTGAAGGAGATGTTCTTACTGACAATTGAAAGTTCAGAGCTTGTGTTGAGAGAGAACTGTATGCTAGAGAGAAGAACTGGGTATCATCTAAAAATGAAGCTCAAATAATCTTACATCATGGAAATTAAATATTCTAAGTCATTTAAGGAAGTGGGAAAAAAGGAAGTGAAATTTTAATAGGTCTGTAGCAATTTATAGTACTGATATAAAAATGGCATATATATATCTGCGAGTTGTCTAGGAAAAACACATTGGTGATCAGCAAAGAGAAAAATTCTTCTGGGATTTTGTCCAGGACCACAAATCTCTCTTGTGTGTTGCTTCAAGATCTGAAGCTCCTTCCTAATTTTGGGGCAGCTCCCAATACTTGCCTAGTTCTTTCCTGCTCTCACTTCGGAGTGTGGCTCTGTTATTTCAAATTATCTCCTTTACAGGGTTTCAAAAAGAAGTTCATATCTCCTTCTTTATGATTTGACCATTCTTATTGAAGACACAAAAATATAATGGTAGGTATATTGTAGATTAACATAAAGTCTTTAAAATATTGATATTCATTATCACTGATCTTCATGCAAATATCAACTAACAGCATACTAGAGCTGGCTTATACCAGATCTCAAGAGCCAATTGTTACATTTTGAGAGATTTTATAAGCTGGAAGCTATGCACAGGTATGTAACATTAAAATGTAAACTGCTTTAACACAACTTATGCAATTTTAAATTGTATGAATTCCAAATAATTAAAAAAACAAAGGAACTATCTGAGCATATGCTTAACTAATTATTTTACTATTTATTACCTATGTGCTTAAAGTTATTCCCATATATATCTGCAGAGTAAAAATACCACATAATTTTCTGCTACTGTGCATTACTTCTGAACTCCACATATGGTGATATCATAGTAGTTCCTTCAAATTGGACATCATGGGAGAATTTACTGTAAATCACAGATTTTTCATTCTCCCGTAGAGATCTATTTTTTCTCTGTGTGTGTGTGTGTGTGTGTGTGTGTCTGTGTGTGTGTGTGTGTGTGTGTGTGTGTGTGTGTGTGTGTGTGTATCAGAGGGAAATGTGTGTGCCCATGGAGGCCCAAGCGTGACTTCTGGAATGTCCCTGAACTGTGCTTCCTCTTCTTCGTTTTGCTCTGGAGTTTCTCATTACAAGCCACTGCCATTTCCACCAGGCATTTTTATGTGAGATCCAGAATCTGAACTCAGGACCTCTTGCTTGTGTACAGAGGCTTAACCCCTGATCCATCTTTCCAGCCCTCCCTTAGAGATCTAATTGCTAATATCTACCAGTTTGCCTCCATTGTCAGGCATGTGTAATGTAATGGACAAAGTGAAATATCATGGGTAGAAGCATTAGGTAAGTAACTCTGTTTGATTCTTTACTGACAGAGCAGCGCTGTGATCATTAAATGTCTCTTGAGAACTTTGTAAAGGGATCTTGAAACCCATTCCCCAGGATGATATATATTGGAAATACTATTCATATAGTTCCATTTGAGTTCATATTTGCCCCTTATTTTTTTTCCTTTTCATGTTTATCTTTTTTTAAAATATTTTAACATTTTTATTATTATTTCTGCTCATATAAACTTAATAGGTAGACCAGTTCCCTCCCCCCTCCTCCTCTGCCCGAACCCCCTGCTCCCCCTCCCTCCCTTCCCATCTCCCAGTGCCTCCCCCCCAATTCCCAGAGAGTCCTTTCTTGTGTATGCCTAACTCTCCTCTTGGTACTCCTCTCCGATGACGTACAAGGACCCAGTGGCATTTTCCTGAACACTTTCTCGTGTTCCCTTTAAGCATAGGAACACTACTGTGGTTGTCAATACTTTGCCTACAAGAATCTTGGTGCCTTTAGCCGATGTTAGACTTTCTGAGGTCAATAGTGTGTTGGACATTGTGCAGGGCATGCAAAGTCCTATTATGATTACTTCAGCCCTAACTAGTGTGGAGAATCTTCAAATCATTGCTCCTCCCATCCTTTTGCTCTTACAATCTTACCGCCCCCTCTTCCGCAAATGTCCCTGAGCTTCAGGATGGGGAGAGATTAGGCTGGCTTAGTTCTATGTGGTTGATATAGAGTCTCTGAAGTTCTGGATTGTGGTTTGTTGATTTTCTTTTGCAGTTTTGCTGCTCCTGCAATGCCTTTCACTCCATCCTGATGGGCACTGTATGTCACCCCCTGGTCAGAGACAAAAAACTGTTAAACTGGAATCTTGTTATAGCAGCACATTCAAGGGTAGATGTAATAAAAGCAGGAAAACTCGGTGAGGGAGGGGTCAGTCACCCATTTGCAAAATGATCACCTTTCATCTGCCAGACTATATGCCCTCCCCTTCTGGTGAGATCATACCCCCTCAGTTGTACATGATCAGGAACGAATGTCTGTGAACTTAACAAGGTGTCACATTACTTACTTGCATTCCTTGGAGGCCGATTTTCTCTGCTGTAACATGGTCCCCTCTCTCCTTGTGTCTGGTGTGGCCCTCCAACCCCATCCCTCCTGTTCACAATCCTTGCAATTACTGTATTACATAGGTTTACCATTGAGTGTCTCAATGTGGGCTGGGTGAGTTTGGTATTAGGAGCCACCTATTAGGGAGTATATACGGTGCTTAACTTTCTGAGTTTGGGATACTTCACTTAATATAATTGTTTCTAATGACATCCATTTCCCAGAAAATTCCAGTAATTCATCTTTTTTGATGCTGAGTAATACTCCATTGTATAGAAGTACCAGAGTTTCCTTATCCACTCGTCAACTGTTGGACATTTAGGTTGATTCCATGACTTTGCTAGTGTAAACAGTGCTGCTATGAACATGGTCGTGCTTGTGCTATCGAGGCAAACCTCTACTGCATGGGGGGTTATTCCCAAAAGTGGAATAGCAGGGTCATATGGCATTTCAATCTTTAATTTCTTTAGGAATCTCCAGATGGCTCGCCAGAGTGGCTGTATGAGCCTGCATTCCCACCAGCAATGTAGGAGAGTTCCCCTCTCTCCACATCCTCTCCAGCAGGAGTTGTTGTTTGTATTGTGGATTTTTGCCATCCTGACTGGGGTGAGATGATATCTCAGGGAGGTTTTGATTTGCATTTCCCTGATGGCTAAAGAAGTGGAGCATTTTTTAAGATATTTGTTAGACATTTTAATTTCGTCTCTGGTAAATTCTTTTAAGTTCCATTTTTTAATTGGGCCATTGGTTTTCTTGGTGTTTAATTTTCTAAGTTCTTTGTGCACTCTGGACAGTAGAGCTCTATCAGATATGTGGTTAGTGAAGATTTTCTCCCATTCTGTGGGTTGCCTTTGAGCTCGTGTTACAATCTCTTTATCTGAACAGAACCTCTTTAATTTCACAAGATCCCAACTGTTCAGAGTTGGTAGCAGTGACTGTGCCATTGGATGTCTGTTTAGGAAATGTTGGTCTAGCACAATCAGCTCAAGGGTGTTCCCTATCCGTTCAGTTATGATTTTTATAGTCTCTGGCCTGATATCAAGGTCCTTGATCCATTTGGAATTAAGTCTTGTACATGGTGACAAGTACGGGTCCAGCTTTAATCTTCTGCATGTGGAGATCCAGTTTTGCCAGCACCATTTGTTGAAGATGCTGTTCTTTTTCCATTGGATTCTTTGGGCCCCTTTGTCGAAGATCAAATGGCTGTATTTTTGTGGGCTTATATCTGGGTCTTCAACCCTTATCCATTGATCTGTGTGTCTCTTTTGGAGCCAGTACCAGGCTGTTTTTATAACTATGGATTTGTAGTATAGACTAAGGTTCGGTATGGTAATACCTCCAGCAGTGTTTTTGTTACTCAGGATTGTCTTTGCTATCCTGGGTCTTTTGTGCCTCCATATGAATTTTCAGATTGTTTGGTCGACTTCTTTAAAGAATTGCTTTGGGATTTTAATTGGTATAGCATTGAATTTGTATATTGCCTTTGGTAGGATGGTCATTTTTACAATGTTGATTCTGCCAATCCAGGAACATGGGAGTTCTTTCCACCTTCTGGTGTCTTCTGCTATTTCTTTCTTTAGGGTTTTAAAGTTTTCATTGTAAAGGTCTTTTACCTCCCTGGTTAGGTTTATACCAAGGTATTTCATTTTTTTAGTGGCTACAGTAAATGGGATTGTTTCTCTCAAGGCTTTTTCACTTCTTTCATTCTGGGCATATAGGAAGACCTCTGATTTTTGCACATTTATTTTGTATCCTGCCACCCTGCTGAACTGCTCAATTAGTTCCTGGTGGAGTTTTTGGGATCACTCAGGTATAAGATCATGTCATTTGCAAATAGGGATAGCTTGACTTCTTCCTTGCCGATTTGAATCCCTTTTATGTCCCTTTCTTGTCTTATGTTCACCCCCTTAGTTTGGGATTTAATCTGTCCATTCATATCTGTGTGGGACAGTTGACTAGGCTATGCTTAAGAGTCTAGATACATTTAGGTGGTAACTACTATGATATTTTTGAGATGCTTGATTCATCTGGAATCAGAGCCTAAACTTCTTTCTGATAGTCTACGTACCAACCAGGAAAGTTATTGCACCCTTAGGAGAGAATGATTCCACATAAAAGACAAGCAATGATAAAGTACAGCCAATATAATTTCATTTTCTTCCCCCAAATCAAGACAGAGCTTCCCTAAAACTTGTCATAAAAATTACAATTTCTGAATACTTTGAAATAGAATTTAATTAATGCAGATGACTTCAAAGGATAAGAGGGATGTGCATGCATATATTTCCGGGTATTACCATTATATACATAAGACAGAGTATAACAATTGTTAGCAGAATTATAACCTTAAAAGAATTACCTGGGGTAGATTTTTAAAAAAATATTTTGTTCATTGTGTGTGTGTGTGTGTGTGTGTGTGTGTGTGTGTGTGTGTGCACGTGGGCACACACACTCATGTATCAGAGTGCACATTGTCCCAGTGGAGGACCAAAGGTGGCTTTGGGATTCATCCTGTATTGCTTCAACTTCCTTCTTGCTTTGTTCTGGGATTTCCCAGGCTCTGCCCACCAGGGTCAGAAGTGCAGACCACAGCAGATTCGTCTGGTGTTTCTACGTGGGACCTGGGATTTGAACTCAGGACCTTCTGCTTGTGAGACGAAGAGTTTTAACTCCTGAGCCATCTCTCCAGCCTCTGGGATAGATTTTTTTAAACAAAAATAAATATTTATTGGAAGAGCACAGAAAAATATTTGCATTCTGCACGATGGCATTTTGTCAAACTATCTGTAAAAAATTATTTGGTTTGGTTTCATAGCCCATGTTTCAAGCCTGGAAAATACATTCAAGTGATTTGTGTCAGCTCATATGATTGGATGGTTGGCTCACCTGTCTCAGTCATCAGTTTTTATTAGCTATCATTTGATGAAGAATTCTATTTCCATTCCAAATAGGACATGATGTCTAAATTTTATTTAGAAATTCATGTATCCTTCTGTTTCTTGAAGATACTTGTAATGAATTCATATTCTCCCTAGTTTATCTATACATATAAATTATAACAGTTTGTGCAATAAAAATAACCTTTTCTTGTTAAAAAGAAAGCAAAGATGAAAACTATATATTTCCTACAATTTCTAAACATTCAAGAAACAGTACAGATCTAGGTATATAATTTTGCTAATCTCAGATTCTTAAAATTTTGTATATTGCTACATTGACTGCCTAATTGTTTTTTTAAACATTTTTTATTATCTCCGCTCATACAAGCTTAATAGGTACACCGGTTCCCTCCCTCCCTCCTCCTCCCCCCGACCCCTCTGCTCGCCCTCCCCTCACCCCTCCCTCCCCACCCCCCGTGCCTCCCCTCCCCCAATCCTGGAAAATCCTTTAATGTGCATGCCAAACTCTCCTCTGGGTCCTCCTCTCCGATGACGTACAAGGACCCAGCGGCAATTCCCTGAACCCTTTCCTTTGTTCCCCTTAAGCATAGGAACACAATTTTGGCTGTCAATCCCTTGCCTCCAAGGATCTTGGTGCTTTTAGCAAATGCTAGACTTTGTGGGGTCAATAGTGTGTTGGACATTGTGCAGGGCATGCAAAGTCTAATTGTGATTGCTTCGGCCCTAACTTGTGTGGAGTATCTTGCATATCATTGTTCCTCCCATCCTTGTGCTCTTACACTCTTACCGCCCCCTCTTCCGCAAATGTCCCTGAGCTTCAGGATGGGGAGAGATTAGGCTGGCCTAGTTCTAGGTGGTTGATATAGAGTCTCTGAAGTTCTGGATTATGGTTTGTTGATTTTCTTTTGCGGTTTTGCTGCTTCTGCAATGCCTTTCACTCCATCCTGCTGGGCACTGTATGTCACCCCCTGGTCAGAGACAAAAAACTGTTAAACTGGAATCTTGTTATAGCAGCACATTCAAGGGTAGATGTAATAAAAGCAGGAAAACTCGGTGAGGGAGGGGTCAGTCACCTATTTGCAAAATGATCACCTTTCATCTGCCAGACTATATGCCCTCCCCTTCTGGTGAGATCATACCCCTTCAGTTGTAAATGATCGGGAATGAAAAGTCTGTGAACTTACCCAGATGTCTCATTGCTTACTTGCAGTCCTTGATGGAGGCTTATTTTCTCTGCTGTAACATGGTCCCCTTTCTCCATGTTTCTGGTGTGGCCCTCCTACCCCATCCCTCCTGTTCATACTCCTTGCAATTACTGTATTACAGAGATTTATCGTCGAGTTTGACTGCCTAATTGTAATGTGACAGGATTGAGATTAATAAACAACAAAAAGTTGAAACTGATGACATGATTGAAACAATTACAATGATATCAAAAATTTTAAAACTAAAAGTCAATTTATCATGCATAATATTTTAAAATAATCCAGATGATAGATAGGCTAAAATCCCTGGATGAATGGAACTACCCAAAATAGAAGTAAAGGGCCCTGAAGACATAAAAATTTACCTACCTGAAGTTCTATGAAGAATTTCAAAGTACATATATACAGCACTGAATTCAGAAATTAAAATCATTGCATTAGATAGAAGGTGGTCAGCATAAAGAAAACTGGAAAACAAACATTAGCGTTATTATATTTTTCAGACAGTTTCGGATACTGGCCAAATACCTGAATTACTATTTGGGAACCAAGTATACATGTATATGAGTATGTAAGTATATGTGTTAGTTACATGTTAGTGTGACCGTGTGGGAAATCTTCTATAGTAGGCTTTTCTCAGCTTCTATGAGTTATTCATGCATTCAAGAAACATCTTATTGAGTGACTTTTACACATGCAGTATAGGAAATATTGCAATGAAAAAGAATAGAGTCTCTCTCAGAAGTAGCTGCACTTACTCTGGGAAAAGATTCTTAAGTAATAGTGATGTAAGGAAAAAGTACAGGTAGACAAAAAGTACTCTTAGAGCATCTAGTTACCTTTAATTTCCAATCATAGTTGAATTTATCTTCTGCCAGTGTTTGAGAGATTTTTAATAGATAGTTTTAACTTTATTTTATGTGTATAAGTGAAGTGGAATATAGGGAAACATAATATGGGTAGAAAAATAAGTCATAGTATCTCAATACATAGTGGATGCCTATAGTTCATAATAACCTAGTATATATTGTATTAAAATTTAAAACAGTGGATGTCAACAGTTCTAAACACAAAGAAAAGAAGGTGTAAATTCTAATAACTCTGATGTCATCACTGTACTCCATATGCTGTGGTGAACTGTCACACTCAACACCATTAATTTGTACAATCCATGCATGTTAATTAGGGAGGTTTTTTTTTATTCTGTAAGGGTTGGTATTCAACTTGCGTTTTCAAACTCTTTTTGTGGCTTTCAAAACTGAAAATTCTATGAATCACAGGAGTGAAAAGAAGAAAGGCAAAAGGCATCTGTGTAAACAGATGGGACTGGAGAGGGAAAAGACTAGGCTGTGGGGGTCTTTGGAGTCAGCCCTTCTCCCTACCATGCCCTCATTTCCCTCTGCAAGTAGCAGATCAACTGGTTTCAGGCTCTGTTCCAGCAAAAGTGAAGTTGGTAAGTTTTCAATAGAGCTATGCATGTTCACAAACAGAGGTCAGCACCATCCAGTCTGGTCTAATTCATAGCTCCTACTTACGGGACATCAATTCTAAACCAATCATTCTATTCAGGTGCAACACACATAGTGACAATCAGTTAATAGTTGCCTCTTAAAATTATCTTCCTTAGAGTTGTTGAAAATTATTTGACCTTTTAAGATGATAGTTTTTGCTCTAATATAATTAGTTTTCTCCCCAAAGTTCATTAAATAAATATGCAAAGAAAATAACACATGAGCATTATTATTTAAGAAAAGGACACATTCCACAGTTTTTAAAAGTTTCATTACATGTTGCTGTAACAAAATGCCTGGCACAAACAACTTAGGGGAGAAAAGATTTAACTGGCTCACAAGTCCAGGATATACTCTATCCATCATTGTGCTAAAGCTACACAAGTAGGAACATGAAGAAGCTGGTCACATCACATGCATAGACATAGAGCAGAGGTCAAAGGGCAAAGATGAATTCATGCATGCTTGCCAGGTCATGTTCTCAACAGTCTTTATGTAGTCCTGGACCACGTGACTAGGAAATGGTCCCACCCACCATTAAGCATGGTCTTCCCACATCAATTAATTTGATCAAGATCATAAATAAATACCCATTTCATAAGGTCCTTCTCCAAGGTGATTATTGATGGTATCAAGTTGACATTTGAGACTAACCATCACCCATTTCTTCAGATTTATCATTTCAAAGTACAGAAAATTATGCAGAGCTTACCCATGTATAGCTAAATGTATAGATAAACCCAAATGTTTTGCTTTGGGTCCTCGTAGTCAGTAACAGAATTTGTTTCCATACCTTCCTTTCATCTGATGAATGCTTTCAATCAAGATGGGAATATTTGTTTTCCAAAGATATGGCTCAATTTTCTAGGAACTAACTAAATGAGATCTGACCTCTCTGATGGTATATAAACATAAAATTATTGAATTCACAGCTTATGGCATAGTTCAGTGGTACAGAACTTCCCTGGCATGCACGGGGTCCTGGGTTCCATATCTAAGCACCAAAAAATGAATTTATGAAAGCAGATTTAGGGTAAAGTATTACTCAAAGATTCTGAACTCTTTAAGTCATTAGGACATGCCCTCTAGGACCTTATGAAATGGGTATTTATTTTAGAATGCTGAGTTAATGAAGCTTCTAAGATTACCTAAAGGTGTAATTACTCCTTATGAAAATCTTGCTTAGTATTTAATGGCTGTAATAATTATAATTTATTCACCACCTTTTATGAATCCATGGCCCTGAACTATTTTAAAAAAAATTCTTGCTTTGAAGTTCCTGTTTGAAGTTTAAAGCCTTTGATCAACAGACCTTTTCAGTAATAATATGGAGATTGTAAGGGGCTTTCCAAAGTTCAGACACATAGACTGGATATACTGAAGGAAAGAAAAAGGCAGTATTCCCACTGATAAGGGAAGTATATTCAAGTGAAGACCAACACTTGTCCAAGCTAGCTGAAGCAAGCTTGGGAAAGACTCCCTCATTGCTTACTCTGCTCTGGAGTCCATATGGAAATCTAGCAGTCACTAGGAAAGAACAAAATAAAATGTGCATCCTAAACTCAGGTATGAACATCAGATTAGCTCACCCAAATTAATGATGCATCATCCAAGCTGCTTTTATGGGTCAGCTGAGGCAAAAGTGGGAACGTCTCACTCACAGTTCTACAAGATTTGTGTCTCTGAGTGGTGAGATCATTTTAATATAGTTCTGTTTACTTCTCCATTACTTCCTGAGCTTAAGGAAAAGAAAGTGTGACCATAGCAACTCAACAAGAATGCTGTGATATTTACTGAGAATGAAAAGGTAATATTGTCTTCTATAAGGAAAGATGCTGAATGAGGTCAAGGGAAAGATACAGACATCAAAAACATTCCTTGGTGATCGTTTATTTCTTTGTATAAGGGATGGAACATAAATGACTCAGTGAGAGTCCATGTGAAAGATAATACAGCTACAACCACGGAGCATTATAAATAGACTAATATCATTTTAAAGATGTTCTGGATGATCATGGTCTTGTTCGCCATGCTTAGACTTTGTTCTGAATCAAGGGTCATCAACAGTCAAGTATTTCAGGCTTTGTGGATCATAGTTATGTCGCAACCCTTTAAGTTTGCTACTGTCACATGAAAATAGTTATAAACAACACATAAATTAAAAATGCACAATTTTGCACCAATGAAACTTTACAAAAACAACTTCTCAATTTGTCCTACAACATCTGATCCTTTTAATCAAATATATAGCCCAACAGCATACACGAATTGGAAGTGAGTCTTTCATAAAAAGAAAAGTGAGAGTTACTCTAAAAAAAAGTGTTAATATGTAGGTAAAGGAAGAAATCATTTTGGGACGTAAAAAATAAATGAAGAAAAACAATTTTATTTTATCTTTTTGGTCCTGAAAGGGGCTTTGAGATCCTAGTTACAGCTTGCTTTTTCATAGTTGAAGAGAGGTTTAAGAAAAAGAATGACTTGCCAAAAATCACGTAGCAAAGTATAGTCATAGCTAGCTATACAGTATAGCTACTATTCTGGCTTAAATCTTTTTCGAATAACCTGGTGTTTGTTTCAGTACCAGTTTTCTTTGAACAAACTTAAATTCACATTGTACGAACTTCAGAATCACCTCACATTGCTCAGTGTTCAGTTGCTAAGAGATTTTGATCATGATAAACTTTCCATTGGCATACCCCGAATATAGCCATCTTTCTTTAACATGACCACTTGGGACAAAAAGAAAATGGTATTGAGAGCTATTTGACAGTGGCATTATCCACAGGGCTATAAAATGGGAGGTCTTAGCAGTAAACTTTATTGCCCAAGCCTTCAGATTTACTGGCTGTAAAGACTTGTTCTACTACAGGGAAATGGAAACTAATGAGCAAGTAGTTTCTCTCTATTCTAGCTACTGGAAGTAGAATGTCAGAATTGGCAGTATCATTTCAGTTCACATTTGGCAATGGGGACCTAGAAATTGAAGTCAATTAAATCTAATTTGACACATTAAAATTAATAAAACAAGTAGAATAAAATTTAAATAGTATATGAAAACATGAGAAAACTCTTGTGCCAAAATATAATTTCAGAATAGACACAAGTTGCTCTATAGCTAAACATAGGCTGACTCAAATAACAAATACACTCTTTGTTTAAAAAGGATTGAAAGGTTAATATTCCCAGTGCTACCAGAAAGTGTGTGTGCTTAGACGTCACAGTTTGTCTATATTAGGGAACTAAACAATTCAACATTTCCAGACATTTCTCATTTTGAGATATGTAGATGCATTAATGACCTCATTTCTTTAGACACATTTCCTTTGCTTGTGTGACTTTGAAGATCTCTGTAAAAAGTCTGTCAAAAAAAAGAGAGAGAGTCTGTTTCACTACCAACTGGTTCTAGGCTCAACTGAGTGACTCAGTTGTAGTGAAAAGAATGAGGTGGATATAACACTGATTTCTAAACCCAAATTTTGAGAGACTTTGGGCTTTTCTGCTTCCTTTTTCTTGCTCTTGCTATTTCCAGGCAGAGTGTGTTTACACTAGGCCATGTCTCCAGGAAGTAAACTTGAGACATTAGAATCAGAGACAAATTGTTCCACTTGAACCCAAACTAGAAGATCATCCCTAGGCAGTCTGTGGATACATATTGAGATTACAATAATTGCAAAACGAAGTACATCCTTAATTCAACTGAACATAATGGATGTATGAAATACAAATATTTATTGCTGTGTGCATCCAAGTGTGGCAGTAACATTTTATCAGTAGATAATTTGTTTATATGGAAACTCAGTTATATCAGTTATATAATATAATGACAACTGTTATCATTACTACAAATACTACAGTGATATTTTCCCAAGTACTAAGCACATTGGCCACTAAGCAGCTGTGTGCATCAGTGTGGAAAATATCCTAAAGCAATAGTCAATGAGTTACATCCTTGCTTGACACTCTCATCTTGAGTATGTGTGGATCTTGTGGTCAACAGACTACAACAAAAGTGAGGAGGTTTCATTCACTTGACTGAATTATATTATATAAGCCTCTATCAATCTTAACAAACAGAAAAGAAATCCCCCCTGCTGACTTTGAATAAATAAGCTACCAGGTAGAAAAAGAACATGTAACAAGGAACTCCAAAAGGCTTCTAGAATCAGAGTGAACCCCAAGCAGCAGCCAACAAGAAAATATCTTCAGTCCCACAATAGCAAAATGATGAATTTGGCAAGCAATTTGAGTGAGGGGGGAGGTTAATCTTTCTCAGGGCTTCCATATAAGGATGCAGCTGGTCAGCACTTGTATTCCAGCAAAGTGAGACCCTAAGCAGAGGATCCAATTAAACTATGTTTGATTTCTTTCCCCACAGAAATTATGATATAGAAAATGCATGTTTGTGTTGAACTACTAACTAATAACTTGTTGATAGTAATAGCAAGCTAATACATTAAGAAAGTAGTTTAATGCATCCATGCCTAATTTCCTCATATAGAAAAAGTCAAAAATAATATCCATGAGACTGTTGTTAGAATTCAGAAAGTTAATATGGATAAAATACTTAAATCATAGCCTATATCACAGTAAACATTAAAAATGTCAGTTTTCATGAATACTGTTATTATTGTTGTCAATCCAAAGAAATCAAAATGACTTCATATCTGTTGTAACAATACTTCATTCTTTCAGTCACTAATTAGCAAAGCTTTAAGACCATAATTTAACATTGGAATGTCACCAGTAAATTGCTCAACTGTCTCCCGCAAGGAGAAAATTCCTACAGAACTGAGAATGAGGAAAATAGAATGTGGGGGACAGAGTCCTCCTCCACAATGCAGCCAAGGCTGGCCTAGAATTCACTGTGTAGGCCATACCTTAACATCATAATTCCCCTGCCTCAGCCTTCTGAGTATTGAAATTTCAGGGGCTCCACTGAACCCAACCTAAAAAAAAAAACATCATGTTCTTTAGCAGCAAAAGTAAATAACTAAGGGCTACATATTTTCAAATTAATATATTGAGTGAAATGATGTTGAAAACAAAGAAAACTATACAATGAAACAATAAGTTCCACTTATTTAAAATTTCAAATTATGCACTGTATATTTATTAAAACATACATATTAAATTATAAAGATACACATGAAATTTTGAATGAAGGAAGAAGAATGGAATTGAATTGGGTCACAAAACAGATTTGCTCTGTACAAACAATTCATGATGTTAGCATTAGCTAATTCTGGACAGTAAGCATAGATGATCATGAAATTATTGTGTACCCTTGAAAATTTTAAAAACTTCTTTAATGAACCAGTTTAGTCTACTGGTCTGTATATGAGAAGGCATAGTCTCCAGTTTTTGTCCTATCAATAGCAAATTGCTTAACCTGGTGCAAATTGTTTCCCCTCTTCAGGATTTAATTTCTTTGTCAAGGGGAAAAGGAAGTAGATAGTCGACAGATGATTTTACATGTTCCTTCAACTTATAGGTTTCTATAACATTTCATCTTTTGCTTCTAGGAAGAACTGTACTGAAAATTTTCCAAATTTACTCTTCAATGCTTTCGGAATCAGTCTGTCCAACATGTTAGCCACTTGTCACATGCAGCTATTTAAATTTAAATTCTATTCCTCAGTTCTGCTGGTCATATTTCAAGCCACTTAGATGTACTTAAGGAGCTACCATATCAGACAGTGAACAATAAAATATTTCCATCATCTCTTGGCAAGTTCTGTTAGGTATAGCTATTGAAGAAAGCTTCAAAGTGTGATTTTATACCCTATTCTGGCATGTTTACATCATTCATAATTCATGTTATTAAGTATGCAACTAGTAAGTTGGGTTATTCATGAAATCAGCATTTCAAAGTAAGATTTAAGTTTTTTTTATCTGGAAGCAAAGTTAGACAAGAGAGAGAAAAACTGAAAAGGATTAAATATAAGTTTTTACCAAACTGTAGATTTTAAGATGTTATGCTGACAAGTTTCTCACTTTGCTCATTCCGAAGTCTTTTTAATTTCTCTCCTAATTTTAATACCTATCAATTTCTCAACTAACCATGTTCATGCTCTATTCTTTCCTTCAAAACATACTTAAGTCTTTGAAATGGAAAAGCCAAGCATTAAAAAAACACTTCTTTGCATATGTCAACCTGAAATTTGAAATAAACAACATATATGCAACCAGTTACTCATTGTTATTCAGTTATTCATTCATTCATTCAACTGATATTTTTAGCTTGCCTATTGTGTTCTTGGCTTGTGTCCTGGGGAAATGAAATTAATGCCCAGAAAGGACACGGTGGAAATGCAAGCCCAGGCTTAACTTTATCACATAGATTAGAAATCGGAAGACAGACATTTGTACAGATCTTTGCACATTTAATATAGCCTAGTGCTTCTCAAAATTCATTGTGTGTCAGAATCCGTATTTCCTGAATGGTAGTTAAAACACAAGCTATTGCTCCTCTTACCTATAGTGCCTAGCTAAGTTCCATGCATTTCTATCAAGCTGCTCATGGTACAGATGTTGTTTGTCTTGTGACAACATTTTGAGAACTGAACTATAATAATTTCAAGAGCTCGTGAGTTAGAAATTATTGTTCTGTTTTCAAGATAATGAAACAAGTTTCCCAGAGACTTTTAAGAAGCACATATAAACTATTACATTTGACAGGAGGTAAAATTCAAAGTGGATTTTGGATCTCCTCATGACAAACCAGTGCACCTTTGACCGAAGCCATATAGCCAACCAAAGGAACTGAACAGGCAGGAAATAATAAGAAGCAGGAAAGATAATGTTAGTGTTTGAAGAAAACAGAAAGAGGTGACATAATTTTCCCCAATATGAGATTTAGAGGTTCTGCGAGAAAAGTTAAGACACTCAAAAAAACATGAGTTGGGCCTTTTCTTAGAGAGAGCCACGGGAAATAAACCCAAGTGAAGGCATGAGCTTTTAAAAGGACAGCTGCAACTTAAGGTTGTTTACAACAGTCAAATAAAGGATTTTGGTGCAATTTGAAGTTATTCACTTCAGAGGGTTGGTAAGAAACCTTAAGAAGATCAGCGATGGCTCTTGGGGCACATCTGTCAGAATTACAATTGATAAAGTAAAAGTATAGCTTACAGGAATACAGAAAGGCATATTTTTTAAACATTTTATTATTATTTCCGCTCATACAAACTTAATTTTAATAGGTACACCGGTTCCCTCCCTCCCTCCTCCTGCCCTCAACACTCCCTCCCCATCCCCCAGTGCCTCCCCCCCAATCCCCGGAGAATCCTTTAATGTGCATGCCAGACTCTCCTCTGGGCCCTCCTCTCTGATGACATACAAGGACCCAGTGACATTTCCCTGAACCCTTTCCTGTGTTCCCCTTTAGCATAGGAACACTACTATGGCTGCCAATTCTTTGCCTCCAAGAATCTTGGTGCCTTTAGCAAATGCCAGACTTGTGGGGTCAACAGTGTGTTGGACATTGCGCAGGGCATGCAAAGTACAATTATGATTGCTTCGGCCCTAACTTGTGTGGAGAATCTTGCATATCATTGCTCCTCCCATCCTTTTGCTCTTACAATCTTACCGCCCCCTCTTCTGCGAATTTCCCTGAGCTTGAGGATGGGGAGAGATTAGGCTGGCCTAGTTCTAGGTGGTTGATATAGAGTCTGTGAAGTTCTGGATTATGGTTTGTTGATTTTATTTTGTGGTTTTCCTGCTCCTGCAATGCCCTTTACTCCATCCTGATGGGTATTGTATGTCATCCCCTGGCCAGAGATAAAAAGCTGTTAAACTAGAGTCTTGTTATAAGAGTATATTCAAAGGTAGATGTACTAAAAGTAGGAAACCTCAGTGAGGGAGGGGGTCAATCACCCATTTGCAAAATGGTTACTTTTTATCTGCCAGACTATATGCCCTCCCCTTCTGGTGAGATCATACCCCCTCAGTTTTAGAAAGGCATATCTTTGCCATAACCAAAGATAGCAGTTTTGTGTGTTTCTCAGGCCCTATAAGGTAAAATTCATTCAAGCCTTGAGCTTGATTATTGCTACTATTGCATAAAATGTCTATATATGAAAGGAATATGAAGTCTAAAGCAGCAGCTTTTAAATTAAATGGAATTAACAATTAGTCCTGGAATTTTTTTTGTCACTAGACCAGAGTCTTCACCCAGGCTATAGGGTGATAGGGTAAAGGGCTCTTTTCTTTCCTGTACCCCATAATTTTCACTGTCTTTCTATCCTGCCTCAGATATAGCCCAAAACTTCTACTATTTACTGCCTTCTGCTTTATTTTCATGTATTACATGTAAATTTTGAGAGGGAATTTGTTATTAGTTGATCATCAAACACTTAAGTTCATCAACTAAAAGTAATTATATTTTCTTGATTCACCTTCTATAAAAATAGCAAAGTTTGCTATATTGTACAGGTCTGTGTAAAAGTCAATGATACTCATTTAAATACATGGCAGGAAATCAGATATTTTATATTTAAGCTTTGTAGAGTACCAGCTTATCTAGTTATTGAATGCTCCTGTTAAAACTTTTATAAATTTATTTATTTAAAATTATTTATTTAAAACATTTATTTATCTTCTATGTATTTATGTGTATTTGTGTGTTTGTGGGTTCACACATGACATATCATGCAGATGGAAATCTGAGGGCAACTTTTGCAGAATTGATTTTCTCCTTTCCCCATGCATGTGGATTCCAATGATCAAATGCAGGCTTGATGGCCAGAATCTTTTATTATTATTATTATTATTATTTATTATTATTATTATTATTATTTCCACTCATACAAACTTAACAGGTACTCCGGTCCCCTCCCTCCCTCCACCTCGCCCCGATCCCCCTGCTGTCCACTCCCCTCACCCTTCCCTCCCCATCCCCTAGTGCCTCTCCCCCCAATCCCTGGAGCATCCTTTAATGTGCATGGCAAACTCTCCTCTGGGTCCTCCTCTCCGATGAGGTGCAAGAACCAGGGGCATATCCCAGAACCTTTTCCTGTGTTCCCCTTAAGCTTAGGAACACTACTATGACTGTCAATCTCTAGCCTCCAAGGATCCTTGTGCCTTTAGTCCATGCTAGACTTTGTGGGGTCAATAATGTGTAGAACATAGTGCAGGTCATGCAAAGTCCTATTATGATTGCTTTGGCCCTAACTTGTGATGGCAAGAATCTTTATCCACTGAGTCATCTTTCTGGCCCATGAATGAATATTATTGAATTAAAATGAGACCGGTTTGAATTTATAGTATTATATGAGAAGATTATCTTACTCTATGTTTTTTTACTTTTTGCAAACACTAACAATCTATAAATTATTTTGTGTATGGAGGCTGGAGGCCAGCCTCTGGTATCATTCTTCATGTGCTGTCCACCACTTTTTAAATTTTTTGACAGTTTCTTACTTATATATAATGTATTTTGATAATATTCCCTTCTCTTTTTTTTTTCTTTTTTTATTAAAAATTTAATTATACATTTTAAAATTTTTTTACCAGTTCCCTCCCTCCCCCTCCTCCCCCCGAACCCCCTCCTTCACCTCCTCTCCCTCCCCATCCCCCAGTGCCTCCCCCCAAATTCCCAGAGAGTCCTTTATTGTGTACGCCTAACTCTCCACTGGGTCCTCCTCTCCGACATATAAGGACCCAATGGCATTTCCATAAGCCCTTTCTCTTGTTCCCCTTAAGCATAGGAGCACTACTATGGCTGTCAATCCCTTGCCTCCAGGGGTGTCGGTGCCCTTAGCAGATGCTAGACTTTATGAGGGCAACAGTGCACTGGACATTGCCCAGGGCATGCAAAGTCCCATTATGATTGCTTTGGCCCCAACTATTGTTGAGAATCTTGCAAATCGTTGCTCCTCCCATCCTTTTGCTCTTACAATCTTACCGCCCCCTCTTCCGCAAATGTCCCTGAGCTCCAGGATGGGGAGAGATTAGGCCGTCCTAGTTCTATGTGATTGATATAGAGTCTCTGAAGTTCTGGATTGTGGTTTGTTGATTTTCTTTTGCAGTTTTGCTGCTCCTGCAATTCCCTTCACTCCATCCTGCTGGGCACTGTATGTCACCCCCTGGCCAGAGACAAAAAGCTGTTAAACTGGAGTCTTGTTATAATAGCACATTCAAGGGTAGATGTAATAAGAGTGGGAAACCTCAGTGAGGGAGGGGTCCATCACCCATTTGCAAGATGATTACTTTTTATCTGCTAGACTATATGCCCTCCCATTCTGGTGAGATCAGGAAAGAACATCTGTGAACTTAACCAGGTTTCTCATTACTTACTTGCAGACCTTGATGGAGGCCTATTTTCTCTGCTGTAACATGGTCCCCTCTCTCCTTGTTTCTGGTGTGGCCCTCCTACCCCATCTCTCTTATTCATAATCCTTGCAATTACTGTATTACATAGGTTTACTTTTGAGTGTCTCAATGTGGGCTGGGTGAGTTTGGTACTAGGAGCCACCTATTAAGGAGTACATACGACGCTTAATTTTCTGGGTTTGGGATACTTCACTTAATATAATTCTTTCTAATGACATCCATTTCCTAGCAAATTCCAGTAATTCATCATTTTTGATGGTTGAGTAGTACTCCATTGTATAGATGTACCACTGTTTCCTTATCCACTCATCAACTGTTGGACATTTAGGTTGAATCCATGACTTTGCTATTGTAAACAGTGCTGCTATGAACATGGTCGAGCTTGTGCTATCGAGGCGAACCTCTGCTGTATGGGGGGTTATTCCCAAAAGTGGGATAGCAGGGTCATATGGCATTTCAATCTTCAATTTCTTTAAGAATCTCCAGACGGCTCGCCAGAGTGGCTGTATGAGCCTGCATTCCCACCAACAATGTAGGAGAGTTCCCCTCTCTCCACATCCTCTCCAACATTTGTCGTTGTTTGTATTGTGGATTTTTGCCATCCTGACCGGGGTGAGATGATATCTCAGGGAAGTTTTGATTTGCATTTCCCTGATGGCGAACGAAGTGGAGCATTTTTTAAGATATTTGTTAGGCATTTTAATTTCATCCCTGGTAAAGTTTCTTTTAAGTTCCAGGGCCCATTTTTTAATTGGGCCAGTGTTTTCCTAGGAGTTTAGTTTTCTAAGTTCTTTGTGCACTCTGGAGAGTAGAGCTCTATCAGATATGTGGTTAGTGAAGATTTTCTCCCATTCTGTGGGTTGCCTTTGAGCTCGTGTTACAATCTCTTTATCTGAACAGAACCTCTTTAATTTCACAAGATCCCAACTGTTCAGAGTTGGTAGCAGTGACTGTGCCATTGGATGTCTGTTTAGGAAATGTTGGTCTAGCACAATCAGCTCGAGGGAGTTCCCTATCCTTTCAACTATGATTTTTAAAGTCTCTGGCCTGATATCAAGGTCCTTGATCCATTTGGAATTAAGTCTTGTACATGGTGACAAGTACGGGTCCAGCTTTAATTTTCTGCATATGGAGATCCAGTTTTGCCATCACCATTTGTTGAAGATGCTGTTCTTTTTCCATTGGATTCTTTGGGCCCCTTTGTCAAAGACCAAATGGCTGTATTTTTGTGGGCTTATATCTGGGTCTTCAATCCTTATCCATTGATCTGTGTGTCTATTTTGGAGGCAGTACCAGGCAGTTTTTATAACTATGGATTTGTAGTATAAACTAAGATTTGGTATGGTAATACCTCCAGCAGTGTTTTTGTTACTCAGGATTGTCTTTGCTATCCTGGGTCTTTTGTGCCTCCATATGAATTTTGAGATTGTTTGGTCAACTTCTTTAAAGAATTGCTTTGGTATTTTAATTGGCATAGCATTGAATTTGTATATTGCCTTTGGTAGGATGGTCATTTTTACGATGCTGATTCTACCAATCCAGGAACATGGGAGGTCTTTCCACCTTCTGGTGTCTTCTGCAATTTCTTTCCTTAGGGTTTAAAAGTTTTCATTGTAAAGGTCTTTTACCTCCTTGGTTAGGTTTATACCAAGGTATTTCATTTTTTTATGTCTATAGTAAATGGGATTGTTTCTCTCAAGGCTTTTTCACTTCTTTCATTCTGGGCATATAGGAAGGCCTCTGATTTTTGCACATTTATTTTGTATCCTGCCACCCTGCTGAACTTCTCAATTATTTCCAGCAGCTTCCTGGTGGAGTTTTTGGGATCACTCAGGTATAAGATCATGTCATCTGCAAATAGGGATAGCTTGACTTCTTCCTTGACGATTTAAATCCCTCTTATGTTCCTTTCTTTTTTTTATTAAAAATTTAATTATACATTTTAAAATTTTTTACCAGTTCCCTCGCTCCCCCCTCCTCCCCTTCCCCTTCCCCCAGTGCCTCCCCCCAAATTCCCAGAGAGTCCTTTATTGTGTAGGCCTAACTCTCCTCTGGGTCCTCCTCTCCGATGACATATAAGGACCCAGTGGCATTTCCATAAGCCCTTTCTCTTGTTCCCCTTAAGCATAAGATCACTACTATGGCTGTCAATCCCTTGCCTCCAGGGGTCTCGGTGCCCTTAACAGATGCTAGACTTTATGAGGGCAACAGTGCACTGGACATTGCGCAGGGCATGCAAAGTCCCATTATGATTGCTTTGGCCCCAACTATTGTTGAGAATCTTGCAAATCGTTGCTCCTCCCATCCTTTTGCTCTTACAATCTTACCGCCCCCTCTTCCGCAAATGTCCCTGAGCTCCAGGATGGGGAGAGATTAGGCTGGCCTAGTTCTATGTGATTGATATAGAGTCTCTGAAGTTCTGGATTGTGGTTTGTTGATTTTCTTTTGCAGTTTTGCTGCTCCTGCAATTCCCTTCACTCCATTCTGCTGGGCACTGTATGTCACCCCCTGGCCAGAGACAAAAAGCTGTTAAACTGGAGTCTTGTTGTAATAGCACATTCAAGGGTAGATGTAATAAGAGTAGGAAACCTCACTGAGGGAGGGGTCCATCACCCATTTGCAAAATGATTACTTTTTATCTGCTAGACTATATGCCCTCCCCTTCTGGTGAGGTCAGGAAAGAACGTCTGTGAACTTAACCAGGTTTCTCATTACTTACTTGCAGACCTTGATGGAGGCCTATTTTCTCTTATGTTCCTTTCTTGTCTTATGGCTTCAGCTAAGACTTCAAGGACAATATTGAATAGAAGTGGTGAGAGTGGACAGCCTTGTCTAGTTCCTCATCGAAGTGGGAATGCTTCCAATTGTTCCCCATTGAGCATAATCCTTGCTGTGGGCTTGTTGTATACAGCTTCTATTATATTGATAAAGGTTCCTTTCATTCCTACAGTCTCTAGCGTTTTGATCATAAAAGGCTGATGGATTTTGTCAAAGGCTTTTTCTGCATCTATCGAGAGTATCATGTGGTCTTGGACTTTGGACTGATTTACATGATGAATTACATTTATTGACTTGTGTATGTTGAACCAACCTTGTGTGCCAGGGATGAAGCCTACTTGGTCCCCGTGAATGATCTTTTTGATATGTTTTTGAATCCGATTTGCTAAGACTTTGTTGAGAATCTTTGCATCTGTGTTCATCAGAGAGATTGGCCTATAGTTTTCTTTTCTAAGTGAATCTTTATTAGGTTTTGGGATTAAGATGATATTAGCTTCATAAAAGGAATTTGGCAGTGTTCCTTCCTTTGCTATTTGATGGAACAGTTTAAGGAGTATTGGTGTTATTAACTCCTTAAATGTCTGGTAGAATTCTGTGCTGAATCCATCTGGCCCAGGACATTTTTTGGTGGGAAGACTCGAGATTACTTCTTCAATTTCCTTGTATGTTATAGGACTATTTAAATAATTCACAACTTCCTGATTCAATTTAGGTAGGTCGTGTTTACGTAGAAATTCATCCATCTCTTTTGTGTTGTCAAACTTCACAGAGTACAAGTTTTTGAAATATGATGTTATAATTCTCTGGATTTCTTGTGTATCCGTGGTGATAACTCCATGTTCATTTCTAATTTTGTTAATTTGGGTTTTCTCTCTCTTGCTTTTGGTTAATTTAGCTAGGGGTGTATCAATCTTATTGATTTTTTCAAAGAACCAGCTTTTTGACTGGTTGATTTTTTCTATCGTTTCCTTAGTCTCGATTTCAGATATTTCTTCCCTTATTTTGCTAATCTCCTCTCTTCTACTACTTTTGGGATCAGATTGCTCAAGTTTCTCCAAAGCCTTAAGCTGCATCGTTAAATTATTTATTTCTGATGTTTCCAATTTTCTGATGTAGGCATTAAGAGCTATGACCTTACCTCTTAGAACAGCTTTCATTGTGTCTCAGAGATTTTGATAAGTTGTATTTTCATTTTCATTCACTTTCAGGAAATCTTGAATTTCCTGTTTAATTTCTTCCTGAATCCAGTTCTCATTCAGCATCATATTGTTAAGTTTCCAGGAGTTAGTGTATTTTCTCTTGTTTGTTGTGTTGTTGTGGATGTCTAGCTTTAGGCCGTGGTGGTCTGATAGGGCACAGGCTAGAATTTTGACTTTTTTGTATTTGTGTAGATTCATTTTGTGGCCCAATATGTGATCTATTTTGGAGAAAGTTCCGTGTGCTCCTGAGAAAAATGTGTATTCTTTGGTGTGTGGGTGAAAAGTTCGATAGAGATCTGTAAGGTCCATTTCAGTAAGGGTGTGGTTAAGCTTCAAAGTGTCTCTGTTAAGCTTTTGAACTGTTGATCTATCCCATGTTGAGAGGGCGGGTTGAAATCCCCAAGAGTTATCGTTTGGGGGTTGATTTCTGGCTTTAGACGCTGTAGGGTTTTCTTCATGAATGTGGAGGGGCCCATATTGGGTGCATATATGTTCAGTATTGTGAAGTCTTCCTGGTGAATTGTACCTGTGACTAAAATGTAGTATCCATCTGTGTCTCTTATAATTTTCTTTGGTTTGAAGTCCACTTTGTCTGAAAGCATAATTGCTACCCCTGCCTGTTTCCTGGTTCCATTAGCTTGCAAGATTTTGGACCAGCCTTTCATTTTTAGGACGTGCCTATCTTTTGTGGTGAGATGAGTTTCCTGAAGGCAGCAGATTGTTGGATTGTGGTTTTTAATCCAAGTTTGTAATCTATGTCTCTTAATCGGTGAGTTAATGCCGTTGACATTTAATGTTATAATGGAGAAATTATTTTTAATTCTGGACATTTTTTATGTTTAGTAGATTTTGTAAGCATGATGTTTGATATTTATATTTTGGTGGTATTATACTTCCCTTCTGTCCTCCTGGATATGCTTGTTCTTTTCTTCAAGCTTGAGTATCATTTCTAGCATTTTTTGAAGGCCTGGTTTGGTAGACATGTATCCCTTCAAGTTGTCTTTGTGCTGAAAAACTTTTCTTTCTCCCTCAATCATGACAGATAGTTTTGCCAGGTATATCACTCTGGGTTGGCATTTTTGCTCATTTAATACTTGAAGTATGTCTCTCCAAGCTCTTCTTGCTTTTACTGTTTCCATTGAGTAGTCATTTGTTATTCTAATAGGTTTACCTTTAAAAGTGACTTGCTTTTTTTCTCTTGAAGCTCTCAGCACCTTTTCTTTGTCTTGAATGTGGAGTGTTTTTACTATTATTTGCCGTGGCGATTTTCTATTTTGGTCATATCTGTTTGGAGTGTGAAATGCCTCTTGTATTTGGATAGGCCTCTCATTCTTTAGTTGTGGGAAGTTTTCATTTATGATGAATTGAAATATTTCCTCAGGTGTGGTATTTGGGATTCTTGTTCTGGTATTCCATGAATGCGCATGTTAGGCTTCTTCAGGGTGTCCCATATTTCTTGAATGCTCCTCTCCAGTATCTTTTTGGCTTTAACAATCTCTTCCATTGAGCTGGTTAATTCTCCTACTTTGTCTTCAAGATCTGAGATTCTATTTTCTGCCTCATTTGTTCTGCTGATAAGACTCTCTGTAGAGTTTTGGGTTGAAGATAACTTATCTCTTAGTTCAATTTTAAACTCTGCCTGAGACTGTTTTACCTGCTCTATACCTATTTTTGTTTCTTGAACTGTTTTTCTCAACTCCTCCAGGTTCCTGTTGTGTTCCTGTTCAAAGTGGTTGACACGGTTATTTAACTCTTCTCGGATTTCCTCTTTCATATTATTAATCATGGTAATGATCATACTCTGAAAGTCGTTATGTTGGGTCTGGCTTTCATGGCTATTTTCTATGGATTTGTTCTGGTCGCAATCCATCATTATGGGATTGATTCTTTTGGTGGGAGATTGTTCTTGGGTTTTGTTTCTCGTGGATCTGCACTTTGACTTGTACATTGTTGTTTTGTTTTTTAGGACCTTTCAGTTTCTGTGTATTTTTCACTGAATCCACCTAGTTGGTATTGTTACACTTGCCAGTTGTTACTAGTGCTTGCCTTGGATTGGGTATGTTTGTGTATTGGTATTGTTATATCCTAGATGAGACTACTAGGATGTTAGTACGTCAGTTAAGTAACCAGGGGATGAATATAAGTATGGTAGTGCACTTTTACGATCTAGTGTCTTGGTGAAATGTGAGGGTGGGTGGTGTACTCCCTGGAGTTGTATGTTTTTGGGGTGGCTGTATGAGGAAGCTGACCTACAACATTGATACTAGAAAGGATCAGTAAGGTGAGAGAAACGAAAAAAGAAAAAAAGGTTTACTTATCTTTGGGCTGGATGTGAAGAGTCTCGCATGTGATACAATGGTTGTAGTGAAGTCCAGATGTATGGCCTGTGCTCCCTTGTTCCTTAGATTTTTGCTTGAGTTTCCTTTGGGCTCTATTGAATTCTGAGTAGCAGTGTGTCTTCTGTGGACCATGTGCGTAGGTCCCCGGTGGGCCAGAGAGGCAGAGGGTCTGATGTTGATGGCAGAATTCTTCACCTGCGACCTGGGGGGGGGGGGCGGAGGGGCACGGGGCGGGAGGGCACAAGGGGCTGGTGTCCGGGGCGGGGCCCCGGAGGCTAAGCCGGCAGCCCCGCGGGGTGGAGGCTTGGCTCTGGGTTGGGGGGCTGGGCTGGGAGGGGCTCTCTCTCACCTGGGCGCTGGTCGGGGTTCGGCGTGGAGGGGGGCCTGGGGGCAAAGCCGTCGTCCGCGATAGCGGGTGCTGCTGGCCGGGCGGCTCGGCTCCGGGTGGGGGGCGGGGCTGGGAGGGGCTCTCTCTCACCTGGGCCCTGGTCGGGGTTCGGCCCGGAGGGGGGCTGGGGGCAAAGCCAGCGGCCGCACGTGCGGGTGCTGCTGGCTGGGCGGCTCGGCTCCGGGGTGGGGGCTAATATTCCCTTCTCTATCTATTACCTTGTTCTATTCCCTTCCAATAGTTGTTGACTCTTTCCTGCTTTCCAAGTAGTCTTAACCTTACTTTCTTGTCTTACTTTGTACATGTCTTGTATGGGTACCACAGCTGTTTTGAATACATGGTTGTAAAAGCCGTATCATATACAGAAGACAACATGTGAAAGGGAGATAATAGAGATAACTTATGGCCTCTTATTTTGATCTGTTATCCTCCATGATTCCATCTACTATAACATTGCATTGTTAGAGAACTTTCAAAGGGACTTCCAACTTTCTAAGAATAGGTTTGCTCTGCTGGAAAGGTCCAGCTTGCCATATAAATACACCTGAGAACAACAGGACTGCAACTTTTCTCCAGAAGTTAAAAGACAATCCTTCTCAACTGTGACTTTCCCCATATGAGACATTTCACAACATCCACAGTCCTTTTTCTCTGTTACAACTGTAGGCAGAAATACTCCTGGCATCTCATGGGTAGAGGCAGAGTATGTTGCTTGGACATCTTGCAGCACATAGGCAATCCCCCACAACAAAGCATTATCCAGCCCAAGTATTAGACACATTCATTGTTCCATTGCTGCATCCAACATATCTCCAAACGTTGCTTCATATACCCCTGGATGCAAGATTGCTCTAGAATTATAAGTATGATTATAATTACCCTGTGGCAGCTTTCCTTAAAATGATTTTTTAAACTTTATTTATTCATTTATTTATTTACTTATTTATTTGTGTGTGTGTGTGTGTGTGTGTGTGTGTGTGTGTATCAGAAGGCACTGATGTCCCTGTGGAGGACCAATTTCCAGAATCATCCTTGATTGCTCCTACCTCCTTTTTGCTTCACTCTGGGTTTTCCCAGGCTTCACCCACCAGGGTGGGAAGTGCAGGCTGCTGCCATTTCCACCTGGCATTTTTACATGGGACCTAGGATCTAAACTCAGGACCTTCTTCTTAACCCCTGAGCCATTTCTCCAGTCCTTAAAGTGATTTTAAGAAGATGCTATTTCATTTTATTTATATCATTTGTAAGTCCCTTAAAACCCTAAGCATAGCTGACTCTGCCCTTTGAGATTCCCTCAGAAGTATTAAGAATAGCAAACTCACAGAAAAGAAAAGCACTTGGATGCTTCTGTTTTCTTCCTAATAACCTATTTGAATAGATATATCCATTCTTATTAGTTCAGGAAAACATAGCAGCTTACAACTAACATTAATTTCTCTCTGCTTCCCACTGTGGACACAATGTGACAGCCACCTTACTCTCCCTGCTATGATGGTGTGTACACTCAAGCTGTGAGCTTTATTGCAAGTTTCAGCTCAAGACAATTTTTTAACATAAAAAGGAGGATTTAGATCCAGGGATATAGCTCAATGTTAAGTTGCTTGCTAGTATATACAGTGTTCAATACACAATGATGCAAAAACAAAAAAGACACTGAAATATCAACAGTTTAGTGTGCAGGGGAAATCATTCTATTTATGAATATTAGTTATTCAGAAAAAGGATCTCAGGCCCAGGAGTGAGAATTCTTTTAAAAATATATGTGTACATACATTTAAAAGTTTGAATTCAATTCTGTTGCTAAGGCTTTAGAAACATAGCTTTCTTCTTTTGGAAAAGAAGGAAAGTATGATACCACATTGCCCGAGTCTCTGTAAGTGTGAATATTTTAAATGGCTGCTGGCTTCAGTGTTGGAAATTTCTGCCATCGGAAGAAGCAGGTGCAGTTTTCCAAGGTCAAGAACCATTGGATCTCCCTCAAGAACCAGAAATAAATGGAGACACACATTAGAGTCTTGAAACCCAAGATCAGACTGCATAGGGACAATAGAACATGTTCAATTATAACCAAAAGTAGGACTCATAAATCCTGAAGTTCTGGGTAAGTTCTGCCTTCACCATTTACCATCCAGGAGTTGGATATCTTACTGTACCTTTGAACCTTGGCTTTACTGATTTGAAAATAAGAACCATTTCTAAACATGGGTCTGACTTGAAGTACAAAGAAAATATCCATGAAAGGACTGATAAACTGTAATTTTGTTATCTTATTAGCAATACTTTCTTTCTTTCATTCTTTTACCACTAATAATTTACTGGCAAAATCATCCTAAATATAATACAAAGAATCTTTAATGCTCAGTTACCTGATTTTACCTTATGAAGTCTAATAAACCGAGGGTCAGAACCTGAAGCTATGAATTTTCCTTTCTTCATGCCAGTGCTTTGCCAAGACAAACATATAGCAGATCTTTACCTTCAAGGAACTTCAGTTTATATATAAAAAGATATAGTTCCCCAAAGCTGAATTTACTGAGCTTTCAAATACAGGAAAATTCAAGTCATTTTTCTACACAGTTTTCCTTCCAGTATATTACTCATACATACCCAACATAAGCTAAATTTATCTACCTCTCCCAGCTAAGCCATCTGTTGCATGTAAACATCAACGATGAATGCATCTAGTTAATTATGGTTCTCAAAAGGAATCTTGACAACCAAGGGACATTAAGTGTTAGATGTTGATACTGGCATTACAGAGGAAAAATGAAAAGATCTTACTGTCAGAGTAGATTGGCAATAGACCTAGCAATAAAAATGGAAACTTTGAAAATAGAAGAAAAATATAGGTCTCATGGAAATAGGCATGTGCATCAACACAGGTGCAAGAGATGAAGCTATTTTTTAAAGTGCCATTCACTTACAGGAGCAAATTTAAAGTTATTCAAATAAAAACATGAAAAACAAAATACAATTTTCCACATAGCCTTCAAATGAATGTCCACAGTGAATCCATGTGTATTTATGAATCACCATTGATATACATTTTTATATTACTCATTTTTCAACAAACACTCAGTATAAATTATTTGTTGAATTATACTATTATCCCAGTAGAAATAATTTGCAAATTTCAATGGTGATGATTTTGATGTTCTCTCTAAATAAGTATGTTATCAACTTGTCTATTATTTCATCAGATTTTCTCTTTCTCTTGCCTAATATCAAATGAGAACTCTTCTCTATACTGCATTAGAAGGGGACATACAATAAGGAATATGAAATAACTATTCCTAGATTATTGCTCATCCTTATTTATGAATATGAAGGTAGTAAGAAAATTATTAAAAGGAACTGATTGACCTTAAATTTTAGTAGATAAAAATGGAATCTGGTGTCAAAAGAGTGTCATTGGAAAATAGTGCACACACCTTTAAAGCTTTGCATGATTGAAGTCACGTTTGCAGTGTCTTCACACTAAGTTAACTCACTATTCTGAACAAAACTTAGTCCAAGGAAATTGGATGACTAATTCATTCACAATTATTGCTGTATATATTCGTCACAAAAATAAATGAATCATTTGTTCCTATATATCCTGATTTTTAAAAACTTGGAGAATGAATGCACAGACATATACATATGCATGTATATAATTTCTCCTGCTTTTTAAGTAGCATTCTCAACATTCCTCTAAGATAAATCATATCACCAAAAGGTATTTACTCATATTGCAGATATATTTTTCAGTTGTGGACATATTTGCCATTATATATCATTAATCAATTCTGAAGTACAGACTTGCAGATTATATGCAACTCTTTTGTGACCCAAAAAAGACTTATATATGTTTGGAAATTGTATCTTCTCTACATTCTATAACTTCATTCTACAAGAAAATCCATGTGTTGTACAGTAAATTCTAAATGCATATTTATATTCAATATAAATCTTTTTATGAATCTAAATAATATTTCCATGTATCTAGTTATCTATGGTACCATTAACTATACAAATTATTAAATGATATTAGATAATGGATTTTAAGAAGAAAATAAAATGGACTGAGCCTAATAATTTCAGACATAGCAAAATATGAGGGGAGCATATGCCTTACTACTAACGTGTCTTTCTCCATCTGTTTTGCAAATGTGAGTTGTAAGATTTTTTTTAGATTTACTAAAAGAAAGGTATATCTGTCCTCATTCAAAAGTATGAAAATGTGAGTGCCATATACAAATATGAATTGCATTGTTCTGAATATACAGATATATTTTGATAGGCCAGATGGATGATGGTTGCAATTTTTTAGAAGCACACACGTTTGTATTTATTTGTCCTTGGTTTTCAAGATAAGCTGTATAGTTTGTATTTGAGAGTAGATAAAACACTCTCTGTAAGGTTAACAAAGAACACTGTATGCAAACTCTTTGGCTGATTATATATAATGCATTTGGGTTTCTTTTATCTTAATGGCTTGTGAGTAATTGGACAGACATGCTTGAAGTCCCTGTTGGTGAATCAGACCAGATTAAAGTTAACTTTGAAATGCATGTGGTTGTACTTGATTGAATCCATAGCTTAGAATCAATTGATTTGGTATACAAAATAAGAGCAAAGTATATGATATGCCTGTGTTAAACTGTTTATGACTTTGTATTCTCATTTAGAAGAAGTGGATGAAGTAAAAGTGATATGGTGATATTAAGAGCTTCTATAGAATAGAAGAGCAAGTATGGTATGTATAGGTCCATTAAATAGCTTAGAAACTTCATTAAGCTCTTTTGAGCAACTTCCTTAAGGGAAAGAATAAATAATTACACTCTGGAGTGCTGATAATAATCTCTTGCTTAGTTAAATTGAGAAAGCTGTTTTTTCACTTGCTGTGTTAGTCACTGTGATCAAATACCTGACAGAAGTAATTTAAGAGAGTCAAAGTTTATTTTTGGCTCTCATGGCTCAGGTTATACAGTCCATCATGGCAAATAAGTCACGTGGCACAAGTGCCTCATGGCCTGGATGGCAGGAGAGGAAGAAACTGATGATATCTCTGCTTCTTAGGAATTAGAGAACTTGGCAAGAATTGTCAAGATTGTCTATAACCCTTAAGGCCCCCCCCTTCCAATAACCCACTTCTTCCAGCCAGCCCCTCGTCAAGGTTCAACAATTCCCGAAAACAGTCCAACCAGCTGGAGACCTGGAGTTCAAACTCATGAGCCTAGGAGGAGTGTATTTTACATGTAAACTATAGCAGTTAACATTGTTGTTAAAGTTAAAATTGCTGCATTGATTTCCTATTCTATGACGAATTACAGCATATTTGATAGTTTCAAATAACACAATATATGGTCTTCTAGTTCTGGGAATCAGTCTTCTGAAATGAGTCCTGTCAAGATAAAAAAAAAAAAAAAAACTGTTGGCTGGATGCATTTCTCCTGGAGAGTCTAAAAAAAGGAAAATTCATTTCCCCTCACTTTTTACAGTGTTTGGAGGCCAGCTGAATTCTTTCACAAATCATTTCAACTTCTATACCCATTAAACATTTTCTCCTTATTGAGTTCTGTCATCACACTTACTTCCCTGTCTCTCCCTCTTCTATTCCCCCTTCTCCATTTTCAGAAACACTTATGATTACACTGGGACAACCCAGATGTACCATGATGATAGTGCCATCTCAAGATCTTTAGTCAAATCACATCTATGAAGTTTACATATATATTTTTATGGACTATGAAATGGACATTTGAGGGATATTAATCTGTTTATTGTACTTACTTCTCTCCTCTCAAGTGATAGTCCGTGTTCCACTGGCAAATTATAAGACTCTCTGATCTGCAGCAGTTCATTTGTTACAATATTATTTATGGAAAAGTTAGTCAGCAGCACATAGGTCTTATTGGAAATGCAAATTCTTGGGCTGCAGTCTGGATAGTTGAATTGAAAATTCTGGTGATGTGGCACAGAAATCTTTGTTACTCCAAGTGATGTGTGCTTAAGTTTGATAAACACTGATCTTTGCTCTTAATTTTGTATGTGTATGATACTTATATTATTTTTCATTATTTTAAATTGTTGTTTATAAAAAACACTGAAGAAAGCAAGTATTGGATGGTCTTGAGAATGTGTCTGAATCAATATGATCAAAAGATATTAAAATGCTTCTCAGCATTAAACCAAATTCATTCTCTCCTTAAAGTCCTCCACTCTACCAACTGACCTATTGAAGAGAGCTCATTCTGTCTTTTTAAAAATATATTCTTTGATAATTTTGTTCACATACATAATATATTTTGATAACACTCACTCAGACCCTATTTTTAAAATGTGGTTTATTATATTTTTACTAGTGCATGTGTTTGTGTGTATGATGTGGGGCATCCATATGACATGACCCACATGTAGATGTCAAAGAAGACTTCTGTGGAGTTAGTTCTCCCCTTCTACCTGCATGTCAGTTCCAGCAATCAAACTCAGGTCATCGCGTTTGCAAAGCAAGCACCTTTACCTTCTGAACTATCTTGCTAGGGCTTTCCTTCCTTTACTCCCCTCCTACTTGCCAATTTCCCTCCTGCCAACAACTCCCTCTTAATGGTGATTTTTTTTATTGTCACTTTGTCACCCACTGAGTTAAACCAGGACTACCCATGTGAATATGGGTGAGGAGCTGTCCACTGGAGCATTGAGTAACTCATCAGCAGCCTCACCTCAAAGACAATGACTCTCCTGCCCCCAGCAGCTAACAATATCCAATAGTTGGGGCAGGGTACCAGGGTGGAGTGGCAAGACTCTGTAAGTCCCTCCCTTACTCATGCCTGAATGTTGAAGAACCCAGTCTTTTGCAAGACCCATGCAGGAAATCTTGACTTTTGTGAAATCATGAGTGCAATGGTCACATCATGTCCAGAACATAGAATTTCAAAGCCCTCCTCCCTGCTGTTCAGTTCTCTCATTGATTCCACCTGTTCTTTCAAGATGTTCCCTGAGCCTTGATATCAATGTCACATTCTGGGCTGAGCACTCGAGGGTCATTTATTCTTAGCACCTTGAGCAGGTACCAGTCTCGGTATTAACCACCTTTCTTTTCAAAAATAAACTTTTCAAGGAAGCAAATTACCACACAGCAGTTTACACAAATCATTCATTTACTAGTCTGATATATTCACATATGTCAGAAAATGCATATTTTACAATGTAAAGTTTTAAACCATATTGCAGACACTTTTAGAAAATCTAATTCTACTCTATAATTTTTACCACAAGTAAAACTCATGGAATATTCCATAAAACTTCTTTTTGTAGTAACAAATGTTTATCAGTTATGATTCATATAATTTTCTAGGTTTCCATAATCCAAGTCTAGGAATATATGACATGGAGTTGTAGATTAAAATCACTAAGGATAGAATCAAGTCAGCTGTGAACTTTGGGCCATGAAATGCTATGCATAATTCTGAACAACAGCTCAGCAAACAGATAATTAATGTGCACCTTATTCAAAACCTTGTTCTGGGTGATCAGCCTTACCTTTATTATTGCTTATAAGATTTTTTCCATTTTCTCTCAAGAAGATTGCTATTCTCATGCAAGAATCTTAATATTCTTACAATGATTGATAAAGATATTTCAAAACTTTTAATTTTTATTAACATAGAGTAAATATACATAATACTAGATTTTATTATGGCTTTTCAAATATGTATACAATACAGTAATAATCGAGTTTAATATCTATATTAAGTTGATAAAAAGATAGCTATAATACAAATATAAATCTTATTCAGATTCTTTCCTTGATATAAAGAACAATATTCTTTACTGGAATGAAAGAAATAATTGGCTAGGGACCAGACTTATGCACATATATTTCTAATGGAAAATTCACTAACAGTAACAATTTGTTAATGAAACTTTACCTGAAGCATTTTCCTGTGTTTATCAAGGTTATGCAAGCAGATAATATTTGATTATATTTGATGTTTACAACATTAGTCTTTCCAGGCACATTTCTTAGAATTCATGGCAGGATGTTACAGAATGTGATAGATGTGTGAATTTAGAAACTCATAATTTTTATAAATGATTCACTATTCTAACATGAGCTCCAAGATTTAAAATCATTTCCTGTAATTACAGTTTTTATATAAAGCATAAATTCCCAGCTAATGAAGGTAATGAAAGCAAATGCATATACAAAAATATATATAATTTTCTCTCTTGTTTACTCAGACAAGTATCATATAGTTGCTAAAATACTTACATAACTGTGCTCCTTCAAGTATTTACTAAATAAATGAATTGAATATCAACTTGCTTTCACTACTAACTACTAAGTGGAATATACAATAATTACTAAGTAACCCTTAATTTTCAACCATTTTAATTGCCACACAAACCAGACATACAGTCAAATACAATCTAAGTGCCAAGATGATTACTTCAGGATAGAACAGTTTGGATTGAAGCTCAGAAAATAAAATGTTCATTATGGTTTGAGAAGCCTGGGGAAGGGAAGTATTCAGAGAGGCCTCAGTGATGATCAGAGATTGAATAGCAGTCAAGATAAATAAAATGTTGAGGGGAGCAACAATGAGATAAAAGGAAGCTTTTTATTTATAAAAATTTATTTATACACCCTTCCCTGCACTCCGCCGCCCAGGGTTGCACGCACGCTGGTCCAGCCGGGTCTCACCATGTGACCAAGATAAGCTCCGTCTGCGCACCACCCCCAGAACCCCCAGGCCGCCCAGGGGACCCAGCTCCTCCCACCATCCAGCCGGAGCCATCGCACAGAAGGCCTGGGAGGAGGAGGAAACCCCCACTGCGCCCGGGCCCCACCCCTAGGTCCCCCAGGTTAAATAGCGTCGCCTACCGCCCCATCCTCCCTTCCCTGCACTCCGCCACCTGGGACGCGCGCGCTGGTCCAGCCGTGCCTCACCTCGCAACCCAGGTAAGCTCTGTCTCCGCCCACCCCCAAAACCCCAGGACAAATAATTCAGTTTAGTGAAAAACGTACAGAAATTGAAAGAAGATCTTAAGAGTTAAAACGACAGTGCCAAAGGCAAAGTGCAAATCCATGAGAAACAATACTCAAGTAAACAAATCTCCCACTGAAGGAATTAATCCCATGTTAGACTCCAACCAGAACAAACCCACGGAAAATGGCCAAGAAAGCCTGACCCAGGATAACGACCTTCAAAATATGATCATTACCATGTTCAATACTATGAAAGAGGAAATCTGGGAGGAATTAAATTATCGAATCAATCGCTTTGAAGAGGAACACAACAGACACTTGGAGGAGTTGAGAAAAACAGTGCAAAAACCAAAAACTGGCATAGAGCAGTTAAAACAGACTCAAGCAGAGTTTAAAACTGAGCTAAAAGACAAGTTATCTTCAACCCAGAACTCCACAGAGAGTCTTATCAGCAGAACTAATGAAGCAGAAAACAGAATTTCAGATTTTGAAGATAAAGTGGGTGTATTAACCAGCTCAATGGAAGAGGTTGTTAAAGCCAAAAAGATACTTGAGAGAAATATTCAGGAGATATGGGACACCCTGAAGAAGCCTAACATGCGTATTTATGGAATACCAGAGCAAGAATCTCAAAATACGAGCCCTGAGGAAATTTTTCAAACGATCATCAAGGAAAACTTTCCTCCTCTAAAAAAAGAGAGGCCCATCCATATATAAGAGGCATTCCGCACACCAAACAGATATGACCAAAACAGAAGCTCACCAAGGCAAATAATAGTCAAAACACTCCACATTCAAGATAAAGAACTGGTGCTGAGAGCTTCAAGGGAGAAAAAACAAGTCACTTTTAAAGGTAAACCTATTAAAATAACAAATGACTTCTCAGTCAAAACAGTAAAAGCAACAAGAGCTTGGAGAGACATACTTCAAGTATTGAATGAGCAAAAATGTCAACCCAGGCTGATTTACCCTGCAAAACTATCAGTCATGATCGAGGGAGAAAGAAAAATCTTCCAGCACAAAGACAACTTGAAGGAATACATGTTCATCAAACCAGGCCTTCAAAAAATGCTAGAAATGATACTCAAGCGTGAAGAAAAAAACAGGCATATCCAGGAGAGCAGAAGGCAAGCATAACAGCATTGAAAGTGAAGCAATATACTTATAAAAACTACTAAACATAATAAATGTCTGGAGGGGCTGGAGAGGTGGCTCAGGGGTTATTCCTCTGCCTTGCAGGTGGAAGGTCCTGAGTTCGGATCCCAGATCCCACGTAAAGACGCCAGGCAGAAGCGGGGGCGGCCTGCACTTCTAGTCCTGGTAGGGCGGAGCCTGTGAATCCCAGGGCAGAAGGAGGTGGAGGCATCCATGGTGGTTCCCGAATTCGTCCGTGGTTCTACACACACACACACACACACACACACACACACACACACACACTTACACATGCACAATTGAATAAATAATAATAAAAAATTAAAAAAATAAATGTCTGGAATTAAAAATACTTTCTCCATTATAACACTAAATTTTAATGGAATTAACTCACCGATCAAGAGACACAGATTACAAACTTGGATTAAAAATCACAATCCATCAATCTGCTGCTTGCAGGAAATGCATCTCACCACAAAAGATAGGCATGCCCTAAAAATAAAAGGCTGGTCAACAATTCTACAAGCAAATGGAAGCAGAAAACAAGCCGGGGTAGCCATTATGCTATCAGACAAAGTGGACTTCAAACCAAAGAAAATCAAAAGAGACACAGATGGATACTACATTTTAGTCACAGGTACAAGTCACCAGGAAGACTTCAAAATACTGAATATATATGCACCCAATACAGGTCCCTCCACATTCATCAAGAAAACCCTACAGCATCTAAAGCAAGAAATCAACCCCCAAACGATAATTCTTGGGGACTTCAACACAGCCCTCTCAACATGGGATAGATCAACAGGTCAAAATCTTAACAGAGACACTTTGGACCTTAATCAAACCCTTAAAGAAATGGACTTTACAGATCTCTATCGAACTTTTCACCCACGCACCAAAGAATACATATTTTTCTCAGGAGCACACGGAACTTTCTCCAAAATAGATCACACACTGGGCCACAAAACGAATCTACACATATACAAAAAAGTTGAAATTCTAACCTGTGCCCAGTCAGACCACCACGGCCTAAAGCTGGACATCCACAACACAACAAACAAGAGAAAATACACTAACTCCTGGAAACTTAACTATATGATGCTGAATTAGAACTGGATTCAAGAAGAAATTAAAAAGGAAACTCAAGATTTCCTGAAAGTGAATGATAATGAAAATACAACTTACCAAAATCTCTGGAACACAATGAAAGCTGTTCTAAGAGGTAAGGTCATACCTCTTAATGCCTACATCAAAAAAATGGAAACATCAGATATGAACAATTTAACAATCCAGCTTAAAGCTTTAGAGAAAATAGAGCAATCTGATCCCAAAAGTAGTAGAAGAGAAGAGATTTGTAAAATAAGAGGAGAAATATCTGAAATCGAGATTAAGAAAACGATAGAAAAAAATCAACCAGTCAAAAAGCTGGTTCTTTCAAAAAATCAATAAGATTGATACACCCCTAGCTAAATTAACCAAAAGCAAGAGAGAGAAAACCCAAATTAACAAAATCAGAAATGAACATGGAGTTATCACGACTGATACCCAAGAAATCCAGAGAATTATAACATCATATTTCAAAAAATTATATTCTGTGAAGTTTGACAACACAAAAGTGATGGATGAATTTCTAAGTAAACACAACTTACCTAAATTGAATCAGGAAGTTGTGAATTATTTAAATAGTCCTATAACATATAAGGAAATTGAAGAAGTAATCTCAAATCTTCCCACCAAAAAATGTCCTGGACCAGTTGGATTCAGCACAGAGTTCTACCAGACATTTAAGGAGTTAATAACACCAATATTCCTTAAACTGTTCCATCAAATAGCAAAGGAAGGAATACTACCAAATTCCTTCTATGAAGCTAATATCGTTTTAATATCAAAACCTAATAAACATTCACTTAAAAAAGAAAACTATAGGATGATCTCTCTGATGAACACAGAAACAAAGATTCTCAACAAAGTCTTAGCAAATCGAATTAAAAAGATCATTCACAGGGACCAAGTAGGCTTCATCCCCGGCACAAAAGGTTGGTTCAACACATGCAAATCAATAAATGTAATTCATCATGTAAACCAGTCCAAAGTCCAAGACCACATGATACTCTCGATAGAGGCAGAAAAGGCTTTTGACAAGATCCAACAGCCTTTTATGATAAAAACACTAGAGACAGTAGGAATGGAAGGAACCTTTATCAATATAATAAAAGCTGTATACAACAAGCCCACAGCAAGGATTATGCAAAATGGGGAACAATTGGAAGCATTCCCGCTTCGATCAGGAACTACACAAGGCTGTCTACTCTCACCACTTCTACTCAATATTGTACCTGAAGTCTTAGCTGAAGCCATAAGACAAGAAACAGACATTAGAGGGATTCAAATACGGCAAGAAAGAAGTCAAACTATCCCTATTTGAAGATGACATAATCTTATACCTGTGTGATCCCAAAAACTCCACCAGGAAGCTGCTGGAACTAATTGAGAAGTTCAGCAGGGTGGCAGGATACAAAATAAATGTGCAAAAATCAGAGGCCTTCCTATATGCCCAGAATGAAAGAAGTGAAAAAGCCCTGAGAGAAACAATCCTATTTACTATAGCCCCTAAAAAAATGAAATACCATGGTATAAATCTAACCAAGGAGGTAAAAGACCTTTACAATGAAAACTTTAAAACCCTAAAGAAAGAAATAGTAGAAGACACCAGAAGGTGGAAAGACCTCCCTTGTTCCTGGATTGGCAGAATCAACATCGTAAAAATGACCATCCTACCAAAGGCAATATGCAAGTTCAATACTATACCAATTAAAATCCCAAAGCAATTCTTCAAAGAAGTTGACCAAACAATCTCAAAGTTCATATGAAGTCACAAAAGACCCAGGATAGCAAAGACAATCTTGAGTAACAAAAGCACTGCTGGAGGTATTACCATATCAACCTAAGTCTACATTACAAATCCATAGTTATAAAGACAGCCTGGTACTGCCTCCAAAATAGACACACAGATAAATGGATAAGGATTGAAGACCCAGATATAAGCCCACAAAATTACAGCCATTTGGTCTTTGACAAAGGGGCCGAAAGAATCCAATGAAAAAGAACAGCATCTTCAACAAATGGTGCTGGCAAAACTGGATCTCCACATGCAGAAGATTAAAGCTGGACTCGTACTTGTCACCATGTACAAGACTTAACTCCAAATGGATCAAGGACCTTGATATCAGGCCAGAGACTATAAAAACCATAGTTGAAAGGATAGGGAACTCCCTCGAGCTGATTGGGCTAGGCCAACACTTCCTAAACAGACATCCAATGGCACAGTCACTGCTACCAACTCTCAACAGTTGGGATCTTGTGAAATTAAAGAGCTTCTGTTCAGATAAAGAGATTGTAACACGAGCTCAAAGGCAACCCACAGAATGGGAGAAAATCTTCCCTAACCACAGATCTGATAGAGCTCTGCTGTCCAGAGTGCACAAAGAACTTAGAAAACTAAACACCAAGGAAAACAATGGCCCAATTTAAAAATTGGCCCTGGAAATTAAAAGAAATTTTACCAGGGATGAAATTAAAATGTCTAACAAATGTCTTAAAAAATGCTCCACTTCTTTAGCCATCATGGAAATGCAAATCAAAACTTCCCTGAAATATCATCTCACCCCGGTCAGGATGGCAAAAATCCACAATACAAACAACAAGTGCTGGAGAGGATGTGGAGAGAGGGGAACTCTCCGACATTGCTGGTAGGAATGCAGGCTCATACAGCCACTCTGGCGAGTCTTCTGGAGATTCCTAAAGAAATTGAAGATTAAAATGCCATATGATCCTGCGATTCCACTTTTGGGTATAACCCCCCATACAGCAGAGGTTCACCTCGAAAGGACAAGCACGACCATGTTCATAGCAGCACTGTTTACAAGAGCAAAGTCATGGAATCAACCTAAATGTCCAACAGTTGACGAGTGGATAAGGAAACTGTGGTACATCTATACAATGGAGTACTACTCAGCCATCAAAAATGATGAATTACTGGAATTTGCCAGGAAATGGATGTCATTAGAAACAATTATATTAAGTGAAGTATCCCAGACTTAGAAAATTAAGCGCCATATGTACTCCCTAATAGGTGGCTCCTAATACTAAACCCACCCAGCCCATCTTGAGACACTCATAGATAAATCTATGTATTACCTACAGTAATTGCAAGGATTATGAACAGGAGGGATGGGGTTGGAGGGCCACACCAAAAACAAGGAGAGAAGTGACCATGTAACAATAGAGAAAATAGGCCTCCATCAAGGACTGCAAGAAAGTAATGTGACACCTAGTTAAATTCACAGACATTCATTCCTGATCATTTACAACTAAGGGGGTATGAACTCACCAGAAGGGGAGGGCATATAGTCCGGCAGATTAAAAAGTAACAATTTGGCAAATGGTTGATTGACCCCTCCCATTGCCAAATGCCATATGATCCTGTGATTCCACTTTTGGGTATAAGTATTACATCTACCCTTGAATGTACTCTTTTAATAAGACTCCAGTTTAACAGTTTTCTGTCTCTGGCCAGGGGGTGACATACAGTGCCAATCACGATGGAGTGAACGGCATTACAGGAGCAACAAAACTACAAAAGAAAATCAACAAACCACTATCCAGAACTTCAGAGACTCTATATCAACCACCTACAACTACGCCAGACTAATCTCTCCCCATCTTGAAGCTCAGGGAAATTTGCGGAAGAGGGGGCGGTAAGAGTGTAAGAGCAAAAGCATGGGAGGAGCAATGATTTGTAAGATACTCCATACAAGTTAGGGCCGAAGCAATCATAATTAGACATTGCAGGCCCAGCGCAATGTCCAACACGCTATTGACCTCACAAAGTCTAGCATCTGCTAAGGGCACCAAGATCCCTGGAGGCAAGGGATTGACAGCCACGGTAGTGTTCCTATGCTTAAGGGGAATACAGGAAAGGGTTCAGGTAAATGCCACTGGGTCCTTGTATGTCATTGGAGAGGAGGGCCCAGAGGAGAGTCAGGCATGCACAAGAAAGGACTCTCTGGGAATTGGGGCGGGAGGCACTGGGGGATGGGGAGGGAGGGGTGAGGGGAGGAGGAGCAAGGGGGTCGGGGGGAGGGGGAGGGATGGAGGGAACTGGTGTACCTATTAAGTTTGTATGAGTTGAAATAATAATAAAAAATGTATTAATTTTAAAAAAAGAAAGCAGGACCATTCTCTCCCTGAAAAAAAAAAAAAAAAAAAAGAAAAAGAAAACTAAACTCCAAGGAAAACACTGGCCCAATTAAAAAATGGGCCCTGGAACTTCAAAGAAACTTTACCAGGGATGAAATTAAAATGTCTAACAAATATCTTAAAAAATGCTCCACTTCCTTCGCCATCAGGGAAATGCAAATCAAAACTTCCCTGAGATATCATCTCACCCCGGTCAGGATGGCAAATATCCACAATACAAACAACGACAAATGCTGGAGAGGATGTGGAGAGAGGGGAACTCTCCTACATTGCTGGTGAGAATGCAGACTCATACAGACACTCTAGCAAGCCATCTGGAGATTCTTAAAGAAATTAAAGATTGAAATGCCATATGACCCTACTATTCCACTTTTGGGAAACCCCCCCTATACTGCAGAGGTTCACCTCGATAGCACAAGCATGACCATGTTCATAGCAGCACTGTTTACAATAGCAAAGTCATGGAATCAACCCAAATGTCCAACAGTTGATGAGTGGATAAGGAAACTGTGGTACATCTATACAATGGAGTACTACTCAGCCATCAAAAATGATGAATTACTGGAATTTGCCAGGAAATGGATGTCATTAGAAACAATTATATTAAGTGAAGTATCCCAGACTTAGAATATTAAGCGCCATATGTACTCCCTAATAGGTGGCCCCTAGTACCAATCCCACCCAGCCCACCTAGAGACACTCAAAGAAAAATCTCTGTAATACCTACAATAATTGCAAGGATTATGAACAGGAGGGATGGGGTAGGGGGGCCACACCAGAAAGAAGGAGAGAGGGGACCATGTTACAGCAGAGAAAACAGGCCTCCATCAAGGACTCAAATAAGTAATGAGACATCTGATTAAGTTCACAGACTTTCGTTCCTGATCATTTACTACTGAGGGGGTATGATCTCACTAGAAGAGGAGGTCATATAGTCTGGCAGATAAAAAGTAGCCATTTTGCAAATGGGTGATAGACCCTTCCCTCACTGTGGTTTCCTACTTTTAATACATCTACCTTTGAATGTGCTCTTATAACAAGACTCTAGATTAACAGCTCTTTGTCTCTAGCAAGGGGGTGACATACAATGCCCATCAGGATGCAGTGAAGGGCATTGCAGGAGCAGCAAAACTGCAAGAGAAAATCAACAAACCACAATCCAGAACTTCAGAGACTCTATATCAACCACCTAGAACTAGGCCAGCCTATCTCCCCCCATCCTGAAGCTCAGGGACATTTGTGGAAGAGGGGGCGGTAAGAGTGTAAGAGCAAAAGGATGGGAGGAGCAATTATTTGCAAGATACTCCACCCAAATTAGGGCTGAAGCAATCATAATTGGACTTTGCATGTCCTGAGCAATGTCCAACACACTATTGACCTCACAAAGTCTAGCATCTGCTAAAGGCACCAAGATCCTTGGAGGCAAGGGATTGGCAGCCACAGCAGTGTTCCTATACTTAAGGGGAACACTGGAAAGGGTTCAAGGAATGGCCACTAGGTCCTTGTACGTCATCGGAGAGGAGGGCTCAGAGGAGAATCAGGCATGCACAAGAAAGGACTCTCTGGGAATTGGGGCGGGAGGCACTGGGGGATGGGGAGGGAGGGGTCAAGGGGGGAAACAGGGGGTTCGGGGAGAGGAGGAGGGAGGGAGGGAACTGGTGTACCTATTAAGTTTGTATGAGCTAACATAATAATAAAAATGTAAAAAAATTTATTTATAAAAGTTATAAAACAGCCATGAAATAAACAGGTTTAAGTATGACTTCCTTTCACACTTCAAGAACAAGATCCTGTAATTCTCAGGCAAGAGATTTCAAATGTGCTGTGAATTTTCAATTTATAATACATATTGATGTAACAGAACAACAGGCTTTCAAAAGTTTCAAAGGAGATGTAAGTAACTATGTAAACCAACTACTAAAGAAAATATTGGACTGGGTTAGTGGTTCAGTCAATCAAGTATCTGATACACCATTGTAAGGGCTTTAATTCATATCCCCAGCAAATGTGTAAAATCTGGGCATGGCAGCATGCATCCTTAATCATTGCACTGGAAGTGACAATAGATAGAATCAGATCCCTGAACTCATTTGATATCCAATCTAGTTGAATCAATGAGCTCCAGATTCAGCAACAGACACTGTTTCAGTGGGATACAAAGTAAAGATTACAAATATGGGAAAAAGGAGACTAACAAGGAGAAAGATAAGTAGAAAGGAAAATAATCAGAATATGTTATATACATGTACAAGATTGTCAAAGAACCAAATTTATTAATAATAACTAATATGGTACAAAGTAATCAAGGATGATATCCAAAGTTGTTAACTTCTTATCTCCATATGTGCACACATACATGTGCAGAAGTGACCCTACACATGTGCACACAGGGGAAAAGCATGTATTATAATATATATATATACACATATACATATATATATCACCCAGTTACATACAGAAAAATATTATAACAAAATTATTAGTAAAAGTATAAGAGAACCCTGAAAGAGACCACAAGTCTGTGCACAGAGTATGTACTACTTGATTCTTCAGTTAGAATGTAAAGACAGAAGTAATTACAATTAAAAATATTCTATTTTTTTTTGAAAAATCTCAACATCTCAATGGTCAGTGTTCCAGGAATTATGGTAAACATGGTCTCAAAACAGAAGTAGGATGACACATAGGTAGTAGCCAGGTGCTATAAGATAGGCAAAACTACTAAGGCAAGTCATTCTTTAAAAGGAGGACCCTAAACAATTGGTACGGTATACATAAATAACCTAGAAAAGAGTCTGTCAACACCAATGCAGGAAAAATTAAGAAAACTAGACACGAATTACATTTGTTCATTTATTAAATATATCTTTAGTATCTTCTGTGTGGGTATAGAGCTATAATTAAAGTCATGTATAATTAAGGTCTTTACACTTTAGTCGCTTTAGCTGACTCAGCATAAAAATAATCAAGAATGTCAAGGATTCAGATGTCTGGATTCTAATCCAGTTGCAGTGAAATATGGACCCTGATGAGTTCAGTGTACAACTGAGGCTGAAGTCCATTGCTCTCAGCTTAGACAAAACTAGCTAACACTCAAATTTCAGAGACTCAAAAAAAAACTTGCTTCTTTTTTCTGATACATATCCGGTGATGGGCTATAGGGCTACTCTACTCATAACATGTGTGCTGATGAGTCTATTATCACTATAGACATTCTGAGTCACTATTCAAAAAAAAAAGGAATGTCCTGGATGAAGAGGTTGAATATTCCAGTCTGAAACTGACACACATCCCTTAAAGTCCCAAACTTTTTTCAAAAGTAGTTAACTGATACCTCCCATTTCTAAGAGAGCTCTGTACCCACACAGAAGATAGTAAAGATATATTTAATAAATGAACAAATGTAATTCGTTCTTAATTTTTCCTGCATTGGTGTTGACAGACTCTTTTCTAGGTTATTTATGTACACCTTACCAATTGTTTAGGGTCCTCCTTTTAAAGAATGACTTGCCTTAGTTGTTTTGCCTATCTTATAGCACCTGGCTACTACCTATGTGTCATCCTACTTCTGTTTTGAGACCATGTTTACCATGTCATGCTACAGGAAGTAGGGAATGTTGTAGACAGTCACTGGTCAAATAGCCATTAAAATGGTTGTTGAGAATAACTACTGTTAAGCAGTATTAATGATAACTACTGTTCACCACTATAAAGAATAATCACTTTTGTTCAGCTTTTAAACTAACAGTAAGGATAATAATTATAAATATATATATATATACACACTATATTTACAATTGTGAACCCATATTGAAAATAACAATAGAATAAGTATTTTTGACCAGCATTACAGATTGCAACTCAGGATAACCACACAGGGTCTAGGAACACAGATTTACATTGAGGGTGATTATATATTCATCGTGGTCCTGACTATGCCCATTATCCAAAAAGCATAATACAAGACTTTATTGTCTTTTTCATGGCATCGCAAATTCAAAATACATTGCAGTGACTTAAAATTCATCAACCCCCACCTCCACAAGCTCACACACTAAAGCTCAGGAAACATCATGTAAAAGGGAACAATAAGACTGTAAGAGCCTGAAGAGGGACAGAAGTGTGGCCATATGTTATCCCTTAAATATGCATCCACAAACTCACTACATGTATGTATATTTCCACAAGACCTATTTGTCCTATTAACATTCACCATGGAATGGAAATGCTCTCAAGAAGCCCTTCATCTTCCTGAGACAATAATGAGGATTAATGTTGATGGGGAAGGGAAGATAGTTTCCTCAGTGGTATATCTACTGATATGGGATTCAAGTTCCAGCAAATACTCAGGCACATGCCATCCAAAGCAGCCAGATGAAACTCATTTGCCCACACACATGAAAAAACAAGAACATAGGAGGGAGATTGGCAGACAGAAGAAAAGCTGTAATGAGAAAAGGAAAGGGGATTGGATTACTGATTAAGGTGTGAAATACAAATACACGGTATTTGTGTATGAAACATTAAAAGAATAATAATTAGTAAAAAATTCATCAATATGGCATGAGTTCAAAAAAGGAATTTATTGGATTGACCTGAATTAGAGCTGTTCCTAAAATGAGTCCAAGATAATGAAACAAGTCCTTACAACCAGATTTGAAACTATCATTTTTCCTGAAATTACCTCAACAAGTGAAGCTTCTTTGCCCTGCACATAATGTATTCGAATGCCCAGACTGAAGAACTTTTTCCACATAACTTCCCTGACTAAACAGAGGTAAACAAAATAATCCTTCAACTGACATGTCAGCATAATTTACACATTGAGCCAAACTTCTGCTGTCAGCAGTAGAAACACAAAGCTTATCATCACAAATAGTCTTGTAAACTTGTTCCTTATAAACACTAATTATTGACCACCTTGCCTGATTGGACAATATTTTACACATAATATAGAAAAACCCTATGTTATGTGGTAGATCCACAGTATTTTCATATTCTGCTTTTCTTTTGTGATCTCTCTCTCTCTCTCTCTCTCTCTCTCTCTCTTTCCTATCTCTTTTTGTCTGTTTCAGTTCTACTGCTTGTGTGTCCCTTGATCTCACTTTCCTTCCCCACCCTTCTCCCTATCTTTATATGCATGTGTCTCTCTTTGTAACACTCCCTCAATGCTTCATTAACTGGATAACTGAATACCATTTGAAGTATTTATCTTCCATCTCTACTTAGATAATAGAGTTGAAAACAAAGGAAATTGCTCTCAATAGGAACAGAACTCACTTATCACAAATACACAACAGCTGCTGATGCTTGATAACAATGTGTTCCCCCTGACATGCTGAAATATTCATGCAAAGCTATGTTAATATCTGAGTATGCTATACTAGAAATAAGTATAAGAATCACACTGATCAACATTAAAAGTTTACATTGCTTACCAGTACATTAACTATAAGCCTTTTGTTGGCCAGCATTAAAATAACCATTGTGAAACATTAGGGGATGTCATAGCTAGGTACAGGTGTCAACTTAATGGCTGAGGGTTCAAGTTCTGGGCACATTTGTAGGTAAGTGGTAGTTAAGCCCAGAGTGAATCTATAAGAGATTGTCTACTTGATGGGCAGAACCAGACCATGGTGGATGGAACTAGGACCTGGTCAGGTGAATAAAATACAGAAATCTAGTTGAGAAGTAGACATACTTGTGTATACTTGGCCAGACATGCTGGTCTGGCAAGTAAGGATTGTCCCTCTCTCAGCTGTTACATGAATATGGAATGGCCAGTTCCCTCAGTCCTGGTGTTGGGGTAAGCTCTCCTGTCAAGCTGAACTAATAATTGTAACCTAAACTAACATAAGAAAATAAACTTCTTGCTCCCTTAAGTCATTTGATGGTAATTTTATTAACAACCATGCAAACTAACTAATACAGGTAAAATATTACTTTAAGCAGGATTAGTATAGTCATTTCTGGCCAGCATTAATGGAAGTACGGCCATAGATTAACAGAAATTTTAAATGAGCAAAAATGATTTTTTTATTATCATTATGTCCGCTCATACACACATAACAGGAACATTGGTCCCCTCCCTACATACACCTCCCCCCACACCTCCCCCCAACCCCCCTGCTCCCCCTCTCCTCCCTCCCTACCTAACCCCCAGTGACTCCCCCCACCAATCCCTGGAGCATCTTTTAATGTGCATGCCAAACTTTGAGTGTCTTTGAGTGTCTATAAGTGGGTTTGGTACTAGGATCCACCTATTAGGGAGCACATACGGTGCTTAATATTCCATGTCTGGAATACTTCACTCAATATAATTGTTTCTCATTCCATCCATTATTGGGAAAATTGCATTAATTCATCATTTTTGATGGCTGAGTAGTATTCCATTGTATAAATGTACCACATTTTCCTTATCCAATTGTCAACTGTTGGACATTTGGGCTGATTCCATGACGTTGCTATTGTAAACAGTGCTGCTATGCACATGGTCCCACTTGTGCTTTCGAGGTGAATTTTTGCTGTATGGGGGGTTATTCCCAAAAGTGGAATAGCAGGGTCATATGGCATTTCAATCTTTAACTTATTTAAGAATCGCCAGACGGCTTGCCAGAGTGGTTGTATGAGCCTGCATTCCCACCAGCAATGTAGGAGAGTTCCCCTCTCTCCACATCCTCTTGAGCACTTGGTATTGTTTGTATTGTGGATTTTTGCCATTCTGACAGGGCTGAGATGATATCTCAGGGAAGTTTTGATTTGCATTTCCCTGATGGCTAAGGATGTGGAGCATTTTTTAAGATATTTGTAGACATTTTAATTTCATCCTTGGTAAACTCTCTTTTAAGTTTCAAGGCCCATTTTTTAATTGGGCCATTGGTTTCCTTGGTGTTTAGTTTAAGTTCTTCGTGCACACTGGAAAATAGAGTCTATCAGATATGTGGTTAGTGAAGATTTTCTCGCATTCTGTGGGTTACTTTTGTGCTTGATTTACAATCTCTTTATCTGAACTGAAGCTCTTTAATTTCACAATATCTCATCTGTTGAGTGTTGGTTGTAGTAACTGTACTATTGGATCTCCGTTTAGGAACAGTTGACCTAGGCCAATCAGCGCGAGGGAGTTCCCTACTCTTTCGGCTATGGTTTTTATAGTCTCTGGCCTTAAATTGAGGTCCTTGATCCATTTGGTGTTATTTCTTGTTCATGGTGACAAGTACGGGTCCAGTTTTAATCTTCTGCATGTGGATATCCAGTTTTGCCAGCACCATTTGTTGAAGATGTTATTCTTTTTCCATTGGATTTTTTGGGACCCTTTGTTAAAGACCAAATGGCTGTAATTTTGTGGGCTTATATCTGGGTTTTCAACCCTTATCCATTGAGCTCTGTGTCTCTTTTGGAGCCAATACCAGGCTGTTTTTACAACTATGGATTTGTAGTGTAGACTAAGGTTTGGTATGGTGATACCTCCAGCTGTGTTTTTGTTACTCGGGATTTTTTCTGCTATCCTGGGTCTTTTGTGCCTCCATATGAACTTTGAGATTGTTTGGTCAACTTCTTTAAAGAATTGCTTTGGGATTTTAATTGGTATAGCATTGAACCTGTATATTGCCTTTGGTAGGATGGTCATTTTTATGATGTTGATTCTGCCAATCCAGGAACATGGGAGGTCTTTCCACCTTCTGGTGTCTTCTGCAATTTCTTTCTTTAGGGTTTTAAGGTTTTCATTATAAAGGTCTCTTACTTCCTTGGTTAGGTTTATACCAAGGTATTTCATTTTTTTAGGGGATATAGTAAATGGGATTGTTTCTCTCAGGGCTTTTTCACTTCTTTCATTCTGGGCATACAGGAAGGCCACTGATTTTTGCACATTTATTTTGTATCCTGCCACCCTGCTGAACTTCTGTATTAGTTCCAGGAGCTTTCTGGTGGAGTTTTTGGGATCACTCAGGTTTAGGATCATGTCATCTGCAAATAGAGATAACTTGACTTCTTCCTTGCTGATTTGAACCCTTTTTATGTCCCTTTCTTGTCTTATGGCTTGTCTACAAGACTTCAAGTACAATATTGAATAGAAGTGGTGAGAGTGGACAGCCTTGTCTATTTCCTCATTGAAGTGGGAATGCTTCAAGTTTTTGCCCATTGAGTATAATTCTTGCTGTTGACTTGTTGTATTCAGCTTTTGTTATATTGATAAAGGTTCCTTCCATTCCAACCTTCTCTAGGGTTTTGGTCATAAAAGGCTGTTGGATCTTCTCAAAAGCTTTTTCTGCATCTATCGAGAGTATCATGTGGTCTGGAACTTTGGACTGGTTTATATGGTGAATTACATTTATTGATTTGTGTATGTTGAACCAACCTTGTGTGCCTGGTGTGCCTGGGATAAAGCCTACTTGAACCCCGTGGATGATCTTTTTGATATGTTTTTGAATCTGATTTGCTAAGACTTTGTTGAGAAACTTTGCATCTGTGTTCATCAGAGAGATTCGCCTATAGTTTTCTTTTTTAAGTGTATCTTTATTGGGTTTCGAGATTAAGATGATATTAGCTTCATAGAAGGAATTTGGTAGTGTTCTTTCCTTTGCTATTTGATGGAACAGTTTAAGGAGTACTGGTGTTATTAGCTCCTTAAATGTCTGGTAGAAATCTGTGCTGAATCCATCGGGTCCAGGACGTTTTTTGGTGGGAAGTTTCGAGATTACTTCCTCAATTTCCTCATATGTTATAGGACTATTTAAATAATTCACAACTTCCTGATTCAATTTAGGTAAGTTGTGTTTACTTAGGAATTCATCCATCTCTTTTTTGTTGTCAAATTTCACAGAGTATAAGTTTTTTGAAATATGACGTTATAATTCTCGGATTTCTTGGGTATCAGTAGTGATAACTCCGTGTTCATTTCTAATTTTGTTAATTTGGGCTTTCTTTCTCTTGCCTTTGGTTAATTTAGCTAGGGGTGTATCAATCTTATTGATTTTTTAAAAACAAACCTGCTTTTTGACTGGTTGATTTTTTCTATCGTTTTCTTAATCTCGATTTCAGATATTTCTCCCCTTATTTTGCTAATCTCCTCTCTTCTACTACTTTTGGGATCAGATTGCTCTAGTGTCTCTAAAGCTTTAAGCAGCATTGTTAAGTTATTTATTTTGATGTTTCCATTTTTTTTTTTTTGATGTAGGCATTAAGAGCTATGATCTTACCTCTTAGGACAGCTTTCATTGTGTCCCAGAGATTTTGGTAAATTGTATTTTCATTATCATCCACTTTCGGGAAATCTTGAATTTCCCTTTTAATTTCTTCCTGAATCCAATTCTCCTTCAGCATCATAGTGTGAAGTTTCCAGGAGTTAGTGTATTTTCTGTTGCTTGTTAGGCCGTGGTGGTTTGATAAGGTACAGGCTAGAATTCCAACTTTCCTGTATATGTGGAGATTTGTTTTGTGGCCCAATATGTGATCTATTTTGGAGAAAGTTCCGTGTGCTGCTGAGAAAAATGTGTATTCTTTGGTGCGTGGATGAAAAGTTCAATAGAGATCTGTGAGGTTCATTTCTTTAAGGGTTTGATTAAGCTCCAAAGTGTCTCTGTTAAATTTTTTACCTGTTGATCTATCCCATGTGAAGAGGGTGGTGTTGAAATCTCCAAAAATTATCCTTTTAGGATTGATTTCTCACTTTAGACCTTGTAGGGTTTGCTTAATGAATGTGGAAGGACCCGTATTGGGTGCATATATATTCAGTATTGTGAAGTCTTCCTGGTGAATTGTACCTGTGACTAAAATGTAGTATCCATCTTTGTCTTTTATGATTTTTGGGAGTTTGAAGTCCACCTTGTCTGATAGCATAATGGCTACCCCTGCCTGTTTTCTGGTTCCATTAGCTTGCAGAATTTTGTACCAGCCTTTTATTTTTATGATGTGCCTATCTTTTGTGATGAGATGAGTTTCCTGCAGGCAGAAGATTGATGGGTTGTGATTTTTATTCAAGTTTGCGATCTGTGTCTCTTGATCAGTGAGTTAATTCCATTAACATTTAATTTTATAATGGAGAAACTGTTTTTAATTCTGGATATTTATTATGTTTAGTGGCCTTTGTAAGTGTATTGTTTCGCTTTTGGTTTTGGTGGTATTATACTTACATTCTGTTCTGGATATGCCTGTTTTTTTCTTCACGCTTGAGTATCACTTTTAGCATTTTTTTGAAGGCCTGGTTTGGTGGACATGTATCTCTTCAAGTTGTCTTTGTGCTGGAAAAGTTTTCTTTCTCCCTCAATCATGACGGATAGTTTTGCAGGGTATGTGAGCCTGGGTTGACATTTTTGCTCATTCAATACTTGAAGTACATCTTTCCAAGCTCTTCTTGCTTTTACTGTTTCAACTGAGAAGTCATTTGTTATTTTAATAGGTTTACCTTTAAAAGTGACTTGTTTTTTCTCCCTTGAAGCTCTCAGCACCAGTTCTTTATCTTGAATGTGGAGTGTTTTAACTATTATTTGCCGTGACGAATTTCTATTTTGGTCATATGTTTGGTGTGCGGAATGCCTCTTGTATATGGATGGGCCTCTCTTTTTGAGATGAGGAAAGTTTTCTTTGATGATCGTTTGAAAAATTTCCTCAGGGGTGGTATTTTGAGATTCTTGCTCTGGTATTCAGGGTGTCCCATATCTCTTGAATATTTCTTTCAAGTATCTTTTTGGCTTTAACAACCTCTTCCATTGAGTGGCTAATACTCCCACTTTGTCTTCAAGGTCTGAAATTCTATTTTCTGCTTTGTTAGTTCTGCTGATAAGACTCTCTGTTGAATTCTGGGTTGAAGATAACTTGTCTTTTAGTTCAGTTTTAAACTCTGTTTGAGTCTGTTTTAATTGCTCTATGCCTGTTTTTGTTTCTTGAACTGTTTTTCTCAACTCCTGCAAGTGTCTGTTGTGTTCCTCTTCAAAGCGATTGATTCGATAATTTAATTCCTCCCAGATTTCCTCTTTCATAGTATTGAACATGGTAATGATCATGTTTTGAAAGTCGTTATCTTAGGTCAGGCTTTCTTGGCTATTTTCCTTGGGTTTGTTCTGGTTGGAGTCTATCATTATGGGATTAATTCCTTCAGTGGGAGATTTGTTTTCTTGGGTTTTGTTTCTCATGGATTTGTACTTTGACTTGGGCATTGTCGTTTTAACTCTTAGGACCTTCTTTCAATTTCTGTGCGTTTTTCACTGGACTGAATTATTTGGCCTGGATCAGCTTCTGCTCCAGCTGGCTGGTGGGAGGAGCTGGGACCAGTGGGTTGCCTGGGGTTTGGGGGTGGGCAGGGGGAGCTTACCTAGGTCACCGTGAGTACTGGTTGGACTGCATGTGTCCAGAGGGGGTGAGGAAAGGGAGGAGGCTGCGGTGGCCGGGCGCTATTTAACCTGGTAGCTGGGGCGTGGCCCAGGGTGTCCTTCCCGGCCTGGCGAGGCAAGGCACAGCACTGGCTCCGGCTGGCTGGTGGGAAGAGCTGGGTCCAGTGAGCTGCCTGGTGTTTGGGGGTCGGGTTACATAGGTCACCGTGAGTTCTGGCTGGACTGCCCAAGTCCCAGGCGGGTGGGGAAAGGTCGCAAAAATGATTTTTAAAATGAAGAACTCAAAATAGATATCTCACCTCTGAGACATTAGTAGTGGGGCTGTAAGAGGATCAGACAATTAAGTATCTATAACTTCACAAAACTACATCAGGTAAGAGAGAAATGTAGGCACTGTAAGGGGTTCAATCCTATGCCACCTATATATTCCTTGAATTTGAAAACTCTCTTATATTTAAGAAGGAGATTGATCCTAAATAATAGAATAAATTAACAAATACTAAAGTTATATCATACTTTACTAAACAAATCAGAAATCTCTTTCTTCATTATTTTTCATGGCCAGAAACTGGTACCTTTGATTCTGATACAAACTGTCTCAAATGGAATACCTATGTGAAACACTGCCAATTCCTCCCAGTTAAGAAATCTCAAGTCTGACCATGGCAGTAACATCCTTTAGCTAAACATTCTTTCTCTCACAAATTAGCCCTTCTTTTCTTAGGAACTGCTTCCTTTTCTTCTGATTTGGGTTGGAGAGACCAGTTATGTGTTTATGTTCCCCTTTTTAAAACTATTGTTATCCTAGAGGTAAGCATTGGATCTGAGCTGATCCAGTGCAAATTCTCCCTTACAATGTTTCTAACTAATGCTAAAAGGAAACCACAATTTGGTCATAAAAGCTATAAGGATACGATGACTAAGAGAAATTGAAAGCTGTGCTTCCTAGCTTGTGAATGGAGGTGGCACATTAGGCAAATGATGAAGACAACAGGCAGATATCAAAGATAAAATAAGGCAAACAGGTGCTTGCTTCGGCAGCACATATACTAAAATTGGAACAATACAGAGAAGATTAGCATGGCCCCTGTGCAAGGATGACATGCAAATTCGTGAAGCATTCCATATTTTTACTTGACCTCTCCATCTAAATCACTGGAGAGAGGTAATGGTGATCCTACAATGCTTCTGTGTACAAACTCAAGGGTTCCATCAGGAGTCATCTCACTTATGAGAAAGAAAGAGAGACCCAAGAGTAAACAAATAGAGGCTTTCTCTGCCAAAGAAGCAGACTTAATCCAGGGAACAGAAGAAAACTTTAGAAGGAATGTGATCAGTATGTTCAGAGAACTGCAGGACGAAGTTGAAAATATTAAGAAATCTTGTTCAGAAATCTTAGAAATCAAGAAGTCAATCTGTGATTTGTCTTGGTCAGTGGGCATACTTAAAACAAAAGTGGTGAATCAGGGAAATGTCATAGAAGAAATCACTAAGGATACACGGCAGCTCACCAAACAGATCATCGATGAGAGGACAGCTTGAGAAGCTCCAACATCAGCTTGATAGCATGCCTGAAAAAGAGAACAAAGAGAATCAGGCAGAGGACATAATGAAGGAAATCATGGAGGAAAACTTTCTGGACCTGAAGGATTTGAGTCTTGAATTCATTAGTGCTCACCAGATTCCCAGTACAGTTGATCAGAGCAGACTCACTCCTAGACACATCTTGGTGACGTTTCTGAATTTCAGTGATAAACACAGAGTCTTAAAGGCCTCCAGAGAGAAAAGAGAAATCACCTACATAGGAACAAAAGTCAGAATGACAGCCGACTTATCACAAGGCACCTTAGATTCCAGAAGCCAATGGACTGAGGTCATATGAGTTCTGCATGCAGAAGGTTTTCAGCCTAAAGTCCTGTACCCTGCCAAACTGACCTTTAGTTTCCAGGGGAAACCTAAGATATTCTTTGATCTTGAAGAATTCAGGGAGTTTATTTCTAATATACCTTCTTTGAAAGACTTGCTGGAGAATGTATTTTAGCAATCTATGCTTTCATTCATGAAAATGTATCCCAAAAAGTCATGATGTGAGATAATTTTGTATTAAAACATAAAAGACAAATAAACTTTGAATTTGTTTAAAAAAAATAAGGCAAATAGTGTTTGGGACAGACATGATTAGTAGTCCACCTAAAGCAGTCTAATAACATCTTACCCATTTGTGTGAACTCCTCCCTGGCTTCTGTACTTTCTGGATTCTTATAGTTTAAGCCTTTGACTGTTTTAGGATGACATTTTAGGAGCTGCTAGAGCTTCTTTGCCTGGTATGTGGAACTGAAGTGCCTTGGATTTTGTTTCTTCAGTCTGTGGTTTGGGTTAGTGAGTGGTAGAGTTGTGTGGAAACTGAACTCCTTCCAATGGAAGCAAGTTTGCCTTCCTATTTTCACTTTGGAATGTCCCTGCAGGATCTGATAGAGGACGGGACTTCAAAAGATGATTGGTTTGGTTTCTTCCCCTTTCCTCTTCTGCTTCTCACTCTCTTTCATTAGAGAGTATTCAAGTGAGTCACTGTTTTCAGTTATTCCTGAGATTCTCAACATGCATCTGGGATTTGGTTACCAGGATGTCCTGTATCATTTCCTTTGGTCTCATTTGTAATTACAAATTGACGAATTAGAGTTACATATGTGTATATTGTGCAAATCAATGTTATAATTTCTAAATGCAATGCACAATTATTTTTTAACATTTTTTATTATTATTTCTGCTCATACAAACTTAATAGGTTCACTGGTTCCCTCCCTCCCTCCTCCTCTCCCCAAACCCCCTGCTCCCCCTTCCCTTACCTCTCCCTCCCCATCCCCGAGTGCCTCCCACCCCAATTCCCAGAGAGTCCTTTCTTGTGCATGCCTGACTCTCCTCTGGGCCCTCCTCTCCGATGATGTACAAGGACCCAGTGGCCATTCCTTGAACCTTTTCCCATGTTCCCCTTAAGCATAGGAACACTACTGTGGCTGCCAATCCCTTGCCTCTAAGGATCTTGGTGCCTTTAGCAGATGCTAGACTTTGTGATGTCAATAGTGTGTTGGACATTGCGCCGGGCATGCAAAGTCCAATTATGATTGCTTCGGCCCTAACTTGTGTGGAGTATCTTGCAAATCATTGCTCTTCCCATCCTTTTGCTCTTACACTATTACTGCCCCCTCTTCCGCAAATGTCCCTGAGCTTCAGGATGGGGGGAGATTAGTCTGGCCTAGTTCTAGGTGGTTGATATAGAGTCTCTGAAGTTCTGGATTGTGGTTTGTTGATTTTCTTTTGCAGTTTTGCTGCTCCTGCAATGCCTTTCACTCCATCCTGCTGGGCACTGTATGTCACCCTCTGGTCAGAGACAAAAAGCTGTTAAACTGGGAGTCTTGTTATAATAGCACATTCAAGGGTAGATGTAATAAAAGTAGGAAACCTCAGTGAGGGAGGGGTCTATCACCCATTTTCAAAATGATTACTTTTTATCTGCCAGACTATATGCCCTCCCCTTCTGGTGAGATCATACCCCCTTAGTTGTAAATGATAAGGAATGAATGTCTCTGAACATAACTAGGTGTCACATTCCTTACTTCCAGTCCTTGATGGAGGCCTATTTTCTCTACTGTAACATGGTCACTTCTCTCCTTGTTTCTGGTCTGGCCCTCCAACCCCCTCCCTCCTGTTCATAATCCTTGCAATTACTGTAGGTAATACATAGATTTACCTATGAGTGTCTCAAGGTGGGCTGGGTGGGTTTGGTACTAGGAGCCACCTATTAGGGAGTACATATGGCGCTTAATTTTCTGGGTTTGGGATACTTCACTTAATATAATTGTTTCTAATGACATCCATTTCCTGGCAAATTCCAGTAATTCATCATTTTTGATGGCTGAGTAGTACTCCATTGTATAGATGTACCACAGTTTCCTTATCCACTCGTCAACTGTTGGACATTTGGGTTGATTCCATGACTTTGCTATTGTAAACAGCGATGCTATGAACATGGTCATGCTTGTGCTATCAAGGTGAACCTCTGCTGTATGGGGGGTTATTCCCAAAAGTGGAATAGCAGAGTCATATGGCATTTCAATCTTTAATTTCTTTAAGAATCTCCAGACGGCTCGCCAGAGTGGCTGTATGAGCCTGCATTCCCACCAGCAATGTAGGAGAGTTCGCCTCTCTCCACATCCTCTCCAGCATTTGTTGTTGTTTGTATTGTGGATTTTTGCCATCCTGACCGGGGTGAGATGATATCTCAGGGAAGTTTTGATTTGCATTTCCCTGATGGCTAAAAAAGTGGAGCATTTTTAAAGATATTTGTTAGACATTTTAATATCATCCCTGGTAAAATTTCTTTTAATTTCCAGGGCCCATTTTTTAATTGGGCCATTGGTTTCCTTGGTGTTTAGTTTTCTAAGTTCTTTGGCAATCCACAATTAGTAAATTGAGATAATTAACATATCTGTCACCTCAAATCTTCATCATTTTGTAGTAAGTACATTTGTTTTTCCCATTTTCTTTCCCTTTGGATCCAAAAGAGACCTGCGTAACTCAACAACTGAAGTCTCCAACTGAAGCTCCAGTTTGAGGGTATATGATGTGGTCTAAAATGAGAATTTGATGGAATATGTTGATATAAACAGAAGTTTGTAAACTTGACTCAAGAAATGGATAGGATTGGCTGATTTCTTATTTTCTACAGCTGATTAGTCAACCCCATGGAAAATGGTCAAATCAATTTGTATATCTAAATATATTCACATTTACCTTCCAACACCCTTTGAGACAGCACACCATAGCTGTTGGCTCTTTTGATCCATAGACTTTTACAGAAACTAGTGTAGCAAAATACTGAGGGAGATATTAATAACATTTCTGATCTTATTATGATTATGGACAACATGTGATTTGCAATGAAGTTTATAGGCCCAGGAGAAGTTTACTGATGCTAATTATAAGAAACGTTTTGACAGCCACCATCTGGAGCGATGCTTAAGTGAATATTAGCTGCTAAAAATGAGTTTAATATGATAACCAGTTTATTGGGCAGGTTACAGAAATATCTCTCTACAACTATTCATCAGGGATTGGGATCATTTACTCAAAGTTTCTAACATTTCCCCTCCCCATTCAAAAGGAGAAGGCACAAACACCAAAGACACAGCTTAAATGAGTTATAGATTTAGGCCTAATTGGTGTCTGATTAAAGCTATTCAACCAAAACCATGATTTAAAGCAAAAGCAAAAATGGGGCCTTGGCAGAAAAGTCCATAATTACTGTGACAAAGAAACAGCAGTCTCAGTACCAAATTAAAAATGGAAGTGTTTTACATTTTTTTGAGAAAGGAAGTCCCATGTGTATGCCTTTTGCTCATATAAATAATCACTAAAGTAGTTATTAAATATTAAATTTAATATTGGAAAAAGAGGTCTGTGCATCATTTATATGTAATTGTTAATGATTAACTAATCTAGTAACTTAAAATTAAGTGATAGCATTTATAGAATGCCAGTTCACACTTTCAAGCTATATCATTACTTACCTTCAGGTGCATCAACTCTATTTTTTGTACAATTTATAGCAGGTTCATATGTGGGAGTAAATGTGGTCGTCTTTCTAATGTGATTAACTGAGAAATAACTCTTGGAATAAAGCATATTGAGAAAAGTAAGCCAATGCTTTTGAAACATTTCACTTGTAAATGAAATTCCTCCTGAGACTTATCTCAGTCCTTCTGTTTTTCACAAAGATTACACTCAATAGTGTCAATGCATTACTTTTGTTTAGACTATGACATGCTGAATAGCACAATCATTAATTCCTTCAACCAATATTTGCTTACCCACTGTTTATAAAAACTCAGAGTGGCACAATTTGTGAAATAAGGTACATACTGTCATGGTTTGAATGTGAGTCATTCCCCACAGGCTTATGTGTTTGAGTCCATAGTTGCTATTTGGGAAGGTCATGGCACCTTTGGTAGGTGGAGTTTTGTTGAAGGAAGGCATGTGGCAGAGGGTGGACCTTAAGGTTGGTTAGTCTCACCCTCCTTTAGTTAGTTCGTCTGCTCTGAAAGATTTGCAGTTTGTTCTCTCAGTCTCATTATGGATGTGAATTATGCCACATCCAGCTTCTGACAGTCAACCATACCCTTTCTGCTATAATGAACTGAATCTCCCCTCTGAAACCATAAGCTAAATAAATCCCCTTATCTCCCTTTTTTTGAGTTTGAGTGTTGTCTTATATCAACAGAGAAGAGTAACTACTACTACTACTACTACTACTACTATTACTACTACACACACACACACACACACTACCCATTGTAAAGTTCACAGGCCAACACTGGAGAGAGACAGACAATACATGACAACCAGCAATATATTAAGATCAATGCTAAACCAGACTATATATCAGATCTTAGAGCCCGTTAGTTTGAAGGAAATGGAAAGAGATTGCCGATGAAGCAAAAGACACTACGGAGAGGAAATTTTAACAAGTCACTACTATTTGAATTTGGCTGAAATGAAGAGAGTAGTTTTCCAGGTACTAGGGAAGAATGAACATCTTCAAGGCAAGGGAATCTCACAAGTAAAGACATATGTCATAGATACAGATGTCAACTTGAAGGTTAAGGGTTTGAGCTCTGGGCACATTTACAGAGAATTAGAAGTTGAACTAAGCCCAGAGCGAACATGCAGGAAACTGTCTAGTTGATGGAGAAGGTCCAACCCATGGTGGGTGAAACTAGTACCCAGGCAGGTGAATAAAATGGAGCTGTTTGAGAAAGTTGTCATCAATCTGCATACTTGGTCAGACATGCAAGTAAGGACTATCCCTCTCAACCATTACTTTGATATGATGTGGCCAGTGCCCTTGGCCCTTGATGTTGGGGTGGGCTCTCCTGCAAAGGTAGACAAGGAAGTGTAACCAAACTATCATAAGAAAAAAGTTTAAACTCCTTGTTCCCTTAAGCCATTTGTTGCAGGGAGAGAAAAACAGTGTTAGCACATCTGCAAGGGAAGTTCAAATTGGTTTCATGTCCCCAAGATCCTTCCTGTTGGAATAGCTATGGATCAAGAAAATTTTCCTGCACCAGGAAAAGAGGAAGCTCATTCCTAATGTTGACAAGCAACATGGAGGAACAAGAGTTTGCATACCTTTGTTGTACTCTGACTAAAATCCACACATGTAGGACATCTGGAGTTAGAATTAGGATCATTGTCATATACCACTGGCTAATGGTGATAAAGGTCTCCTAAAATAATGGTGTAAAGACAGTCTTGGTCCAGACAGACCAAGTGGCTGGACAAAGCAGACATTATTGGGTGAAGATGTTCAGAATTAGCACAACTCACATAAACAGAAATTCACCTGCAAAGCTATAAAACCAAGAAATAATAACCCTCAAAGAGTTAACATTGAAGGCTATAGTTGGGAACACTTTGCCAATGTCTCCGTATGATACACCACTACTAGCTCTTAGTTGATTCTGAAGTTTTTAGATATAAGGAATTTACAATATAGACACAGAAGCCAGAGATCAAACTGGTACATCATTCTAAAATATCAATTTTACCTGATGGAAAATTATTTATTTCTATAATAAAATAGTGAATGTAATATGGATTTAGGTATAGAATTCACTTGACATTTTTGGTGATATAAGAGACTGGAAAGAAGGCTTGAGCTATCTGTGAATATCCTTACACTCACTTCCATTAGAGGAATATAACAGAGAAATTTGAAAGAGATTTCTTTATTTAACCATAACTTGCATGTGATGCTCTCTACATTTGCAGAAATTGTAGCTCACAGAAGTTACTAATATATCCAAAATGTTACAGCTTCTTTTAGTTGAAAATTTTTAACTGATGTTTAGGTCTCAATTTTATGATAAGAAGATGAGGTCCAACTTTAAAATCTTACTGTATAATATTGTATATTTAGCATTGATATTTCAAACTGTCATATTTTTCCACTGTTTCCTTCTAATACAATAGAAAAGCTTTAAAGAATCTGTGCTACACATGTACTAAAAACTGAAAATGTTTGAAGTTTCTTAAATGTAACCATTTCTGTGCTTAAAATTTAGCCCAGACATTGAGTTGTCTCTGGAAAATCAACGTTTGACTGGTACCAAAGATATGACTTTCTGGGAGAGGCTAAATAGTAAATCCATGTATATACATAAGTGACGTGAGTCTACCTAACTTACAAAAGGAACAGTTAGCATAAGGCAAACTCTTCCAGGAGTTTCAGGCCAGTGATGGAGGCCAACACTTAAAAATTACTATAAAAACCAAACCAGAATGAAACATCATCTAAGACTCATCTCTTCATTCATCTTTATATTCAGACACAAGACAACACTAGTGACATGAAACATCATTATGTGGTAACATCCATCTCTCTAGTTGTTGAACATGGCCTTGCTCAGGAATGTATGCAAGACATTGTCATTTGTTAATTGGCTGTCACATCTACCGATAGCATTCTAAAAGACTGATAAAAAGACTTAAAAAACTCATCAAACTCCCTTGAGGCCAGGATTCCAGGTATGTTATAAGCATTGACAACGAAATATATTCATTGGATATGTAGAAATCAGGAGGGAACTCACAGTGGAAACCTTTGGGTCTAAAGCTGGATGAGTGAAGGGAAATGCATATATCAGTGGGGTGGCTTGAAGAGAGGTAACTTGTTACACTATGGAGGCCTGAACCCACACTGGAGTAGACAAGCCAGAGTGAACCCTGAAGTCCATAGAAGTATAGAGGGAATGGTAAAGGGAAGAGAAGGAATGGAAGAGAGGAGGAGGGAGGAAAGCTGGGATGAATACTCAATATGCTTGTAAATGTGGAAAAAATTAATTAAAAAATTATATACCAAAAAAAAGAAACCAGGAGGGAAATGGAAACCATTCTTTTTGTAGCCTTTTATCCATAAAAATATAGCCCAATAGGTATGATGGTGGCTGGCTTTTATATCCTTAAAATTTCCTAACTTCTGCATTCTAACCCCTAAACCCATTTAGGGTGTCTCTTTTGGTTTTCATCCTTCCAATAATGATGCAGGCAATTAATTTCCTGCATTAAATTTATTTTATCTCAAAACACCTAGAGAGGTTTCTTCTGGGGGAAATGATAGAAATGGGATGTAGAATGCCACTGAGTTGCTATTAGGAAAAAAAGGAGACTCGAGCAAACACAAGGTTCTGAATATTGTGGAGACAGATGAGTGTCTTAGTTTCATCTTCCCATTGCTGTAATGAAAACAGCACCCGAACAATTTATAGAAATAGTTTATTCCTTATTTACATTTTCTGGCTACAATCCATGATTATGGCATGAATGTTCATACCAACATTATGAAGGGAATTGGCCAAGCCATATCCACAAAGATCCAAGAGACAGACATGCTTTCTCTCTTGCCAGCCTGTCAAAATCAACCAGTTCTCTCTCCATCTTATCCATCTACCTCAGGAATGATCCAACATGCTATGGACTAGGGTTTCCCACATCGATTAAATATTTTCCTAAAGGTTTATTCTAAGGCTTGCCTTAACTAAACAAACAAACAAGCAAAAAAAAATTTTCTTCATAGATAAGTCCAAAGACTTCATTTTCAATTGTCAAGTTAATATCTAAACTAATTGTCGAGATGAGTATACCCTCCATGTTGTTTCCTTTGGCTAAAGATTGTGTGTTAATGCATTCAAGGACTATGTATTATGGCTGCAAAATGACTCAGAATCCTATTATCTTTAAAGCTTTAGATCACTTTGGCATCACATGGACTCTACACAGTTTAATCATATTAAATAAGGAATTATATGACTAGAAGAGACAGTATATCCTAACAGGATCTGCAGTTAGATCCTTCCCATTGTGACACCTCATAAATCATCTGTTTTTAGAGATGATTATTTATTTTTTTTATTTTTTCCACTCATACAAAGTTGATAAGTAGCCCATTCCCCTTCCTCCCTCCTCCCCTCCCTCAACCCCCCCTGTTCCCTACCCCCCTTTTTCCTTCCTTTTCCCCCTCCCTCCCCATCTCCCAGTGCCCCCCCATTCCTGGAGCATCCTTTAGTGTGTCTGTCAAACTTCCCTCTGGGTCCTCCTCTCTGATGAGGTGTAAGGACTCAGTAGCACTACCTAGAGCTCTTTTTTGTGTTCCCTTTAGTATAGAAACACTATTGTGGCTGTTAATCCCTTGCCTCTAAGGATCTTAGAGCCTGGGATCCATGCTAGAATTTATGGGTTCAATAATATGTTGGTCATTGCGCAGGTCATGCAAAGTCCTATTTTGGTTACTTTGTCTCTAACTTGTATGGAGTATCTTGCATATCATTGCTCTTCCCCATCTTTAGGCTCTTACATTCTTACCACCCCCTCTTCTGCAAATTTCCCTGTGCTTTAGGATGGGGAGAGATTAGGCTGGCTTGGTTCCAGGTGGTTGATGTAGAGTTTGCAAAGATTATAAGTAGAGAGGGAAGGGGAAGTAGGGCTCCGCCAGAAACAAAGAGAGAGGGGATCATGCTACAGCAAAGAAAATAGGACACCATCAAAGGTTACAAGTAAGTAATGAGACATCTGGTTAAGCTCACAGACTTTCCTTCCTGTTCACTTGCATCAGATGGGGTATGATCTCACCAGACAGGGAGGGCATAAAATCTGGCAGATAGAAGGTAACCATCCTGCAAATGGGAGACTGACTCCCCCCTTCACCACAGTCTCCTACTCTTATTCAATCTACCTTTGAATCTACTCTTATAATAAGACTCTATTTTAACAGCCTTTTTTCTCTGGCCAGGGGGTGACATCCAATACCCATCAGGATGGAGCCAAGGGCAGTGCAAGAGCAGCAAAACTGAAAAAAAAATCAACAAACTATAATTCAGAAAATTAGAGATGATTATTTATAACAGTGACTTCATTTCATTTTATTTCAAACTCAAGGAAAACTCCCAGTGTAGCATGTACATTAGTATTCCCAGAAGTCCTTGGAAAATGGCATGCAGGACTCTACTTTCAGTTGTTTTTTTATGGTATCTAGACATTGGTATCTTTCATTATTTCAGGGAACTCAGATATATAAACCGGAGTGAGTGACAATTAGATGGAACCTAACTCTAACACTGCAGTTGACATCACACACAAAATCTTTTAATGGAGAACAGATGAAGCTCGATGAAAACCATCTAAAATGGTCTAGGGGGACTCAAACATTCACAAAAGTTCCAAGTAGGCTGCTTGGAACATGAAGATTACAGTTATCCAGAAAGGAATAATGCAAGAGTTACTTTGGTAGATTTTGAACAGTGAATGAGTTTTCGCAGAAGAAAGAAGAGGGAGATGCAAGACAGGTAGATACAAAACAACAACGTGTAAATTATATTACATTTACAGTTGGATTTCACCCTTGCAAAAGTAAAAGGTGACAACTGACAAGGATCAGGTGACAGATTTAATAAGGCAAACTGTGTAATAATAGGGAGGTGAAAACCTGCAAAAATCTGTCAAAGCCCTTTCACCCCACCCCGCTCTGCCGGTCGGGATGCACGCGCAGTCTCCGTGGCCTCACCCCACGACCTAGGTAAGTCTCCGCCCGTGCACCGCCCACCAGAACCCCAGGTCAGCCCAAAGGGACCCGGCTCCGACTCCCACGATCGAGCCGGAGCCGCACGCAGGGCCAAGGGACGAGGAGGACCTCCTCCTGCGCCCGGGCCCCGCCCCAGCTGTCCTCTGGTTAAATAGCTCCACGCCGACGCCCCCATCCTCCATTTACCCCACCCCGCTCCTCCATCAGGACATGCGCACAGTCCAGCCGGGCCTCACCCCGGAACCTAGGTAAGTCTCCACCTACGCCCGCCCACCAGGATCCCAGGTCAGCCCAAAGGGACCCGGCTCCTACTCCCACCATCCAGCCGGAGCCACGCGCGGAGCCGAGGGACGAGGAGGAACTCCTCCTGCCCCCGGGCCCATCCCAGCTGCCCTCCGGTTAAATAGCTCCACCCCGACGCCCCCATCCTCCCTTTACCCCACCCCGCTCCACCAGTTGGGACCCGGGTGCGGTCCAGCTAGGCCTCACCCCTGGACCTAGGTAAGTCTCCGCCCCCGCCCGCCCCCCAGGACCCCAGGCCAAATAATTCAGTTTAGTGAAATTGAAAGATCTTAAGAGTTAAAAAACAATGCCAAAGTCAAAGTGCAAATCCATGAGAAGCAACACTCAAGTAAACAAATTTCCCACTGAAGAAATTAATCCCATAATGTTAGACTCCAACCAGAACAAACCCGCGGAAAAAGGCCAAGAAAGCCTCACCCAGGATAATGACTTTCAAAATATGATCATTACCATGTTCAATACTATGAAAGAGGAAATCCGGGAGGAATTACATAATCGAATCAATCGCTTTGAAGAGGAACACAACAGACATCTGGAGGAGTTGAGAAAAACAGTGCAAGAAACAAAAAGTGGCACAGAGCAGTTAAAACAAGCTCAAGCAGAGTTTAAAACTGAGCTAAAAGACAAGTTATCTTCAACCCAGAACGCCACAGAGAGTCTTATCAACAGAACAAACGAAGCAGAAAACAGAATTTCAGACCTTGAAGATAAAGTGGGAGTACTAACCAGCCCAATGGAAGAGGTTGTTAAAGCCAAAAAGATACTTGAGAGAAATATCCAAGAGATATGGGACACCCTGAGGAAGCCTAACATGCGTATTCATGGAATACCAGAGCAAGAATCTCAAAATACCACCCCTGAGGGAATTTTTCAAACGATCATCAAAGAAAATTTTCCTCATATAAAAAAAGAGAGGCCCATCCATATACAAGAGGCATTCCGCACCCCAAACAGATACGACCAAAATAGAAGCACGCCACGGCAAATAATAGTTAAAACGCTCCACATTCAAGATAAAGAACTGGTACTGAGAGCTTCAAGGGAGAAAAAACAAGTCACTTTTAAAGGTAAACCTATTAAAATAACAAATGACTTCTCAGTCGAAACAGTAAAAGCAAGAAGAGCTTGGAGAGACATACTTCAAGTATTAAATGAGCAAAAATGTCAACCCAGGCTGATTTACCCTGAAAAACTATCAGTCATGATTGAGGGAGAAAGAAAAATCTTCCAGCACAAAGACAACTTGAAGGGATACATGGCCACCAAACCAGGCCTTCAAAAAATGCTAGACATGATACTCAAGCGTGAAGAAAAAAACAGGCATATCCAGGAGATCAGAAGGCAAGTATAACATCATTAAAAATGAAGCAATATACTTATAAAAGCTACTAAACATAATAAATGTCTGGAATTAACAATAGTTTCTCCATTATAACACTAAATGTTAATGGAATTAATTCACCGATCAAGAGACACAGATTACAAACTTGGATTAAAAATCACAATCCATCAATCTGCTGCCTGCAGGAAACCCATCTCACAACAAAAGATAGGCACGCTCGAAAAATAAAAGGCTGGTCAACAATTCTACAAGCGAATGGAAGCAGAAAACAGGCAGGGGTAGCCATTATGCTATCAGACAAAGTGGATTTCAAACCAAAGAAAATAATAAGAGACACGGATGGATACTACGTTTTAGTCACAGGTACAATTCACCAGGAAGACTTCACAATACTGAACATATATGCACCCAATACGGGCCCCTCCACATTCATTAAGAAAACCCTACAGCGTCTAAAGCATGAAATCAACCCCCAAACGATAATTCTTGGGGACTTCAACACCGCCCTCTCTACATGGGATAGATCAACAGGTCAAAAGCTTAACAGAGACACTTTGGAACTTAATCAAACCCTGAAAGAAATGGACCTCACAGATCTCTATCGAAATTTTCACCCACGCACCAAAGAATACATATTTTTCTCAGAAGCACACAGAACTTTCTCCAAAATAGATCACATATTGGGCCACAAAATGAATCTACACATATACAAGAATGTTGAAATTCTAACCTGTGCCCTATCAAACCACCACGGCCTAAAGCTGGACATCCACAACACATCAAACAAGAGAAAATACACTAACTCCTGGAAACTTAACACAATGATGCTGAATGAGAACTGGATTCAGGAAGAAATTAAAAAGGAAATTCAAGATTTCCTGAAAGTGAATGATAACGAAAATACAACTTACCAAAATCTCTGGGACACAATGAAAGCTGTTCTAAGAGGTAAGTTCATAGCTCTTAATGCCTACGTCAAAAAAATGGAACATCAGAAATAAACAACTTAACAATGCAGCTTAAAGCTTTAGAGAAACTAGAGCAATCTGATCCCAAAAGTAGTAGAAGAGAGGAGATTAGCAAAATAAGGGGAGAAATATCTGAAATCGAGATTAAGAAAACGATAGAAAAAATCAACCAGTCAAAAAGCTGGTTCTTTGAAAAAATCAATAAGATTGATACACCCCTAGCTAAACTAACCAAAAGCAAGAGAGAGAAAACCCAAATTAACAAAATTAGAAATGAACATGGAGTTATCACTACTGATACCCAAGAAATCCAGAGAATTATAACATCATATTTCAAAAAATTATACTCTGTGAAGTTTGACAACACAAAAGAGATGGATGAATTTCTAAGTAAACACAACTTACCTAAATTGAATCAGGAAGTTGTGAATTATTTAAATAGTCCTATAACATATAAGGAAATTGAGGAAGTAATCTCAAATCTTCCCACCAAAAAATGTCCTGGACCCGATGGATTCAGCACAGAGTTCTACCAGACATTTAAGGAGTTAATAATACCAATACTCCTTAAGCTGTTCCATCAAATAGCAAAGGAAGGAACACTACCAAATTCCTTCTATGAAGCTAATATCGTTTTAATCCCAAAACCTAATAAAGATTCACTTAAAAAAGAAAACTATAGGCCGATCTCCCTGATGAACACAGATGCAAAGATTCTCAACAAAGTCTTAGCGAAACGGATTCAAAAACATATTAAAAAGATCATTCATGGGGACCAAGTAGGCTTCATCCCCGGCACACAAGGTTGGTTCAACATACGCAAATCAATAAATGTAATTCATCATGTAAACCAGTCCAAAGTACAAGACCACATGATACTCTCGATAGATGCAGAAAAAGCTTTTGACAAGATCCAACAGCCTTTTATGATCAAAACGCTAGAGACAGTAGGAATGGAAGGAACCTTTATCAATATAATAAAAGCTATATACAACAACCCACAGCAAGGATTATGCTCAATGGGGAACAATTGGAAGCATTCCCACTTCGATCAGGAACTAGACAAGGCTGTCCACTCTCACCATTTCTATTCAATATTGTACTTGAAGTCTTAGCTGAAGCCATAAGACAAGAAAGGGACATAAGAGGGATTCTATTCGGCAAGGAAGAAGTCAAGCTATCCCTATTTGCAGATGACATGATCTTATACCTGAGGGATCCCAAAAACTCCACCAGGAAGCTCCTGGAACTAATTGAGAAGTTCAGCAGGGTGGCAGGATACAAAATAAATGTGCAAAAATCAGAGATCTTCCTATATGCCCAGAATGAAAGAAGTGAAAAAGCCTTGAGAGAAACCATACCATTTACTATAACCCCTAAAAAAATGAAATACCTTGGTATAAACCTAACCAAGGAGGTAAAAGACCTTTACAAAGAAAACTTTAAAACCCTAAAGAAAGAAACTGCAGAAGACACCAGAAGGTGGAAAAACCTCCCTTGTTCCTGGATTGGCAGAATCAACATTGTAAAAATGACCATCCTACCAAAGGCAATATACAGATTCAATGCTATACCAATCAAAATCCCAAAGCAATTCTTCAAAGAAGTTGACCAAACAATCTCAAAGTTCATATGGAGGCACAAAAGACCCAGGAGAGCAAAAACAATCCTGAGTAACAAAAACACAGCTGGAGGTATTACCATACCAAACCTAAGTCTATACTACAAATCCATAGTCATAAAGACAGCCTGGTACTGGCTCCAAAATAGACACACAGATCAATGGATAAGGATTGAAGACCCAGATATAAGCCAACAAAGTTACAGCCATTTGGTCTTTGACAAAGGGGCCCAAAGAATCCAATGGAAAAAGAACAGCATCTTCAACAAATGGTGCTGGCAAAACTGGATCTCCACATGCAGAAGATTAAAGCTGGACCCGTACTTGTCACCATGTGCAAGATTTAATTCCAAATGGATCAAGGACCTTGATATCAGGCCAGAGACTATAAAAACCATAGTTGAAAGGATAGGGAACTCCTTCGAGCTGATTGGGCTAGGCCAACATTTCCTAAACAGACATCCAATGGCACAGTCACTGCTACCAACTCTCAACATTTGTGATCTTGTGAAATTAAAGAGTTCTGTTCAGATAAAGAGATTATAACACGAGCTCAAAGGCAACCCACAGAATGGGAGAAAATCTTCACTAACCACACATCTGATAGAACTCTGCTGTCCAGAGTGCACAAAGAACTTAGAAAACTAAACAACAAGGAAACCAATGGCCCAATTAAAAAATGGATCCTGGAACTGAAAAGAAATTTTACCAGGGATGAAATTAAAATGTCTAACAAATATCTTAAAAAATGCTCCACTCCTTTAGCCATCAGGGAAATGCAAATCAAAACTTCCCAGAGATATCATCTCACCCTGGTCAGGATGGCAAAAATCCACAATACAAACAACAACAAGTGCTGGAGAGGATGTGGAGAGAGGGGAACTCTGCTACATTGCAGGAGGGAATGCAGGCTCATATAGCCACTCTGGCAAGCCGTCTGGAGATTCTTAAAGAAATTAAAGATTGAAATGCCATATGACCCTGCGATTCCACTTTTGGGAATAACCCCCCATACAGCAGAGGTTCACCTCAATAGCACAAGCTCGACCATGTTCATAGCAGCACTGTTTACAATAGCAAAGTCATGGAATCAGCCCAAATGTCCAACAGTTGATGAGTGGATAAGGAAACAGTGGTACATCTATACAATGGAGTACTACTCAGCCATCAAACATGATGAATTACTGGAATTTGCCGGGCAATGGATGTCATTAGATACAATTATATTAAGCGAAGTATCCCAGACCCAGAAAATTAAGGGCCGTATGTACTCCCTAATAGGTGGCTCCTAGTACCAAACCCACACAGCCCACCTATAGACAGTAATTGCAAGAATTATGAACAGGAGGGATTGGGTAGGAGGGCCACACCAGAAACAAGGAGAGAAGGGACCATGTTACAGCAGGGAAAAGAGGCCTCCATCAAGGACCCAAATAAGTAATGAGACATCTGATTAAGTTCACAGACTTTTGTTCCTGATCATTTACTACTGAGGGGGTGTGATCTCACCAGAAGAGGAGGGCATATAGTCTGGCAGATTAAATGTAACCATTTTGCAAATGGGTGATAGACTCCTCCCTCACTGTGGTTTCCCACTTTTATTACATCTACCTTTGAATGTGCTTTTATCACAAGACTCTAGTTTAACAGCTTTTTGTCTCTGGCCAAGGGGTAACATACAATGCCCACCAGGATGGAGTGAAGGGCATTGCAGGAGCAGCAAAACTGCAAGAGAAAATCAACAAACCACAGTCCAGAACTTCAGAGACTCTATATCAACCACCTAGATCTAGGCCAGCTTAATCTCTCCCCATCTTGAAGCTCAGGGACGTTTGCGGAAGAGGGGGCGGTAAGAATGTAAGAGCAAAAGGATGGGAGGAGCAATGATATGTAAGATACTCCATACTAGTTAGGGCTGAAGCAATCATAATTGGACTTTGCATGCCCTGCGCATTGTCCAACACACTGTTGACCTCACAAAGTCTAGCATCTGCTAAAGGCACCAAGATCCTTAGAGGCAAAGGATTGGCAGCCACAGCAGTGTTCCTATACCTAAGGGGAACACGGGAAAGGGTTCAGGGAAAGGCCACTGGGTTCTTGTACGTCATCGGAGAGGAGGGCCCAGAGGAAAATCAGACATGTACAAGAAAGGACTCTCTGGGAATTGGGGCGGGAGGCACTGGGGGATGCGGAGGGAGGGTGGTGGGGAGGGGGAGCAAGGGGTACAGATGGAGGAGGAGGGAGGGAGGGAACTGGTGTACCTAATAAGTTTGTATGAGCTGAAATAATAATAAAAATGTATTAATAAAAAAATCTGTCAAAGAAGACTACCCTCAGAGAAAATGATGCATTAGAACTTCTGCAATGATTGATGACATCAACTTTTCCTTCTAAAACTTCATTTATTTTCTCTGCTTATTCATGCCCCATATTTATTTTTCTGTAATATTTTTCTTTCTGCTCCTGAAAATGCAACATACTACTATCTTCAATTTCACTGATTCTTTTTCCTGCTCAAATTTCCATCTACATTTCACTGAAGCATTTTTCATTTCAGTCATTATAGCATTTTTTGATATATTTTTAGTTGCTTTTTATCATTGTGTTGATGTTTCTGTTACTTTCAGACATTGTTTTCTTTATTTTTTCCATGTCTTCGTTTAGTACATTTACTATCTTTAAGATAATTGCATGAAATTCTTTGATTGGTAAGTCTATTATTAGGTCCTTTCAAGGACAGACTTATTTATTTTGTGTGTGTGTGTGTGTGTGTGTGTGTGTGTGCGCGCGCGCGTGCATGCATGCACGCACTTTTTTATGGGACATGCCTTGCTGGTTCTTTGTTTGCCTTATAATTTTTGTTGAAACCAAGATTTAAAAGATTTGGAGTAGTGTTTTTATGTTTTCTTTTGTTTTTATTGTTGTAGTCTGCCTTTGCACCAAACATAAGTCTGAAGTATAAAATTGAGAATACATATATTTATGAACCCATACTTCTCCCTAGATATGTGACAACTGTCTAGTTACCCCTGAATATGCAGATGTTTTTGAAATTCCTAGTCTTCCTCGTTTTTGATGTCTGACTTCAAAATGGAAAAAAAAAATGAAAGAGGGATGGTATTTGTGCTTTAAATTCCCTGATATCCATTTCAACAGCAAGGGTGAGGGTAGGGACTTGAAACAATGGAGAGAGATGCCACAACAATGAATACCTAGCAAGTCACTACCTAGTGTTTAGAAACAGCCATCCTGTGGCCAAGAGATCAGAATAGAGTAACTGATTCTCTACTAAGGGCTGAAATTGATAAAAATTTATGATAGAAATCTTCCCATGGATATTGTAAAACTTGAATAGTTCTGAAATAGTACATCAGGGAGATTCTGTGAGTCTAATTTTGTCTTGGTGAGGAGATAAATTCATGATTTTCCTATTATGCTAACTTCTCAGAATCTTAAGATCATCTAGTTTTATGTATCTCCCTAAAATTTTTTTTCTTTCTGTTATTTACTCAAAATGACTATGTAAATAATTTTCTTTTTTATTATACTAGACAAAACTCTGCCTACACTTCTTTTTATAGCAACAGGCAAATGTACATGTACACCCACACTTCATATACTTTCCTAAACAGAGATTTCTATGAAGAAAGATGTATTTCATGCTGAGCTGCTGAGTGTCTGGCATGTAACAGGAAATATATTTGAAGTTGCATTAATAGCAACACCATTGTTTTATCCATGTCCCATTTGCCACTATAAACTCAGAGATTATAAAAGGGAAAGGGGAAAAAAGAGAAAGCTAGGATGCTGTTGAGTCTGTCTCCAACATAAACAAGAGAAAAGGCCTGGGGAAATGGATCAATGGTTAAAGCATTTTCCACGAAGCAGGACTACCAGAGTTCAGATCCCTCACAAAATATCAGGTGGGTGTGACAGACCACCTTGGAAGCTGAAGCCTGAAAATCCCCAAAGCAAGTTGACTAACCAGACTAACCCTATTGTTGGGCTCTGAGTTTGATTACAGCCCCTGTTTCCAAAAGAATAAGGTAGCTCAGTGATCAAGGATTATTCCCAATGTCAACCTTGGGTCGCCACATACACATGCACAAATATGCACCTACACACATATGAGCACACATACACACATGCATGCAACCCTCCACACACAGAGACACTTGAAAATAGAGAGAGGAAAAAAGAAAGAAGAGGGAAATATGCCACACCACTCATATCTCACTACAAATTGGTTAGAGGTGTTTCTTAAACTTACCATATTCACCACCCTTCTCTCTACTAGTGAGCCATACACAATTTCTACATGCCAAATAAGACTACTCTAGGCTTATATATCACTAATCCATATACTAGGCACAACAAAATAATAAAGGCTAGTTAAACATAATTGATTTTAATTTGACAATGAGCAATATAGGCATCTACCAAAACTGAAGAAAAGTATGAGGTAAGTAAAAATAAAATAAAGGTATCATCTTTTATTTTACCTCTTTTGCTAAGTTACCATGCTTCCTATTTAATTCATTTCATCATTTATTTGCTGTCATGTAAGTTTTATCCATTTGTAACCAAAGAATTTCTTACTCATTAATAACTCCAAAATAGTCAAACATGTCTAGGCAAATCTGGAACTTCAGAGTAAAATGAAAAGTAAGATATAAACAGAATTATAAATGTCTGAGAAATAGCAAAAAAATAAACACTTTACAAAGCTACATATTTTAGATCATCTTTTAATCAGTATTTTTCTTCATAGCCAATCTTCTTTGCCTGAGCATATTTATTTATTTATGAATGGAAACTTTTTTATTTATTTATTTATTTATTTATTTATTTATTTATTTATTTATTTCCACTCATACAAACTTAATAGGTACCCTGTTCCCCTCCCTCCACCCCTCGAAACTTTTATACATTAATATTATGTAACAAAGATGGCATCTAATACCGTGTCAATTTCCTAGCATGCAGTCATTTTGAACAATGGGCTTAAATGACTTTTTCCAGAAAGATCAAGACAAAGGCAAAAACGAAAACAATGTAAGCTTATTTGGAAGCAAATTTTATTCTTTAACTATAACAAGAAATTTCAGGAAATCACATTACTTATGATTGATAAGTTTTCCAGTGCAATTCATCATTTTTGCAGTTGTTGTTGTGGATTGACCAATAATACATTTTTCTGAGTATTTCCTATTACTGTATTTGTCATATTATTTCACCGAATCCATGGCTGAGTACCACCTACATCCCAACTTTACTTCTAGTTGTACATCACTAGTGACTTGGACATCCTTCAATTCTTCTAATTACAAAAATGTTAGAGTTAAATCAAGATACATATACTACGAACAGTCTTACATAGTATAGCTTTCCATGTACCTTTCAATGACAAGTCAATGATGGTGGAATTTCATATATGAACTTGTTTGGAGAACCCAGGTATCCAATAAAAAGTTATTCTGGATGTGGGTACAAGGGATTTTAATAGATTAATATTTAAATTGGTAGATTGAGTAAACGATACTAAATTGCCCTGACTGATATTGAGTAACCCTACTTCAAAATGCTTATCCCATCTCTGTTTTTATTTCCTTTTTTCCTATTGTATGTGAAATTTTTATTGAATGACTTATCATTATGCAGTATGATATTTATCTCTGTCTTGTTCTATCACCAAGCTCTGTAGCACTCAATCTCTGCTTATGTGATTTTTCCCAGAAAATAGATGTCTTAGAATAAAAGGCCATTTCTTCTCAATAGCAAAACTATATAATTAAAGAAACTCTGACAGTTGATTTTAGAAATGATTGCTTCAAAAGGTGTCTCCTTTTGAACAAAACAAATTGAATATGGAATTTGTAAAAAGGATCCATATTTTAGGGAATGTTTCAAGCTACACTTATCTGTTACTGAGACAATATGTATTAAAATACCTAGTCAAATCAAGTAGGTTTGAACAAGGTTTGTGATCATAGGAACTGGAGCACATTGGGGTTAAGTTTATGTAGAAGTCACTGAGGCTCAAAAGGATTGCAGATGACAAGCTTATGGGGTTATAAGTTAGTTCCTTCTAGCCTCGTGTAGGGAAAAGAGAATGAACAGGTTTTGGTTCCTCTTCTCTCCCTCTTCTCCCTTTTTGCTGGTGGGGAAACACAGGCACAGAATTTTCTCAGCCAGGAAACAAGATGTAACAACTCCTGAACACATATGAACTATGTCTTTCTTCAAAGTTATGAAGATGACTGATTTCATACCTAGGTCATGACCGATTCTGGAATACTTAGATGCATCAATGAGGAACATGGAGTGGAGACTTCCTTGTTTCCCAACCAGAGCAAAATAGACCTCCAAACTCTTGATATGTTTTTGTCTTCACAACAGAGCAGAGCTCCATAGAATAATCTAACCTATCTATGATATCATGACTCCAAAACTATAGTAGTGGAAAAGCTTAAGATTTTTTTAGCCAAAGTATCAATAACAAAATATTTTAAATTCTCTTTTCTCTAAGTAATAGCTGTGATAACTGCGCCCCTTGGATGAAACAACCAACATTGTAGTTCTTGGGATTATTATGAGTAGACTGTACAAGTGGAAGAATTCTTTTTTTAACCTTTTTTATTATTATTTCCACTCATACAAACTTAATAGGTACACCGGAGGGCCAAAATTCTTTAAATATAATGAATCAAACTTGTGGGTAAGTACAAATAAAAAGGTTGTGAGAAATTATTTTGTATCTCAACCTGTTAAAACATGACACATCCATTTCATACACATTTAAAACTCAATTTTGACATAAAAGTTTATTTCCCTTGAAGTAGGAGAGTTTACAAACTTTAAAGGACAATCTGGAAAACATACTTCATTGCATCAACGTAGTCACTGAATTTATTTCAAATTGAGCCTGAAAAAAAATCCTACTACCATTGAAAACCTATTTGTCAACTTCTTTTGGTAAGAAACTGAAACTTCCTTCTTAGATAAATCTGAAGATTGGATCCAAGAGCATAGAGATGGCATCTGCTTGGCATCTGGCTATGGCCTTGTTAAATTGTAATATGACAAGATAGAGCAATAATTTTGATCAAGTTATTCTCAAAAAGATTGTGATGCCCATTATTAACCCCACAAAGTGTAGCATGGACTAAAGGCACTAGGATCCTTGGAAGCTAGGGACTGACAGTCACAGTAGTGTTCCTAAGCTTAAGGGGAACACAAGAAAGGGTTCTGGGATACGCCTTTGGGTCCTTGCACATCATCGGAGAGGAGGACCCAGAGGAGAGTTTGGTATGCACAGTAAAGGATGCTCTGGGGATGGGGGTGGAGGCATTGGGGGATGGGGAGGGAAGGGAGAGCGGAGGGGGGAGCAGGGGGGTCGGGGAGAGGTAGAGGGAGGGAGGGAACTGGTGTACCTGTTAAGTTTGTATGAGCGAAAATAATAATAAAAAAATTGTGATGCCATCATGAGGACTTATGACATCATCTATTCCCAATAACCTCCTGAGCGCATGACTTTGGAAACTAAGTCATATTCAAACCATAGCTCATGGCTACAAACAATCCAGTAGGTGAAGTCTATGTAACTTCTTTGATTTATGGGTTTTATTCAGAAGACATAGTTCTGACTTCCTTCCTCATTGGGAAATAGAGAAAATAAAAACATTTCCTATTTTCATACATGAAAGTATTGTCATTTATCATAATAAAACTGGCAACCCTATTGTATTCACCGAAAGATGCTACAGCTTCTTTTAATGATTTTATTTCCTGTTTATTTATTTTTATTTATTTTTCCCCTTTGGATTTCCTTCAGGTTTTGTGGACTTTATGTTTAAAGTTTGTTATATTTCCCCATTATAGGTTAAAACCACAATTACATATAATTTTATTGTAAATTTTGTTTTTTAATAGTTTAATTTTTTAGCTTTTCATTTTGGTGTTTCTGAATCACTCAGCTTTCTAACAATTCCAATCCCATTCTATATTATGCTGTTTTCCCATGAATGGACCCTTATTAAAGGTTGAGCTGTTGACACTCAGTGTACAATCCAACCAATAATATATGAATACTGTTTAAGTGCCAGCCTACTAACATTAAAAGTTATTCTTTAAAATTATCTCTTTAGGTCCCCATTCGCCGCACCTCCCCCGCTCCGCCGGTCGGGACGCGTACGCGTAGATCCAGCCGGGCTCTCACCGCGCGCTCTAGGACCCCCAGGTCAGCCCACAGGGACCCGGCTCCGACTCCCGCCATTCAGCCGGAGCCGCTCGGGGGCCAAGGGACGAGGAGGACCTCCCCCTGCTCCCGGGCCCCGCCCCAGCCGCCCTCGGGTTAAATAGCACCACGCCGACGTGCCCAGCGTCCCTTTTCACCCCACCCCGCTCCTCCGGTCCGGACACGCGCGCATCCACCCGGGCCTCACCCCACGCCCTAGGTGAGTCCCCGTTCGGGCCCCGCCCACCAGTACCCCAGGCCAAATAATTCAGTTTAGTGAAATTGAGAGATCTTAAGAGTTAAAATGACAATGCCAAAGTCAAAGTGCAAATCCATGAGAAGCAACACTCAAGTAAACAAATTTCCCACTGAAGAAATTAATCCCATAATGTTAGATTCCAACAAGAACAAACCCGCGGAAAAAGGTCAAGAAAGCCTGACCCAGGATAACGACTTTCAAAATATGATCATTACCATGTTCAATACTATGAAAGAGGAAATCCGGGAGGAATTACATAATCGAATCAATCGCTTTGAAGAGGAACACAACAGACATCTGGAGGAGTTGAGAAAAACAGTGCAAGAAACAAAAAGTGGCATAGAGCAGTTAAAACAAACTCAAGCAGAGTTTAAAACTGAGCTAAAAGACAAGTTATCTTCAACCCAGAACGCCACAGAGAGTCTTATCAACAGAACTAATGAAGCAGAAAACAGAATTTCAGACCTTGAAGATAAAGTGGGAGTACTAACCAGCTCAATGGAAGAGGTTGTTAAAGCCAAAAGATACTTGAGAAAAATATCCAAGAGATATGGGACACCCTGAAGAAGCCTAACATGCGTATTCATGGAATACCGGAGCAAGAATCTCAAAATACCACCCCTGAGGAAATTTTTCAAACGATCATCAAGGAAAACTTTCCTCATCTAAAAAAAGAGAGGCCCATTCATATACAAGAGGCATTCCGCACCCCAAACAGATACGACCAAAATAGAAGCACACCGCGGCAAATAATAGTTAAAACACTCCACATTCAAGATAAAGAACTGGTGCTGAGAGCTTCAAGGGAGAAAAAACAAGTCACTTTTAAAGGCAAACCTATTAAAATAACAAATGACTTCTCAGTCGAAACAGTAAAAGCAAGAAGAGCTTGGAGAGACATACTTCAAGTATTGAATGAGCAAAAATGTCAACCCAGGCTGATTTACCCTGCAAAACTATCTGTCATGATCGAGGGAGAAAGAAAAATTTTCCAGCACAAAGACAACTTTAAGGGATACATGGCCACCAAACCAGGCCTTCAAAAACTGCTAGAAATGATACTCAAGCGTGAAGAAAAAAACAGGCATATCCAGGAGAACAGAAGGCAAATATAACACCATTAAAAGCGAAGCAATATACTTATAAAAGCTACTAAACATAATAAATGTCTGGAATTAACAATAGTTTCTCCATTATAACACTAAATGTTAATGGACTTAATTCATCGATCAAGAGACACAGATTACAAACTTGGATTAAAAATCACAATCCATCAATCTGTTGCCTGCAGGAAACCCATCTCACCACAAAAGATAGGCACGCTCTAAAAATAAAAGGCTGGTCAACAATTCTACAAGCAAATGGAAGCAGAAAACAGGCAGGGGTAGCCATTATGCTATCAGACAAAGTGGATTTCAAACCAAAAAAAATTATAAGAGACACAGATGGATACTACATTTTAGTCACAGGTACAATTCACCAGGAAGACTTCACAATACTGAACATATATGCACTCAATACGGGCCCCTCCACATTCATTAAGAAAACCCTACAGCGTCTAAAGCATGAAATCAACCCCCAAACGATAATTCTTGGGGACTTCAACACCGCCCTCTCTACATGGGATAGATCAACAGGTCAAAAGCTTAACAGAGACACTTTGGAACTTAATCAAACCCTGAAAGAAATGGACCTCACAGATCTCTATCGAACTTTTCACCCATGCACCAAAGAATACACATTTTTCTCAGCAGCACACGGAACTTTCTCCAAAATAGATCACATACTGGGCCACAAAATGAATCTACACATATACAAGAAAGTTGAAATTCTAACCTGTGCCCTATCAGACCACCACGGACTAAAGCTGGACATCCACAACACATCAAACAAGAGAGAAAATACACTAACTCCTGGAAACTTAACACTATGATGCTGAATGAGAACTGGATTCAGGAAGAAATTAAAAAGGAAATTCAAGATTTCCTGAAAGTGAATGATAACGAAAATACAACTTACCAAAATCTCTGGGACACAATGAAAGCTGTTCTAAGAGGTAAGTTCATAGCTCTTAATGCCCACGTCAAAAAAATGGAAACATCAGAAATAAACAACTTAACAATGCAGCTTAAAGCTTTAGAGAAACTAGAGCAATCTGATCCGAAAAGCAGTAGAAGAGAAGAGATTAGCAAAATAAGGGGAGAAATATCTGAAATTGAGACTAAGAAAACGATAGAAAAAATCAACCAATCAAAAAGCTGGTTCTTTGAAAAAATCAACAAGATTGATACACCCCTAGCTAAACTAACCAAAAGCAAGAGAGAGAAAACCCAAATTAACAAAATTAGAAATGAACATGGAGATATCACTACTGATACCCAAGAAATCCAGAGAATTATAACATCATATTTCAAAAACTTATACTCTGTGAAGTTTGACAACACAAAAGAGATGGATGAATTTCTAAGTAAACACAACTTACCTAAATTGAATCAGGAAGTTGTGAATTATTTAAATAGTCCTATAACATATAAGGAAATTGAGGAAGTAATCTCGAATCTTCCCACCAAAAAATGTCCTGGACCAGATGGATTCAGCACAGAGTTCTACCAGACATTTAAGGAGTTAATAACACCAATACTCCTTAAACTGTTCCATCAAATAGCAAGGAAGGAACACTACCAAATTCCTTCTATGAAGCTAATATCGTTTTAATCCCAAAACCTAATAAAGATTCACTTAAAAAAGAAAACTATAGGCCGATCTCCCTGATGAACACAGACGCAAAGATTCTCAACAAAGTCTTAGCAAATCGGATTCAAAAACATATTAAAAAGATCATTCATGGGGACCAAGTAGGCTTCATCCCCGGCACACAAGGTTGGTTCAACATACGCAAATCAATAAATGTAATTCATCATGTAAACCAGTCCAAAGTCCAAGACCACATGATACTCTCGATAGATGCAGAAAAAGCTTTTGACAAGATCCAACAGCCTTTTATGATCAAAACGCTAGAGACAGTAGGAATGGAAGGAACCTTTATCAATATAATAAAAGCTGTATACAACAAGCCCACAGCAAGGAAAATGCTCAATGGGGAACAATTGGAAGTATTCCCACTTCCATCAGGAACTAGACAAGGCTGTCCACTCTCACCACTTCTATTCAATATTGTACTTGAAGTCTTAGCTGAAGCCATAAGACAAGAAAGGGACATAAGAGGGATTCAAATCGGCAAGGAAGAAGTCAAGCTATCCCTATTTGCAGATGACATGATCTTATACCTGAGGGATCCCAAAAACTCCACCAGGAAGCTCCTGGAACTAATTGAGAAGTTCAGCAGGGTGGCAGGATACAAAATAAATGTGCAAAAATCAGAGGCCTTCCTATATGCCCAGAATGAAAGAAGTGAAAAAGCCTTGAGAGAAACAATACCATTTACTATAGCCCCTAAAAAAATGAAATACCTTGGTATAAACCTAACTAAGGAGGTAAAAGACCTTTACAATGAAAACTTTAAAACCCTAAAGAAAGAAATTGCAGAAGACACCAGAAGGTGGAAAGACCTCCCTTGTTCCTGGATTGGCAGAATCAACATTGTAAAAATGACCATCCTACCAAAGGCAATATACAGATTCAATGCTATACCAATCAAAATCCCAAAGCAATTCTTCAAAGAAGTTGACCAAATAATCTCAAAGTTCATATGGAGACACAAAAGACCCAGGATAGCAAAAACAATCCTGAGTAACAAAAACACAGCTGGAGGTATTACCATACCAAACCTAAGTCTATACTACAAATCCATAGTTATAAAGACAGCCTGGTACTGGCTCCAAAATAGACACACAGATCAATGGATAAGGATTGAAGACCCAGATATAAGCCCACAAAGTTACAGCCATTTGGTCTTTGACAAAGGGGCCCAAAGAATCCAATGGAAAAAGAACAGCATCTTCAACAAATGGTGCTGGCAAAACTGGATCTCCACATGCAGAAGATTAAAGCTGGACCCGTACTTGTCACCATGTACAAGACTTAATTCCAAATGGATCAAGGACCTTGCTATCAGGCCAGAGACTTTAAAAACCATAGTTGAAAGGATAGGGAACTCCCTCGAGCTGATTGGGCTAGGCCAACACTTCCTAAACAGACATCCAATGGCACAATCACTGCTACCTACTCTCAACAGTTGGGATCTTGTGAAATTAAAGAGCTTCTGTTCAGATAAAGAGATTGTCACACGAGCTCAAAGGCAACCCACAGAATGGGAGAAAATCTTCACTAACCACATATCTGACAGAGCTCTACTGTCCAGAGTGCACAAAGAACTTAGAAAATTAAACTCCAAGGAAAACACTGGCCCAATTAAAAAATGGGCCCTGGAACTTAAAAGAAACTTTACCAGGGATGAAATTAAAATGTCTAACAATTATCTTAAAAAAATGCTCCACTTCTTTAGCCATCAGGGAAATGCAAATCAAAACTTCCCTGAGATATCATCTCACCCCGGTCAGGATGGCAAAAATCCACAATACAAACAACGACAAATGCTGGAGAGGATGTGGAGAGAGGGGAACTCTCCTACATTGTTGGTGGGAATGCAGGCTCATACAGCCACTCTGGCGAGCCGTCTGGAGATTCTTAAAGAAATTAAAGAAACAACGACAAATGCTGGAGAGGATGTGGAGAGAGGGGAACTCTCCTACATTGTTGGTGGGAATGCAGGCTCATACAGCCACTCTGGTGAGCCGTCTGGAGATTCTTAAAGAAATTAAAGATTGAAATGCCATATGACCCTGCTATCCCACTTTTGGGAATAACCCCCCATGCAGCTGAGGTTCGCCTCGATAGCACAAGCTCGACCATGTTCATAGCAGCACTGTTTACAATAGCAAAGTCATGGAATCAACCTAAATGTCCAACAGTTGACGAGTGGATAAGGAAACTGTGGTACATCTATACAATGGAGTACTACTCAGCCATCAAAAATGAGGAATTACTGGAATTTGCTGGGAAATGGATGTCATTAGAAAGAATTATATTAAGTGAAGTATCCCAAACCCAGAAAATTAAGCGCCGTATGTACTCCCTAATAGGTGGCTCCTAGTACCAAACTCACCCAGCCCACATTGAGACACTCAAAAGTAAACCTATGAAACACAGTAATTGCAAGGATTATGAACAAGAGAGATGGGTTAGGAGGGCCACACCAGAAACAAGGAGAGAGGAGACCATGTTACAGCAGAGAAAATAGGCCTCCATCAAGGTCTGCCAGTAAGTAATGAGAAACCTGGTTAAGTTCACAGACGTTCTTTCCTGACCTCACCAGAAGGGGAGGGCATATAGTCTACCAGATAAAAAGTAATCATTTTGCAAATGGGTGATGGACCCCTCCCTCAGGGAGGTTTCCTACTCTTATTACATCTACCCTTGAATGTGCTATTACAACAAGACTCCAGTTTAACAGCTTTTTGTCTCTGGCCAGGGGGTGACATACAGTGCCCAGCAGAATGGAGTGAAGGGAATGGCAGGAGTAGCAAAACTGCAAGAGAAAATCAACAAACCACAATCCAGAACTTCAGAGACTATATCAATCACATAGAACTAGGACAGCCTAATCTCTCCCCATCCTGGAGCTCAGGGACATTTGCGGAAGAGGGGGCGGTAAGATTGTAAGAGCAAAAGGATGGGAGGAGCAACGATTTGCAAGATTCTCAACAATAGTTGGGGCCAAAGCAATCGTAATGGGACTTTGCATGCCCTGCGCAATGTCCAGCGCACTGTTGCCCTCATAAAGTCTAGCATCTGTTAAGGGCACCGAGACCCCTGGAGGCAAGGGATTGACAGCCATAGTAGTGATCTTATGCTTAAGGGGAACAAGAGAAAGGGCTTATGGAAATGCCACTGGGTCCTTATATGTCATCGGAGAGGAGGACCCAATGGAGAGTTAGGCGTATACAATAAAGGACTCTCTGGGAATTGGGGGGGAGGCACTGGGGGAAGGGGAGGGGGAGGAGGGGGGAGGGAGGGAACTGGTAAAAAATTTTAAAATGTATAATTAAATTTTTTAATAAAAAAAGAAGTATTTAAAATAAAAAAATTATCTCTTTATTGCATATCAAATTATCATACAAAGGTAATGGTCATCATTGTGCCATTTTCATGTGTGTATGTCATTACGGTGTTCTTTTCCCCCCTCTCCCCATTTTCCTCACCCACTCCCTTAAACACTTCTTGCTGTTCTCTTCATCCCATCAAATGATGATGCCCCTGCTTTCATACCGCTTGCATGCCATTATTCTCTCTTCCTTCCCCCAAACAACTATTAATACACATAGTACTATTCTTTGTATTGTCTTTAGTGAGTGAGTTATACACTTTAAAATATAGGGAGAGTTTGGGGGAGTGTTCTGTAGCTTTTTCACTTGTTTTTATTTCTGCTTTGCCTTTTTTTTATAGTGTTGGGAAAGGAAGCCAGAGTCCAAGCTGCAGAAGCCAAGACTTTACAGCTGAACTACACCTGCTCCCTCTGCAGTGTTCTTGTGGGAGTTGATCCTAACTTCCTAATAAATCTCCTGTCTGTGTGTAGGCACCAGAGAACTGCTTCCAGCTTGAAAGATGTGAAACCCCATGAATCTTTACTAAGGAAGCTCCTGTGTACTGTTCTGCTATTACTTCATCTTCATTTCTGGTATCAAGGCACATTCTTCTTTTCTTTTAACTTCAACTATACTAAAATGATTGTTACACTTTTTTCTACCATCTTTGACTATTTCTAAACGTAAAATTGTTTTTCCTTACTCTGTCTGCCATGTTTCTGGAACATTCCAGGAACTTTCCACTTTATCTAGTATTGTCTATAAAGGACAAAAGGCTTAGTGTTCTCCATAATATAAACTTGTAAACATAAGATTTCAATGATGAAAAAGATAAGGTGCATAAAGACACTACCTACAGCATTCAGAATATCAACAGAAAATATGATCTGGACTTAAAAGACCCTAAAAATTTTGCTGAGAAACTCTTAACCTGATAAACACATTCAACAAAGTAGCAAAATACAAAATCAACATACAAAAGTCAACAGCTTTTCTATATCCCAATAACAAGCTGATTGAGAAAAAATCCATTCATAATAGCATCAAAAATAAAGTACCTAGGAATGAGGCTAATCAAAGAGATGGAAGAGTTCTACAATAAAAACTTTAAGAGGAAGACACTAGAAGATGGAAAGATGTCCCATGCTCATGGCTTGGCAGAAATAACTGTGTGAAAATACCTATATTATCAAAAGCAATCTACCAACTCAGTGCAATCAAAAACCTAATGACCTCCTTCACAGAACTACAAAAGACAAAAGTAAATTTCATATGGAAGCACAAAAGGCCACAAATAACTAATGCAATCCTTAGCAAAAAAGATTGATGTTGAAGGTATCACAATACCCAATCTCAAATTAAATTACATAGTCATAGTAACAGAAACTGCATGGTACTGGTACTCAAACAGACATGTAAACCAATGAAATAAAATAGAGGATCCAGAGATAAACTCATAACTACAGCTGCCTAATTTTGACAAAACTATAGAAAATATACATAGCTTACTATTAAAGCATCTGCTAACATGATCCCCTAGGTTCCACTTCTGGTATTGCACAAAAAAATTATCCCAAACTCACATGAATTATCTATATTATTTTAGGAAATAAAATACATTTTATATCTGTAAATGAATTGTTATTTCATAATGATACAAAATTTCATGCTTACTTTCATGTATAATACAGAGAAAGAATTTCTGACACCTTGAGCTAATTTGAATTGTCATGGTTTTATTTACTGCAACAACATCATAGGCTGACTTTTCCTTTGATTTTTGTAACAGAAAAAGGCTGGATTGAAAGCTTTTGATTTTATTTTTCTCTAATTGAAAAGGTAAGATATAAACAAAGATCCCCTTTAAATTCAGCAGTTTTTGACCTCCTTGACTTCAATAAGCACATCCTGGATGCTTGTCAGTTTAATGTTTTAGTAAAGGTCAGATTTCAATGTACAATAAATAAATCTCAGAATTATGAGTAATAGGGGTTGCATTTTAGGACAAGTCTAGTTGTTACAAATAATTATCAGAGAAAGCAAAATATTTTTTGGTGTTGTCATTATTAGTTTAGGTATATATTTTCTTTAAAGTAAACATTTTGATTTATTTCTATATATGCTATTCACCATGGGCTTTCATTTCCCATTTTTTTCTCACACATTTTCTTTCCCAATTCTGTTCATATCTTGAGACTCATTCAAAATGTCATCTTCTATGAGCTTAATAATAAGGATGCTCACTCAGCTCCTCCCACCATCCAGCCGGAGCCATGCGTGCAGGGCCTGGGATGGGGAGAGGGCACCCCCTCTGCGCCCCGGCCCCACCCTCAGGTCCCCCAGGTTTAAATAGTGCCCCACCGATGACACCATCCTCCCTTCCCTCCACTCTGCCGCGTGGGATGCACGCGCGCGGTACAGCCGGACGTGCACCCCGCAACCTAGGTAAGCACGGTCCCGCCCACCCCAGGAACCCCAGGCCGCCCAAGGGACCCAGCCCCTCCCACCATCCAGCCGGAGCCCTGCGCGCAGGGCCTGGGAGGGGGAGAGGGCAACCCCTCTGTGCCCGGGCCCCACCCTCAGGTCCCCCAGGTTTAAATACCGCCCCGCCCACAACACCATCCTCCCTTCCCCCACTCAGCCTCCTGAGACCTGCAGAGTCCAGCCTGGACTCACCTCGACCTCGGTAAGCTCGGTCCCCGCCCAACCCCAAAACCCCAGGCCAAATAATTCAGCTTAGTGAAAAACGCACAGAAATTGAAAGAAGATCTTAAGAATTAAAATGACAATGCCAAAGTCAAAGTGCAAATCCATGAGAAACAACACTGAAGTAAACAAATCTCCCACTGAAGGAATTAATCCCATAATGTTAGACTCCAACGAGAACAAACATATGGAAAATGGCCAAGAAGGCCTGACCCAGGATAACGACCTTCAAAATATGATCATTACCATGTTCAATACTATGAAAGAGGAAATTCGGGAGGAATTACATAATCGAATCAATCGCTTTGAGGAGGAACACAACAGACACTTGGAGAAGTTGAGAAAAACAGTGCAAGAAACAAAAACTGGCATAGAGCAGTTAAAGCAGACTCAAGCAGAGTTTAAAACTGAGCTACAAGACAAGTTATCTTCAACCCAGAACTCCACAGAGAATCTTATCAGCAGAACTAATGAAGCAGAAAACAGAATTTCAGACCTTGAAGATAAAGTGGGAGTATTAACCAGCTCAATGGAAGAGGTTGTTAAAGCCAAAAAGATACTTGAGAGAAATATTCAGGAGATATGGGACACCCTGAAGAAGCCTAACATGCGTATTCATGGAATACCAGAGCAAGAATATCAAAATACGAGCCCTGAGGAAATTTTCAAACAATTATCAAGGAAACCTTTCCTCATCTAAAAAGAGAGAAGCCCATCCATACACAAGAGGCATTCCGCACCCCAAACAGATATGACCAAAACAGAAGCTCACCACGGCAAATAATAGTCAAAACACTCCACATTCAAGGTAAAGAACTGGTGCTGAGAGCTTCAAGGGAGAAAAAACAAGTCACTTTTAAAGGTAAACCTACTGAAATAACAAATGACTTCTCAGTCGAAACAGTAAAAGCAAGAAGAGCTTGGAGAGACATACTTCAAGTACTGAATGAGCAAAAATGTCAACCGAGGCTGATTTACCCTGCAAAACTATCCGTGATGATCGAGGGAGAAAGAAAAATCTTCCAGCACAAAGACAACTTGAAGGGATATATGTCCACCAAACCAGGCCTTCAGAAAATGCTAGAAATGATACTCAAGCTTGAAGAAAAAAACAGGCATATCCAGGAGAACAGAAGGCAAGTATAACACCATTAAAAGAGAAGCAATATACTTATAAAAACTACTAAACATACTAAATGTCTGGAATTAAAAATGGTTCCTCCCGCCCCACACATCCCGGCGGTGGCGAGCACCCAGGCCAACTGCGGCTTGGCCTGCGCCCCCTGCCCGGTCGACCCCAGCCCCCTCGGTGCCGCCCCGCCCCCCCCCCCCCCCCCCCCCCCGCCCAAGATGAGTGAGTGAGAGAGAGAGAGAGAGAGAGCACAGCCCAGCCCCCAACCAACCCGGAGCCCCATGTGTCCTGGCGGTGGCGAGCACCCAGGCTGACAGCTGCTTAGCCTGGGCCCCGCCCGAGTCCCAAGCCCCTCGCATCTTGCCCCCTGTGCGCCTAGCCACCCCCCTGGATCCCAGGTGAAGAATTCTGCCATTGAGCCAGGGAGCGAAAGAGCCCAACCCAGCCCCGCCCCCCACCCGGGAGCCGACCTGCCAGCAGCACCATGCTGCGAAGCCGCTGGCTTTGGCCCCGGGGCCCTGCCCCTCTCCGCGCCTACCTTCCCAGGTCGCAGGTGAAGAATTCTGCCCTCAACATCAGACCTTCTGCCTCTCTGGCCCACCGGGGACCTACTCACGTGGTCGACGGAAGACACACTGCTACTCGGAATTCAATAGAGCCCAAAGGAAACTCAAGCAAAATTCTAAGGAACGAAGGGAGCACAGGCCATACATCTGGACTCCACTACAATCATTATATCACGTGGGCAAGTTTCTTCTCATCCAGCCCAAAGATAAGTAAACTTTTTCTTTTCACCTTACTGATCCTTTAAAGTATCAATGCTGTAGATCAACTTTCTCATACAGCCACCCCACAACATACAACTCCAGGGAGTACACCACTCACCCCCACATTTCATCAAGAAACTAAATCGTAAAAGTGCACTACCAAACTAATATTCACCCCCTGGTAACATAACCTGACTTAACTAACGTACTAACAGCCTAGTAGCCTCATCTAGGATATAATAATAACAATACCCAATCCAAGGCAAGTACTAGTAATAACTGGCAAGCGTAACAATACTAACTACGTCGATTCAGTGAAAAACACAGAAACTGAAAGGTCCTAAAAAACAAAACAACAACGTACAAGTCAAAGTGCAGATCCACGAGAAACAAAACCCAAGAAGACCAATCTCCTGCCGAAAGAATCAATCCCATAATGAGGGATTCCGACAAGAACAAATCCACAGAAAATAGCCATGGAAGCCAGACCCAACATAACGACTTTCAGAGTATGATCCTTACCATGATTAATACTATGAAAGAGGAAATCCCAGAAGAGTTAAACAACCGTATCAACCACTTTGAACAGGAACATAACAGGCACTTGGAGGAGTTGAGAAAAACAGTTCAAGAAACAAAAATAGGTATGGAGCAATTAAAACAGTCTCAGGCAGAGTTTAAAATGGAACTAAAAGACAAGTTATCTTCAACCCAAAACTCAACAGAGAGTCTTATCAGCAGAACAAATGAGGCAGAAAATAGAATTTCAGATCTTGAAGACAAAGTAGGAGAATTAACCAGCTCAATGGAAGAGGTTGTTAAACCCAAAAAGATACTGGAGAAGAACATTCAAGAGATATGGGAAACCCTGAAGAAGCCTAACATGCACATTCATGGAATACCAGAACAAGAATCCCAAAATACCACACCAGAGGAAATATTTCAATTCATCATAAATGAAAGCTTCCCACAATTAAAGAATGAGAGGCCTATCCAAATACAAGAGGCATTTCGCACTCCAAACAGATACGACCAAAATAGAAAATCGCCATGGCAAATAATAGTCAAAACACTCCACATTCAAGACAAAGAAAAGGTGCCGAGAGCTTCAAGAGAAAAAAAGCAACTCACTTTTAAAGGTAAACCTATTAGAATAACAAATGACTACTCAATGGAAACAGTAAAAGCAAGAAGAGCTTGGAGAGACATACTTCAAGTATTAAATGAGCAAAAATGCCAACCCAGAATGATATACCCAGCAAAACTATCTGTCATGATTGAGGGAGAAAGAAAAGTTTTCCAGCACAAAGACAACTTGAAGGGATACATGTCTACCAATCCAGGCCTTCAAAAAATCCTAGAAAAGATACTCAAGCTTGAAGAAAAGAACAAGCATATCCAGGAGGACAGAAGGGAAGTATAATACCACCAAAACATAAATATCAAACAACATGCTTACAAAATCTACTAAACATAAAAAATGTCCAGAATTAAAAATAATTTTTCCATTATAACATTAAATGTCAATGGAATTAACTCGCTAATTAAGAGACACAGATTACAAACGTGGATTAAAAACCACAATCCAACAATCTGCTGCCTTCAGGAAACTCATCTCACCACAAAAGATAGTCACATCCTAAGAATGAAAGGCTAGTCCAAAATCTTACAAGATAATGGAACCAGGAAACAGGCAGGGGTAGCAATTATGCTTTCAGACAAAGTGGACTTCAAACCAAAGAAAATCATAAGAGACACAGATGGATACTACATTTTAGTCACAGGTACAATTCACCAGGAACACTTCACAATCCTGAACATTTATGCACCCAATACGGGCCCCTCCACATTCATTAAGAAAACCCTACAGCGCCTAAAGGAAATAATAAATTTAAAAAAATAATAATAAGGATGTTCTTTCCCTAATACTTTCTAATAAGACCAGGTTTGTCATATAAACTGACTATGGTGATGCTGTTGGTTGTTTTTTTAGTGAACCTAGTACATATGACAACCACTGATTTACAAAAGCAAAACTGTGTTCCCATTATAGAAAGAAAGTTGTCATTTGCTCAAAAGCCTTCATTAATAAAAGTTTAAGTACTTAACAAAAAGACCAGATTTGTTATAAAAGCTCCACACTTAAACACAAACCAAATCCTACTATTATGAAGTAAGCGCTATTTTGTGTCTTCTTGAAAATTCCAGAGTGAAGACCTCAAATCACCTGCCCAAAGTGACAAGAGTTAAAAGAAGGTTGAAATTCAGCTTAAGCAGTGGTGACCAATACTCTGTTTTGCTTGGGACTGATGACTTTCCCAAGAATCTTCACCTAATTCTAACACCAGAACAATCACAAGAAAATTGATATCACCTCCAAGTAGATGTTGCCCTGCTATTAATCCAGCATATTAACTACGTATCATAATGCCTCAAACTATAATAAGGCCTTGGCAGAGTAGGGAACTTGCAAACTCAGTGTAAAGGAAACACATTTTTGCCTACAAGTGAAAACAATAATCCATGAACAAAACACAGATATCAACTTTCTTAGTTACAAGCCCTTCCCACTGAAGTTATCTTTTTTATTTTGCATTCTACACCTTTCCAACACTTTGGCATCTTTTTTTTATAATACATTTTTATTATAATTTAAGCTCATACAAACTTAATAGGTACACCAGTTCCCTCCCTCCCTCCTCCTCCCCATGAACCCCCTGCTCCCCCTCCCCTCACCCCTCCCTCCCCATCCACCCATGCCTCCCGCCCCAATTTCCAGAGTCCTTTCTTGTGCATGCCTGATTCTCCTCTGGGCCCTCCTCTTCGATGACTTACAAGAGCCCAGTGGCATTTCCCTGAACCCTCTCCTGTGTTCCCCTTAAGCATAGGAACACTACTGTAGCTGTCAATCCCTTGCCTCCAAGGATCTTGGTGCCTTTAGCAAATGCTAGACTTTGTGAGGTCAATAGTGTGTTGAACATTGCGCCGGGCATGCAATGTCCAATTGTGATTATTTCGGCCCTAACTTGTGTGGAGTATCTCGCATATCATTGCTCCTCCCATCTTTTTGCTCTTACACTATTACCGCCCCCTCTTCCGCAAATGTCCCTGAGCTTCAGGATGGGGAGAGATTAGTCTGGCCTAGTTCTAGGTGGTTGATATAGAGTCTCTGAAGTTCTGGATAGTGGTTTGTTGATTTTCTTTTGCAGTTTTGTTGCTCCTGCAATGCCCTTCACTCCATCGTGATGGGCACTGTATGTCACCCCCTGGCCAGAGACAGAAAGCTGTTAAACTGGAGTCTTATTATAAGAGCACATTCAAGGGTAGATGTAATTCTTATATCCAAAAGTGGAATCGCAAGATCATATGGCATTTGGCAATGGGAGGGATCAATCACCCATGTGCAAAATGGTTACTTTTTAATCTGCCGGATTATATGCCCTCCCCTTCTGGTGAGTTCATACGCCCTTAGTTGTAAATGATGAGGAACGAATGTCTGTGAACTTAACTAGGTGTCACATTACTTTCTTACAGTCCTTGATGGAGGCCTATTTTCTCTACTGTAACATGGTCACTTCTCTCCTTGTTTCTGGTGTGGCCCTCCAACCCCATCCCTCCTGATCATAATCCTTGCAATTACTGTAGGTAATACATAGATTTACCTATGAGTGTCTCAAGATGGGCTGGGTGGGTTTGGTATTAGGAGCCACCTATCAGGGAGTACATACGGTGCTTAATTTTCTGAGTCTGGGATACTTCACTCAATATAATTGTTTCGAATGACATCCACTTCCCAGCAAATTCCAGTAATTTATCATTTTTGATGGCTGAGTAGTACTCCATTGTACAGACGTACCACAGTTTCCTTATCCACTCATCAACTGTTGGACATTTAGGTTGATTCCATGTCTTTGCTATTGTAAACAGTGCTGCTATGAACATGGGCGTGCTTCTGCTATCGAGGTGAACCTCTGCTGCATGGGGGGTTATACCCAAAAGTGGAATCGCAGGGTCATATGGCATTTCAATCTTTAATTTCTTTAAGAATCTCCAGACGGCTTGCCAGAGTGGCTGTATGAGCCTGCATTCCCTCCAGCAATGTAGGAGAGTTCCCCTCTCTCCACATCCTCTCCAGCATTTGTTGTTGTTTGTATTGTGGATTTTTGCCATCCTGACCGGGGTGAGATGATATCTCAGGGAAGTTTTGATTTGCATTTCCCTGATGGCTAAAGAAGTGGAGCATTTTTTTAAGATATTTGTTAGACATTTTAATTTCATCCCTGGTAAAATTTCTTTTAAGTTCAAGGGCCCATTTTTTATTTGGGCCAGTGGTTTCCTTGATGTTTAGTTTTCTAAGTTCTTTGTGCACTCTGGACAGTAGATGAGTGGTTAGTGAAGATTTTCTCCCATTCTGTGGGTTGCCTTTGAGCTTGTGTTACAATCTCTTTATCTGAACAGAAGCTCTTTAATTTCACAAGATCCCAAATGTTGAGAGTTGGTAGCAGTGACTGTGCCATTGGATATCTGTTTAGGAAATGTTGGCCAAGCCCAATCAGCTCGAGGGAGTTCCCTATCCTTTCAACTATGATTTTTATAGTCTCTGGCCTTATATCAAGGTCCTTGATCCATTTGGAATTAAGTCTTGTACATGGTGACAAGTACGGGTCCAGCTTTAATCTTCTGCATGTGGAGATCCAGTTTTGCCAGCACCATTTGTTGAAGATGCTGTTCTTTTTTCATTGGATTCTTTGGGCCCCTTTGTTAAAGACCAAATGGATGTAATTTTGTGGGCTTATATCTGGGTCTTCAATCCTTATCCATTGATCTGTGCGTCTATTTTGGAGCCAGTACCAGGCTGTCTTTATAACTATGGATTTGTAGTACAGACTTAGTTTTGGTATGGTAATACCTCCAGCAGTGTTTTTGTTACTCAGGATTGTCTTTGCAATCCTAGGTCTTTTGTGCCTCCATATGAACTTTCAGATTGTTTGGTCAACTTCTTTAAAGAGTTGCTTTGGGATTTTGTTTGGTATAGCATTGAATTTGTATATTGCCTTTGGTAGGATGGTCATTTATACGATGTTGATTCTGCCAATATAGGAACATGGGAGGTCTTTCCACTTTCTGGTGTCTTCTGCTATTTCTTTCTTTAGGGTTTTAAAGTTTTCATTGTAAAGGTCTTTTATCTCCTTGGTTAGGTTTATAACAAGGTATTTCATTTTTTTAGGGGCTGTAGTAAATGGGATTATTTCTCTCAATGCTTTTACACTTCTTTTATTCTGGGCATATAGGAAGGCCTCTGATTTTTGCACATTTATTTTGATTCCTGCCACCCTGCCGAACTTCTCAATTAGTTCCAGGATCTTCCTGGTGGAGTTTTTGGGATCACTCAGGTATAAGATCATGTCATCTGCAAATAGGGATAGCTTGACTTCTCTCTTGCCAATTGAATCCTTCTTATGCCCCTTTCTTGTCTTATGGCTTCAGCTAAGACTTCAAGTACAATATTGAATAGAAGTGGTGAGAGAGGACAGCCTTGGCTAGTTCCTGATCGAAGTGGGAATGATTCTAATTGTTCCCCATTGAGCATAATCCTTGCTGTGGGCTTGTTGTATACAGCTTTTATTATATTGATAATTCCATTCCTACTGTCTCTAGCATTTCGATCATAAAAGGCTGTTGGATCTTGTCAAAGGCTTTTTCTGCGTCTATTGAGAGTATCATGTGGTCTTGGACTTTGGACTGGTTTATATGATGAATTACATCTATTGATTTGCGTATGTTAAACCAACCTTGTGTGCCGGGGATGAAGCCTACTTGGTCCCCGTGAATGATCTTTTTAATGTGTTTTTGAATCCGATTTGCTAAGACTTTGTTGATAATATTTGTGTCTGTGTTCATCAGAGAGATCGGCCTATAGTTTTCTTTTTTAAGTGAGTCTTTATTAGGTTTTGGGATTAAAATGATATTAGCTTCATAAAAGGAATTTGGTAGTGTTCCTTCCTTTGCTATTTGATGGAACAGTTTAAGGAGTATTGGTATTATTAACTCAATAAAAGTCTGGTAGAACTCTGTGCTGAATCCATCTGGTCCAGGACATTTTTTGGTGGGAAGATTTGAGATTACTTCTTCAATTTCCTTATATGTTGTAGGACTATTTAAATAATTCACAACTTCCTGATTCAATTTAGGTAAGTTGTGTTTACTTAGAAATTCATCCATCTCTTTTGTGTTGTCAAACTTCACAGAATATAATTTTTTGAAATATGATGTTATAATTCTCTGGATTTCTTGGGTATCAGTCGTGATAACTCCATGTTCATTTCTAATTTTGTTAATTTGGGTTTTCTGTCTCTTGCTTTTGGTTAATTTAGCTAGGGGTGTATCAATCTTCTTGATTTCTTCAAAGAACCAGCTTTTTGACTGGTTGATTTTTTCTGTTTTTTACTGAATCTCGATTTCAGATATTTCTCCCCTTATTTTGCTAATCTCCTCTCTTCTACTTTTGGGATCAGATTGCTCTAATTTCTCTAAAGCTTTAAGCTGCATTGTTAAGTTGTTTATTTCTGATGTTTCCTTTTTTTTGATGTAGGCATTAAGAGCTATGATCTTACCTCTTAGAACAGCTTTCATTGTGTCCCAGAGATTTTGGTAAGTTGTATTTTCATTATCATTCACTTTCAGGAAATCTTGCAATTCCTTTTTAATTTCTTCCTGAATCCAGTTCTCCTTCAGCATCATATTGTTAAGTTTCCAGGAGTTAGTGTATTTTCTCTTGTTTGATGTGTTGTGGATGTCCAGCTTTAGGCCGTGGTGGTCTGACAGGGCACAGGTTAGAATTTCAACTTTTTTGTATATGTGTAGATTCGTTTTGTGGCCCAATATGTGATCTATTTTGAAGAGAGTTCCGTGAGCTGCTGAGAAAAATGTGTACTCTTTGGTACGTGGGTGAAAAGTTCGATAGAGATCTGTATGGTCCATTTCTTTAAGGGTTTGATTAAGGTCCAAAGTGTCTCTGTTAAGCTTTTGACCTGTTGATCTATCCCATGTTGAGAGGGCGGTGTTGAAGTCCCCACGAATTATCGTTTGGGGGTTGATTTCTTGCTTTAGACGCTGTAGGGTTTTCTTAATGAATGTGGAGGGGCCCGTATTGGGTGCATATATGTTCAGTATTGTGAAGTCTTCCTGATGAATTGTACCTGTGACTAAAATGTAGTATCCATCCGTGTCTCTTATAATTTTCTTTGGTTTGAAGTCCACTTTGTCTGATATCATAATGGCTACCCCTGCCTGTTTTGTGCTTCCATTTGCTTGTAGAATTGTTGACCAGCCTTTTATTTTTAGAGGGGGCCCATGTTTTTTGGTGAGATGGGTTTCCTGCAGGCAGCAGATTATGGATTGTGATTTTCAATCCAAATTTGTAATCTGTGTCTCTTGATTAGTAAATTAATTCCATTAACATTTAGTGTTATAATGGAGAAACTATTTTTAATTCCAGACATTTATTATGTTTAGTAGTTTTTATAGGTATATTGCTTGGCTTTTAATGGTGTTATACTTGCCTTCTGTTCTCCTGGATATGCCTGTTTTTTTCTTCACACTTGAGTATCATTTCTAGCATTTTTTGAAGGCCTTTTTTGGTGGACATGTATCCCTTCAAGTTGTCTTTGTGCTGGAAAAGTTTTCTTTCTCCCTCGATCATGACAGATAGTTTTGCAGGGTAAATCAGCCTGGGTTGACATTTTTGCTCATTCAATACTTGAAGTATGTCTGTCCAAGCTCTTCTTGCTTTTACTGTTTCCATTGAGAAGTCATTTGTTATTTTAATAGATTTACCTTTAAAAGTGACTTGTTTTTTCTCCCTTGAAGCTCTCAGCACCAGTTCTTTATCTTGAATGTGGAGTGTTTTGACTATTATTTGCCGTGGGGTGCTTCTGTTTTGGTCGTATCTGTTTGGGGTGCGGAATGCCTCTTGAATATGAATGGGCCTCTCTTTTTTTAGATGAGGAAAGTTTTCCTTGATGATCACTTGAAAAATTTCCTCAGGGGTGGTATTTTGAGATTCTTGCTCTGGTATTCCATGAATATGCATGTTAGGCTTCTTCAGGGTGTCCGATATCTCTTGGATATTTCTCTCAAGTATCTTTTTGGCTTCAACAACCTCTTCTATTTTCCTGGTTAGTACTCCCACTTTATCTTCAAGGTCTGAAATTCTGTTTTCTGCTTCGTTAGTTCTGTTGATAAGACTCTCTGTAGAGTTCTGGGTTGAAGATAACTTGTCTTGTAGCTCAGTTTTAAACTCTGCTTGAGTCTGTTTTAACTGCTCTATGCCAGTTTTTGTTTCTTGCACTGTTTTTCTCAACTCCTCCATGTGTCTGTTGTGTTCCTCTTCAAAGCGATTGATTTGATTATGCAATTCCTCCCGGATTTCCTCTTTCATAGTATTGAACATGGTAATGATCATATTTTGAAAGTCGTTATCCTGGGCCAGGCTTTCTTGGCCATTTTCCGTGGGTTTGTTCTTGTTGGAGTCTAACATTATGGGATTAATTTCTTCAGTGGGAAATTTGTTTAGTTGAGTGTTGCTTCTCATGGATTTGCACTTTGACTTTGGCATTGTCGTTTTAACTCTTAAGATCTTTCAATTTCTGTGAGTTTTTCACTAAACTGAATTATTTGGCCTGGGGTTCTGGGGGTGGGCAGGCACGGAGCTTACCAAGGTCGCGGATGAGGCTCGGCTGGCGGAGCGGGTTGGGAAAGGGAGGATGGGGGCGTCGGCATGGAGCTATTTATCCCGAGGGGAGCTGGGGCAGGGCCCGGGCGCAGGGGGAGGTCCTCCTCGTCCCTCGGCCCTGCGAGCGGCTCCGGCTGGATGGTGGGATAGGAACTGGGTCCCTTGGGCTGACCTGGGGTTCTGGTGGGTGGGCGCGGACGGAGCTTACCTAGGTCGCAGGATGAGGGCCAGCTGGACCGCGCACCAGGCCCGGCCGCCGGAGCGGGGTGCGGAAGGGAGGATGGGGGCATCGGCGTGGAGCTATTTAACCCGAGGGGAGTTGGGGCGGGGCCCAGGCGCAGGGGGAGATCCTCCTTGTCCTTCGGCCCTGCGCGCGACGCCCGCTGGATGGTAGGGTAGGAGCTGGGTCCCTTGGGCTGCCGGCTGGAACTGCGCGCGCGTCCCGGCCTGCGGAGCGGGGTGGGGAAGGGAGTCTGAAGGTATTCTTTTTCTGAAACAAAGGAATTGAATGGAGTATACCTTGTTTCTACTTTGTGCTAAGAGCTGAATGGTAAAAGCAGATAGCCCATGCAGATGAATGAGGCACTGTCTTTGTCTTCAAATTGTTTGCATGTTTATAATCTTGGAAAGGGAGAGTTGTCCAGAGTTATAGAAGGAGAGGCAAAATAATACAGCAATGTTTTTCTGACAGCTGTTAGCCCAGGCACTGCCACAGCCGGTACCCTGCTTGGCCACAGAAAGTAGTAATTATGTTCTGCTTTTCAGCAGCTTAGCTCTGAAAGGGCCATGGTGATTAACAGGACTAATTAGGCCAGTCCCAAGGGCAACCTCGGCATGTAAATATAATAGGATTATTCTTTATGCCTTTCTAACATGTCACTTTATATTACTGTTGTGTGAGGTTTAGAGTACTTAACCTTATAGCTTGTCTAGACTTGTCTTCGAGATAGACAGGCTTTTCAGATTTTATTGTCGCTTTTACCAATATCAGAAAAATTTGATTCAATGTACATAGATGCAGTGTTCCCACAATCTGGTCTCAAAACAACCCAGGAAAAATGTTACATGCACCACTCTTATGAATGCATAGCCTGCCAGGAAACTTCACAAAATAATCCTTTCAATTCCCAGTCTTCTGAAACCTTCTGCCATTGTTTTCAAAATCTCTATTAAAGAACATCTCTGATTTTATCCATGGAAATGGTCTATAATAAATTTTAAATCCCACAAGTCAAAATTATCAAATTTTATGTATAATAATCTATAATCATGCCCCGAGGTTTTGACTGCTCCACTATGCAGAAGCTGGGAACCACTGTGTGCTCTTCCTGGACATTGATAGTAACAGATTAAATTTAGGGTTGAACAGAGGTGGATGAGAAGGAAAATGAAAATATTCTTAAACTGATGGCAATATGACTAAAATACTAGTCTTACTTTTTATTTATGTATACATGTATTCCATGTATACATACATGGAAAATACACAAAACAAATGTTTATCTTAGTGTATTTTAAAAAACAACTCTCCTAACCTATAATTAAATCATTAGTATGCTTGGCTTAGTACTGTCCTTTCAAAATTTGGTGACATTTTTTCCTGTGCATTTACATGTGAACTTGCGCGCATGTGTGTGTTTATGTGTGTAGACCAAAAGACAACTTTAGCTGTCAGTCCTTAGAAATTGCCCACCTTTTTTTTTGAAGTGGTCTCTCCTTGGCGTGGAACTCACCAAGTAAGATAAGTTGATTGGCCAGGAAGCCCTAGGGACACACTGGTTTCTACATCCCTTTCGCTGGGATTACAAGTGTACACCATCTTACCTTGCTTCTTGACATAGATTCTGGGGATTGAATTCATGTCTTCATGCTTGTGAGACAAGTGGTTACCAAAAACCCAATCTTCCCAGCTTCCAAAATGTTATTTTTGTAGTCTTTTTTATTATTATAAAGGTCCCTTTCCATTCCCTAGTTTTGCTACAATTTGTCTCTTTTAAGCAGAGAATTTCACAGATTCTGCATTGCAATGACAGCATAATTATACAGGACAATATATTTCTCTGCTGTACTTTCTACCAATTGGCATTCAAATTCAGAGGTTTGACCAAACTCAGAGAGGATAGTGTTTTCATTTTTTTCCCCAGGAAGTACATTGTTTTCTGTGTCTCATGATTATATAATAAGACTGCTATTTCAAAATGTATAGGTGCATTCACACCAATTCAAATGTAAGTGGTGGCTGTTCTCATTTTTAATTTAGTAATTTGAATGTTTTTATAAAGGAGATGATTCGCATCATGTACTTTGATTACTCAGTGGTACCATTGAATTCAGAAAGGTAAATTGAATACTTATTTTCCTTTACTTTTCCAATTTCTTTAGGAAATGGATCCATCATCTTCATCATTCAAGGAAATGGATCCTCATTTTCATCATTCAAAAATGACAGATCATTTTTTCAAATGTCATTGTACAATCATGGATGACAAAATATTTGACACAGTTCAATTAGCTGTAATTGTCCTCCTTTACAACTCAGACTGTCCTGTCATTGGCCAGAATAAAATTTCTTAACTTACCTCCTGAGTCCTTTTGACTTAATCCTTTTAGTTTCTGCTAGTTGTTTCTGTTAGTTTCTGTGAGTTGTTTCTTCTGTTGCTGTGACAAAATATCATGACAAAAGTGACTTAAGGGAATAAAGGTTCATTCTGGTCCACCGTCTGAGGGTACAACTTATCGTGGTAGGGAAGTCATAGTGGCAGGAGACTGAGTCTTCTGGTCACATTATATCCACAGTAAGGATATAGGTGCTCAACTCCCTTTCTCCTTTTTATTCAGTACAGTGGAATAGTACTGCTATGCTTATAGTGAATGTTGCCACCCCACATAACCTGATCTAAATACTCCATCATAGGCATGCTTAGAAGCTTGTTTACTAGGTAATTTTTGTGGCTGTTAAGTCCACAATCTATATTAATTATCACAGTCTCTGATACTTGCCCTGGTTTCTTTTTATAAGATCTGATATATCAGTCCCACAACTGAATAATGTTACCACTGGGTTGACCATTGTTTCCAAGTCTCTTATTGAATAGAGCTCAGAAATATGCATGTAGTCTATGCAGATTTTTTCAAAGGTGAAATACCTCACTATGTCTCACTGACTGCCATTTCAAATTCAAAAAGTTTTTTTAACTTGACCTGTTTCATACTACATCTTGTCTCCTATACAGAGAAATCTAGTTTTCAGAGATATACGAAGCTGCACAATAGAATGTATCATAATTTTTTACTTTGCATTTTTACACATAGTAAATTAATACTGATACTGATACTTAACCACCAATATGATTGTCAAAAAGACCTAAACTTCTTTTGCTTATGTTGTTGTTTTTGTCCTTATCCTTTTAATTAAAAATTTTTATTTTGTGTCTGTGTGTGAGAGATAGAGAAAGTGAGAGAAAGAGAGAAAGACACACACAGAACATATATGCGTGATACATGGTGTAAAGTGGAGCTACCTTCTTTCCTTCTACTACGTGAATTTCTGGGGACAGAATTCTGGTCATTAGCTTTGTGAGCAGGTGCTTTACTTGCTAAGTTATCTGCCAATTCATCTTCTCAATTTTTTAATAATTACATTTTGTGTCCACTATCTGAATATGTAGATCTTAGAAAACTGCTACTAACCCTCATTTATTCCTCATTCTTGAATTTATGTATACATTTAATACTCATCACTAATCCTTATGTCAATATCTTCCTAGTTTATTTTGGTTGTCTGATATTTACTCTCCAATGTATTTCTTCGATAATATCATGGGGAATATTATTCCTTGTCCTTAGATGTTGATAACAGCTTTGGCTTTTATATAGAAAAGTAAATTTTGCCTGATATAAAATTCTTGTCTTGTGTTTTTTTATTAAGATTCATGAATATGAGAGGCTATTTTCATTTATCTTGGAACACTGATATTGACAATATAGGTTAATATGTCCATTGCAATTTACACATTTGTATTGACATACACATCTAAAGTTATTTCTTTGTATTTCAAGTTTAGTAATGTTATTTAAATATGGTTTGGTATTGGATGTTCAGGGTTAGAATTATTTTGTAAAGTGTTGTATCCTTTCACTATGCAACTATGAAATTTAAAAAAAATTAGCATTGTGATGAAGGGTTTTAGAATACTAGTGTATAGTACATGTTCTTTATTCATTTTGTTTTCTTCAGAAATTTTCTGACTTGATCATTTTTTTAAAATAACATGCTGAATGTTCATGTTCTTAATGATTCTGAGATCACTTTGAGATGGTTTAACCTGATCCATGGCACTCTTTCTCATGTTATATTTTGTGTGATGTTGTTCTGCCTCCTATTTTTTGTATTATTTTCATGGCATTTGGCCTTTCCTATGTTCAGTTGCTTATGACTTGTGTGAGAGAGATCGTCCTGAATTTTGTGGGACAAAGTGCGATTCAGCACAGCTTTCCTAGCCTGTCAGAACTCCTGGTTATCTTGGTTCTACACAGTGTTTGAGACTTTGGCAGTTTGCCCTTTGCAGTTTCTTGGATCTGCTTCTCAGTGGCATCTATCTTGCTTAATGTTGACTCTATTCCTGAAAGGTTTTATTTTTTTTCTGAATTTTAGGGCCCTGACCTAGAAAATGTCCCTGGTGTATCAATTTGGCCTGTTCACAGGGTCTTAGCTGCCATAACCCTATAAATATTCTTAGCAGTGGTCTCAACCTTCAGTACCTATTAGAGTGGGTATCCTTCTACAGTTTCAGCTAATATTCTCAAAGCTGTCTATCTTGCTTTTAGGGGAATACCTTAGATAACTTGGAATTACCTTATTCTCTGTTTCTTTAGTCAGAGAAGGATTTTCTCTTATTAGAGACTGATAAAACACAAGTCTTGGAGTTCTCGTTAATTTTTCCTTTCATACTTACACTCTGTGGTGCCAAAGGGTACATTAGCCATTAGGTTGTATAAAAGTAATGTCTAGGAGTTTTGGGGCTTGCATTATAGTGATTCTTTTTTGTGTGTGAAAATTTGAAGAATTTCAGAAATGATGTCACTGAGGTGACTGCCATTTTTCCAGTCCTTTCTATTCTTCCATACATCAAATTTTAAATTTCTTTTAAATAATGAAAATGATTTATTTGTTTTTTAAACAAATCTTTCCCACTGCAGAATAAGACAACAGGATAAGTTTTATTTTCTTTCAGATAAATATTAAAATTTCAAGCTATTCAACTGCAAAGTGAAGTTTCCATTATATTATTGTAAATAGGGTCTCGTTTCGTGTGATTGCCAGATACCAATTTCAAGCACATTGTGTTTATAGATCATTAGTAAGATCCAAGTGATGCTTTCTGGTGGAGTGAAGTTCAGTGTTGATTGAAGGGGTGTAGGAAAATGGAATGCTGCTTAAGGGTGTATTCTCCTATTTGGCATACTTGAATATTATAAGTATCATGGAGGAAATTATTAGTTGGGCATGGCGCCTAATACCTGTAATAGTATTACCATGGAGTTGAACTTGGAAGGATCATGAATTCAAGATTATCCCCAGTTACATAATAAGTTCGAGTCCAGTTTGCACTATGTAAGATCCCAACTCAAAAATGTTTTCTTGTATAAAATTTGGTTAAAAACTTACTGAGGGCCTGGGAAGGGAGTTTTCACAATTTTAGGACAGTTGCCATATTAGTTCTCAGAATTACGAAAAGTGTTCTCTAAAGCAGTAGTCTCTCCCTTGGCATGGAGAAATATCAATAGATTTAACGGAAAATATCTCCTCAAACTCTCCTAGATATGCTGTGAAGTTTACTATGGGTCTGTGTGATTACACTAATATATTGTATTAACCTCTGCTGCTTTTAAAATTTAAGTGAGACATGATTTTATTCATTTATTTAGGGCATCATGTAGGGAAACATTAAGAGTTAACTCATTTTCTCTAGGTTCCTGGTTGATTTTAAGGGCATATTAAAAAGCCCTCAGTAACTTGAAGGTTGCCGCATAGCTGAATAAAATTATAAAATCCAATGCCAAGAGAATTTTACAGGATAAAAGTCTAAACATGCAGAATCTCAGATTTTGACCTTGTATTAGTAATTCCCATCAGCAAACAAAATCAGAAACGTGACAATGACTTTAAGGAAGTCATTTAATGTCTCTGGGCTTATTTTTCTTTGTCACTTGCAAAGATATATTTAGATAACCTCTGAGATTCCCTCTTTTGCATTTTAACTGTCTGTGATACTAAAAATCTAGTGAAAACAAGTGGGCATAATGTCCCCATGTTTTGCACTAAAGTTTTAGACCAGATTCCATTTTGAAATATTTAACAATTGCTCAAGGTTCGGGGGCATATATAGAGCTTCGGCAGTTGCAGAGAAAAATATTTGAGTTCTATATATTTTAAGTATATATAGGCATTGGTTCTTCTCACATTTCTTAGCATATCTCTTAAAATACCTTGCTCATCTTTCATCTCCTTAAGTTTCTTCATGGTGTACTTTGTCAAATAGAAAATCATAGCCTTGCATTATCCAAATGAATCAATTTCTTTGATTTATGCTTATGCCATATAGAATCACTTCCCTTCAATTACATCATCAATATATTCAACTATATTTTCCTCTTTTTTTATTTGATATTTAAAGACAAGTGTAGCCCAAGCTGCACTTGAACTTGTTATATAGCTGAGGATGACCTTTAAGTCCTCATGCTTCAAGGGAAGTGCTCCAACCACTGAACCATCCATCTCTCCAGACCTCACAACTCACTTTTGATGAACTCCATATGCTGCTATTCCAGCCAGCAGTTCCTCTTGCTGGAAATTTAAAAAACGAATTCGGAGAAAGAGCACAGGAATGATGCTCTCTTCCAGCTTCGGGGGTCTGGGGTCTGGATAACAGAATGATCTGTAAGTACTAAAAGTTATTTTATTTGAAATAAATTCAGATTTAGAGAGATCTTTCAAATGGTGCAAAAGGATTCTAGATACCCATCACTTTTACCTAGCTTCCTCTAAGGTTATAAAATTCTTTTAACAGTTATATAATCACCTATATAACTACAGTATACTTGTTAAATGTAAGAAGTGATATTTATGAACCTACTATCTTCATTCACGTTTTTATTTTATGCATTCATTATGAGATGCAACACAACATTCATTTGTACTACCTTTCTGATCTTTAAGAATCTTGAATTTCCTTATTTTTCATAACTTAGCTTTGAGAGTACTGGTCAGATGTATAGGGTAATGATCTTCAACTTGTATTTGTTCGGTGTCTTCCTATAATTTGAATGGGGCTATGAAATTTTGAAAAATCTCCCAAGAAATAAATTTCTTTTTTCACTCTGCCATATCAGGGATATGACTTCACACTGATTTATGACTGGGGATGCTCAACTTGATTATCGGCAAATGATATGGCCACCAGGCTTATGTACTGTGGAGTTACTATTTGCCCTGTCTATCTGATACCTGATTTTGTTAAGGATTCACTACAGAAAGAAGTCTTTTCTGTCTGAATATCACCCTCTGAGACCTTTATCAGCTTTGATTTTGCCAGTTGTGGGACAGGCAGTGATAGCTTCAAGGCAATGTGTGTTGTATGTGTGGGGGGACAGGATAGAAATTTAAAGCTGGCCTTCCAACTATTTTCTATTGCTGTAGCTGCCAGCTTCCTCCAGAGAGCTGCCTCCTCATTTCCCAACTGGCTTGTCACAGACTTCTTGTCAGCTCCATATGGCATCTCGAGGTTTTCATAATTTCACTTTTCAGCTCATGGTTTCCTCTTGCTTTTGTGAGAGGTGGTTTGTCAACTTGTCAGAAACCAGAAAGCTTCCGTTCTGTAATTCTCACAACTGTGTGGAATTCCAAAGCAACAATGCCCTGATTTTATCACCCAAGACTCTGAGAGTTCCTGAGGCTTAGGAATCTGTTCAGTGTTCCAGAGTCACTCAACTGCAGAGTGGAATTCACACATAAAGCTCCCATTGTGCTAAATACCACCTGCCAGTCACATACTAGCTTAAGCAGCATAAACTCAAAATTGTGTCTTCTTCTTTCATACAGAGAGTCTTTCTTTTTTTATTATTAATACACTTTTATTATTATTTCAGCTCATACAAACTTAATAGGTACACCAGTTCCCTCCCTCCCTCCTCCTCCCCCCGAACCCCCTGCTCCTCCTTCCCACCCCCTCCCTTCCCATCCCCCAGTGCCTCCCACCCCAATTCCCAGAGAGTCCTTTCTTGTGCATGCCTGATTTTCCTCTGGGCCCTCCTCTCTGATGACGTACAAGGACCCAGTGGCCTTTCCCTGAACCCTTTCCCGTGTTCACCTTAGGTATAGGAACACTGCTGTGGCTGCCAATCCCTTGCTTCCAAGGATCTTGGTGCCTTTAGCAGATGCTAGACTTTGTGGGGTCAATAGTGTGTTGGACAATGCGCAGGGCATGTAAAGTCCAATTATGATTGCTTCAGCCCTAACTTGTATGGAGTATCTTACATATCATTGCTCCTCCCATCCTTTTGCTTTTACACTCTTACCGCCCCCTCGTCCGCAAATTTCCCTGAGCTTCAGGATGGGGAGAGATTAAGCTGGCCTAGTTCTAGGTGGTTGATATAGAGTCACAGAGAGTCTTTCTATGTGTGAAACTACAGTGTCGAGTTCAACCTCATTTACTGGGGTCCATTATACTATAGGTGATATGGTTCTTTGTTGTGAGCCTCTTAGTCTTCCAGTCACTAGTAACTTATTTAGATCTGATATCTTCATGATGGAGTTCTGGAACTAGACTGTCTGAGACATTTCTTTAAAATGATACATCTTTATTCTTTTTTTTAATTTATTTTTTCCACTCGTACAAACTTGAAAGGTACCTCATTCCTCTCCTTCCCTCCACCCCTCCCTGAATCGCCTTGCTCCTTTCCCTCTTTTCCCTTTCCTTTCCCCCCTCCCTCCCTTTCTCCCAGTGCCCCCTTACTCCCCTTTCCTGAAACATCCTTTACTGTGCATGTCAAACTTTCCTCTGGGTCCTCCTATTCTGATGAGGTATAAGGACTCAGTAGCATTGCCTAGAGCTCCTTTTTTGTGTTCCCCTTTAGTATAGGAACACTATTGTGGCTGTTAATCTCTTGCTTCTAAGGATCCTAGTGCCTGGGATCCATGCTAGGTTTTTTTTTGGGGGGGGGTCAATGATATGTTGGTAATTGCACAGGTCATGCAAAGTCCTATTATGATTATTGTAGGAGGAACGGACAATGATTGTGCCACTGAGGCTTCCATCCCCCATACAGAGAAGCTCCTTGGACTCCTCCCTTCTGCTAAGCATACAAATCTCGCTAGACTACAAATCTCACCAGACTACAAATGTACTATGCCTTCTCCAGAGCAAAGACAGACGTGCTGTTAAATCGCCTGGCTGAGAGGACCAATCCGGACAGGACGACTCAACAAAGACTCACCCTGGGACTTACGGGATGTTGGGTGGGGTATATAAGCAGCCTGATACTTAAAATAAATGAGCCTCAAGTATGAGAGACTACAAGCCTGAGAGCCTGCTTTGCCACTCGCCTGACTCCCGGAGTCTGTGCTGTTGACTCTGTGCCAGCTTATCCCCACCCCCAAGGGACTCTGTGGGCTCTTGTTACATTGTTACATCTGCACTGTTACATTGTAACATCCGGCGCTCAACGTGGAGCTCCAACCCAGGACCCTGGGATTAAGTGTCACATGCTCTACCTACTGAGCTAGCCCTAACTTGTGTGGAGTATCTTACATATCATTGCTCCTCCCCATCTTTAGGCTATTACAATCTTACCACCCCCTCTTCTGCAAATTTCCCTGAGCTTTGGAATGGGGAGAGATTAGGCTGGCCTGGTTCTTGGTGATTAATGTAGAGTCTCTGATGCTACAAATTATGTTTTTTTTCCTTGTCTTTATTCTTTTGAGTGTCTTTTTTTATTAATACATTTTATTATTATTTCAGCTCATACAAACTTATTAGGTACACCAGTTAATTGGGCCATTGGTTTCCTTGGTGTTTAGTTTTCTAAGTTCTTTGTGCACTCTGGACAGTAGAGCTCTATCAGATATGTGGTTAGTGAAGATTTTCTCCCATTCTGTGAGTTAGCACCATCACTTTGTAATGCGACCTAGGTAAAATCAAGCATGCATTAGCATAAATATAAAAAATGGAAAATGTTTAGAAATCAAAGCATATCTAAGAACAGAGGTATAATGATTTTGATTCTCAAAAAACAAAAAGATAACAGTAATATTTGTGAGAATTTTGGAGATGAATCAATTTAGTAACTCAATGGAGTGAAAATCGCTTCTTGTTTAGCCATAGACTCAGTATTTATGAAATGTCACAAAATAAGATTAAAATATGACTATAGTTTATTTATACTCACATACAATTTTTCCATTTCTGCACATGTTCTGACCAATGACAATGAATGGAAAGTTCCTAAGAAATAATAAAATTTTAAGAATTAGAGAAAATTATCGAGTTGGACTTGGAAGAAACCTAAAAATGCTTTAGTTCCACTGGTGTTGACTACCCTCCATACATTTTTTTTAACTTTTGAGAAATATAACATCATAATCACTATTGCTTTTCATCCATTTCTACCTAAATTTTGATAATTTCGTCAGGTCTATGTACAATAGTTCTTTTTTTATTTTTACATTTTTTATTATTATGTCAACTCATACAAACTTAATAGGTAGACCAGTTCCCTCCCTCCCTCCTCCTCCCCCCGAACCCTCTGCTCCCCCTCCCCTCAACCCTCCCTCCACATCCCCCAGTGCCTCCCGCACCAATTCCAAGAGAGTCCTTTCTTGTGCATGCCTGATTCTCCTCTGGGGCCTCCTCTCCGATGACCTACAAGGAGCCAGTGGCCATTCCTTGAACTCTTTCCCGTGTTCCCCTTAAGTATAGCAACACTGCTGTGGCTGCCAATCCCTTGCCTCCAAGGATCTTGGTGCCTTTAGCAGATGCTAGACTTTGTGAGGTCAATAGTGTGTTGAACATTGCGCAGGGCATGCAAAGTCCAATAATGATTGCTTCGGCCCTAACTTGTGTGGAGTATCTTGCAAATCATTGCTCCTCCCATCCTTTTGCTCTTACAATCTTACCGCCCCCTCTTCCACAAATATCCCTGAGCTTCAGGATGGGAGGAGATTAGGTTGGCCTAGTTCTAGGTGGTTGATATAGAGTCTCTGAAGTTCTGTATTGTGGTTTGTTGATTTTCTTTTGCAGTTTTGCTGCTCCTGCAATTCCCTTCAATCCATCCTGCTGGGCACTGTATGCCACCCCTGGTCAGAGACAAAAAGCTGTTAAACTGGAGTCTTGTTATAATAGCACATTCAAGGGTAGATGTAATAAAAGCAGGAAACCTCGGTGAGGGAGGGGTCACTCAACCATTTGCAAAATGATCATCTTTCATCTGCCAGACTATATGACCTCCCGTTCTGGAGAGTATACCCCCTCAGTTGTACAAGATCAGGAACGAACGTCTATGAACTTAACCTGGTGTCACATTACTTACTTGCATTCCTTGGAGGCCTATTTTCTCTGCTGTAACATGGTCCCCTCTCTCCTTGTGTCTGGTGTGGCTCTCCAACCCCATCCCGCCTGTTCATAATCATTGCAATTACTGTATTACATAGGTTTACCTTTGAGTGTCTCAATGTGGGCTGGGTGAGTTTGGTACTAGGAGCCACCTATTAGGGAGTACATACGGCGCTTAACTTTCTGGGTTTGGGATACTTCACTTAATATAATTGTTTCTAATGACATCCATTTCCCAGCAAATTCCAGTAATTCATCATTTTTGATGGCTGAGTAGTACTCCATTGTATAGATGTACCAGGGTTTCCTTATCCACTCGTCAACTGTTGGACATTTGGGTTGAATCCATGACTTTGCTATTGTAAACAGTGCTGCTATGAACATGGTCGTGCTTGTGCTATCGAGGTGAACCTCTGATGTATGGGGGGTTATTGCAAAAGTGGAATAGCAGGGTTATATGGCATTTCAATCTTTAATTTCTTTAAGAATCTCCAGACGGGAGTGAGAGAGAGAACCCAGCCCTGCCATACCACCCCAGGCCCCACGCGTCCTGGAGGCAAGCACCCAGGCCAACTCCGGCTTGGCCTGCGCCATGGCCCAGATGACCCCAGCCCCCCTCCGCGCCGCGCCGCACCGCCCCCACCAGCTACCCAAGGTGAAGAATTCTGCCATCAACATCAGACCCTCTGCCTCTCTGGCCCACCGGGGTCCTACGCACGTGGTCCACGGAAGACACACTGCTACTCAGAATTCAATAGAGCCCAAAGGAAACTCAAGCAAAATTCTAAGGAACAAAGGGAACACAGGCCATACATCCGGACTCCACTACAATCAGTTTATCACTGGGCGAAATTCTTCTCATCCAACCCAAAGATAAGTAAACTTTTCCTTTTCACCTTACTGATCCTTTAAAGTATCAATGCTGTAGATCAACTTTCTCATACAGCCACACCACAACATACAACTCCAGGGAGTACACCACTCACCCCCATATTTCACCAAGATACTAAATCGTAAAAGTGCACTACCAAACTAATATTCATCCCCTTTTAACATAACCTGACCTAACTGACATACTAACGGCCTAGTAGCCTCATCTAGGATATAACGATAACAATACACAAACATACCCAATCCAAGGCAAGCACTAGTAATAACTGGCAAGTGTAACAATATCAACTAGGTGGATTCAGTGAAAAACACATAGAAACTGAAAGGTCCTAAAAAACAAAACAACAATGTACAAGTCAAAGTGCAGATCCATGAGAAACAAAACCCAAGAAGACCAATCTCCTGCAGAAAGAATCAATCCCATAATGAGGGATTCTGAGCAGAACAAATCAAAAGAAAATAGGCATGAAAGCCAGACCCAACATAACGACTTTCAGAGTATGATCATTACCATGATTAATACTATGAAAGAGGAAATCCGAGAAGAGTTAAACAATCGTATCAACCATTTCGAACAGGAACACAACAGGCACTTGGAGGAGTTGAGAAAAACAGTTCAAGAAACAAAAATAGGTATAGAGGAATTAAAACACTCTCAGGCAGAGTTTAAAATTAAACTAAAAGACCAGTTATCTTCAACCCAAAACTCAACAGTCTTATCAGCAGAACAAATGAGGCAGAAAATAGAATTTCAGGTCTTGAAGACAAAGTGGGAGAATTAACCAGCTCAATGGAAGAGATTGTTAAACCCAAAAAGATACTGGAGAGGAACATTCAAGAGATATGGGACACCCTGAAGAAGCCTAACATGTGCATTCATGGAATACCAGAACAAGAATCCCAAAATACCACACCGGAGGAAATATTTCAATTCATCATAAATGAAAACTTCCCACAACTAAAGAATGAGAGGCCTATCCAAATACAAGAGGCATTTCGCACTCCAAACAGATACGACCAAAATAGAAAATCGCCACGGCAAATAATAGTCAAAACACTCCACATTCAAGACAAAGAAAAGGTGCTGAGAGCTTCAAGAGAAAAAAAGCAACTCATTTTTAAAGGTAAACCTATTAGAATAACAAATGACTACTCAATGGAAACAGTAAAAGCAAGAAGAGCTTGGAGAGACATACTTCAAGTATTAAATGAGCAAAAATGCCAACCCAGAGTGATATACCCAGCAAAACTATCTGTCATGATTGAGGGAGAAAGAAAAGTTTTTCAGCACAAAGACAACTTGAAGGGATACATGTCTACCAAACCAGACCTTCAAAAAATCCTAGAAAAGATACTCAAGCTTGAAGAAAAGAACAAGCATATCCAGGAGGACAGAAGGGAAGTATAATACCACCAAAACATAAATATCAAACAACATGCTTACAAAATCTACTAAACATAAAAAATGTCCAGAATTAAAAATAATTTCTCCATTATAACATTAAATGTCAATGGTATTAACTCGCGGATTAAGAGACATAGATTACAAACGTGGATTAAAAACCACAATCCAACAATATGCTGCCTTCAGGAAACTCATCTCACCACAAAAGATAGGCACATCCTAAGAATGAAAGGCTGGTCCAAAATCTTGCAAGCAATAGAACTAGGAAACAGGCAGGGGTAGCAATTATGCTTTCAGACAAAGTGGACTTCAAACCAAAGAAAATTATAAGAGACACGGATGGATACTACATTTTAGTCACAGGTACAATTCACCAGGAAGACTTCACAATATTAAACATTTATGAACGCAATACGGGCCCCTCCACATTCATTAAGAAAACCCTACAGCGCCTAAAGCAAGAAATCAACCCCCAAACGATAATTCGTGGGGACATCAACACCACCCTCTCAATATGGGATAGACCAACAGGTCAAAAGCTTAACAGAGACACTTTGGACCTTAATCAAACCCTTAAAGAAATGGACCTTACAGATCTCTATCGAACTTTTCAACCATGCACCAAAGAATACACATATTTCTCAGCAGCACACGGAACTTTCTCCAAAATAGATCACATATTGGGCCACAAAACGAATCTACACATATACAAGAAAGTTGAAATTCTAACCTGTGCCCTGTCAGACCACCACGGCCTAAAGCTGGACATCCACAACACAACAAACAAGAGAAAATACACTAACTCCTGGAAACTTAACAATATGATGCTGAATGAGAACTGGATTCAGGAAGAAATTAAAAAAGATATTCAAGATTTCCGGAAAGTAAATGATAATGAAAATACAACTTACCAAAATCTCTGGGACACAATGAAAGCTGTTCTAAGAGGTAAGTTCATAGCTCTTAATGCCTACATTAAAAAAAAGGAAACATCAGAAACAAATAAATTAACAACGCAGCTAAAAGCTTTAGAGACACTAGAGCAATCTGATCCCAAAAGTAGTAGAAGAGAGGAGATTAGCAAAATAAGGGGAGAAATATCTGAAATCGAGACTAAAAAAACGATAGAAAAAATCAACCAATCAAAAACTTGGTTCTTTGAAAAAAATCAATAAGACTGATACACCCCTAGCTAAATTAACCAAAAGCAAGAGAGAGAAAACCCAAATTAACAAAATTAGAAATGAACATGGAGTAATCACTACTGATACCCAAGAAATCCAGAGAATAGTAACATCATATTTCAAAAACTTATACTCAGTGAAGTTTGACAACACACAAGAGATGGATGAATTTCTAAGTAAACACAACATACCTAAATTGAATCAGGAAGTTGTAAATTACTGAAATAGCACTATAACATATGAGGAAATTGAAGAAGTAATCTCAAATCTTCCCACCAAAAAATGTCCTGGACCAGATGGATTCAGCACAGAGTTCTACCAGACATTCAAGGAGTTAATAACACCAATATTCCTTAAACTGTTCCATCAAAGAGCAAAGGAACGAAGACTACCAAATTCCTTCTATGAAGCTAAAATCATCTTAATCCCAACACCTAATAAAGATTCACTTAAAAAAGAAAACTATAGGCCGATCTCTCTGATGAACACAGATGCAAAGATTTTCAAAAAAGTCTTAGCAAATCGGATTCAAAAACATATGAAAAAGATCATTCACGGGGATCAAGCAGGCTTCATCCCCGGCACACAAGTTTGGTTCAACATACACAAATCAATAAATGTAATTCATCATGTAAACCAGTCCAAAGACCAAGACCACATGATACTCTCGATAGATGCAGAAAAAGCCTTTGACAAGATCCAACAGCCTTTTATGATTAAAACACTAGAGACAGTAGGAATGGAAGGAACCTTTATCAATATAATAAAAGCTGTATACAACAAGCCCACAACAAGAATTATGCTCAATGGGGAACAATTGGAAGCATTCCCACTTCGATCAGGAACTAGACAAGGCTGTCCACTCTCACCACTTCTATTCAATATTGTACTTGAAATCTTAGCTGAAGCCATAAGACAAGAAAGGGACATAAGAGGGATTCAAATCGGCAAGGAAGAAGTCAAGCTATCCCTATTTGCAGATGACATGACCTTATACCTGAGGGATCCCAAAAAGTTCACCAGGAAGCTTCTGGAACTAATTGAGAAGTTCAGCAGGGTTCCAGGATACAAAATAAATGTGCAAAAATCAGAGGTCTTCCTATATGCCCAGAATGAAAGAAGTGAAAAAGCCTTGAGAGAAACAATCCCATTTACTGTAGCCCCTAAAAAAATGAAATACCTTGGTATAAACCTAACCAGGGAGGTAAAAGACATTTACAATGAAAACTTTAAAACCCTAAAGAAAGAAATTGCAGAAGACACCAGAAGGTGGAAAGAATTCCCATGTTCCTGGATTGGCAGAATAAACATTGTAAAAATGACCATCCTACCAAAAGCAATATACAAATTCAATGCTATACCAATTAAAATCCCAAAGCAATTCTTTAAAGTAGTTGACCAAATAATCTCAAAATTCATATGGAGGCACAAAACACCCAGGATAGCAAAGACAATCCTGAGTAACAAAAACACTGCTGGAGGTATTACCATACCAAAACTTAGTCTATACTACAAATCCTTAGTTATAAAACCAGCCTGGTACTGGCTCCAAAATAGACACACAGATCAATGGATAAGGGTTGAAGACCCAGATGCAAGCCCACAAAAATACAGCCATTTGATCTTTGACAAAGGGGCCCAAAGAATCCAATGGAGAAAGAACAATATCTTTAACAAATGGTGCTGGCAAAACTGGATCTCCACATGCAAAAGATTAAAGCTGGACCCATACTTGTCACCATGTACAAGACTTAATTCCAAATGTATCAAGGACCTTGATATCAGGCCAGAGACTATAAAAATCATAGGGGAAAGGATAGGGAACTCCCTCGAGGTGATTGGGTTGGCCAAAATTTCCTAAACAGATATCCAATCGCACAGTCACTGCTACCAACTCTCAACAGTTGGGACCTTGTGAAATTAAAGAGCTTCTGTTCAGATAAAGAGATTGTAACACGAGCTCAAAGGCAACCCACAGAATGGGAGAAAATCTTCACTAACCCCATATCTGATACAGCTCTACTGTCCAGAGTGCACAAAGAACTTAGAAAATTAAACACCAAGGAAACCAATGGCCCAATTAAAAAATGGCCCTGGAACTTAAAAGAAATTTTACCATAGATGAAATTAAAATGTCTAACAAATATCTTAGAAAATGCTCCACTTCTTTAGCCATCAGGGAAATGCAAATAAAAACCTCCCTGAAATATCATCTCACGCCAATCAGGATGGCAAAAATCCACAATACAAACAACAACTCCTGCTGGAGAGGATGTGGAGAGAGGGGAACTCTCCTACATTGCTGGTGGGAATGCAGGTTCATACAGCCACTCTGGTGAGCCATCTGGAGATTCCTAAAGAAATTAAAGATTGAAATGCCATATGACCCTGCTATTCCACTTTTGGGAATAACCCCCCCCCCATGCAGCAGAAGTTCGCCTCGATAGCACAAGCACGACCATGTTTATAGCAGCACTGTTTACAATAGCAAAGATATGGAATCAACCTAAATGTCCAACAATTGACGAGTGGATAAGGAAACTCTGGTACATCTATACAATGGAGTACTACTCAGCCATCAAAAGTGATGAATTACTGGAATTTGCTGGGAAATGGATGTCATTAGAAACAATTATATTAAGTGAAGTATCCCAAACCCAGAAAGTTAAGCGCCATATGTACTCCCTAATAGGTGGCTCCTAGTACCAAACTCACCCAACCCACATTGAGACACTCAAAGGTAAACCTATGTAATACAGTAATTGCAAGGATTGTGAACAGGAGGGATGGGGTTGGAGGGCCACACCAGACACAAGGAGAGAGGGGACCATGTTACAGCAGAGAAAATTGGCCTCCACGGAATGCAAGTAAGTAATGTGACACCTTGTTAAGTTCATAGACGTTCGTTCCTGATCATGTACAACTGAGGGGGTATGATCTCATCAGAAGGGGAGGGCATATAGTCTGGCAGATGAAAGGTGATCATTTTGCAAATGGGTGACTGACCCCTCCCTCGCTGAGGTTTCCTGCTTTTATTACATCTATCCTTGAATGTGCTATTATAACAAGACTCCAGTTTAACAGTTTTTGTCTCTGAACAGGGGGTGACATACAGTGCCCATCAGGATGGAGTGAAGGGCATTGCAGGAGCAGCAAAACTGCAAAAGAAAATCAACAAACCACAATCCAGAACTTCAGAGACTGTGTATCAACCACCTAGAACTAGGCCAGCTTAATCTCTCCCCATCTTGAAGCTCAGGGACATTTCCGGAAGAGGGGGCGGTAAGATTGTAAGAGCAAAAGGATGGGAAGAGCAATGATCTGAAGATTCTCCACACTAGTTAGGGCTGAAGCAATCATAATAGGACTTTGCATGCCCTGCGCAATGTCCAACACACTATTGACATCACAATGTCTAGCATCGGCTAAAGGCACCAAGATCCTTGGAGGCAAGGGGTTGACAGCCACAGTAGTGTTCCTATGCTTAAGGGAAACACGAAAAAGGGTTCAGGGAAATGCCACTGGGTCCTTGTACGTCATCGGAGAGGAGGACCAAGAGGAGAGTTAGGCATACACAATAAAGGACACTCTGGGAATTAGGGGGGAGGCTGGGAGACGGGTAGGGAGGGAAGGGGAGGAGGGGGTTCAGGGGGAGGAGGGGGGAGGGAACTGGTCTACCTATTAAGTTTGTATGAGCAGAAATAATAATAATAAATGTTAAAAAATTAAAAATAAAAGAATCCCCAGACACCTCGCCAGAGTGGCTGTATGAGCCTGCATTCCCACCAGAAATGTAGCAGATTTCCCCTCTCTCCACATCCTCTCCAGCACTTGTTGTTGTTTGTATTGTGGATTTTTGCCATCCTGACCGGGGTGAGATGATATCTCAGGGAAGTTTTGATTTGCATTTCCCTGATGGCTAAAGAAGTGGAGCATTTTTTAAGATATTTGTTGGACATTTTAATTTCATCTCTGGTGTAATTTCTTTTTAGTTTCAGGGCCCATTTTTTGATTGGGCCATTGGTTTCATTGGTGTTTAGTTTTCTAAGTTCTTTGTGCACTCTGGACAGTAGAGCTCTATCAGAGATGTGGTTAGTGAATATTTTCTCCCATTCTGTGGGTTGCCTTTGAGCTCGTGTTACGATCACATTATCTGAACAGAAGCTCTTTAATTTCACAAGATCCCAACTGTTGAGAGTTGGTAGAAGTGACTGTGCCATTGGATGTCTGTTTAGGAAATGTTGGCCTAGCCCAAAAAGCTCAAGGGAGTTCCCTATCCTTTCAACTATGGTTTTTATAGTCTCTGGCCTGATATCAAGGTCCTTGATACATTTGGAATTAAGTCTTGTACATGGTGACAAGTATGGGTCCAGCTTTAATCTTTTGCATGTGGAGATCCAGTTTTGCCAGCACCATTTGTTGAAGATGCTGTTCTTTCTCCATTGGATTCATTGGGCCCCTTTGTCAAAGCCCAAATGGCTGTAATTTTATGGGCTTATATCAGTGTCTTCAATCCTTATCCATTGATTTGTGTGTCTATTTTGGAGCCAGTACCAGGCTGTCTTTATAACTATGGATATAACTATGGATAGACTTAGGTTTAGTATGGTAATACCTCCAGCAGTGTTTTTGTTACTCAGAATTGTCTTTTCTTTCCTGGGTCTTTTGTGCCTCCATATGAATTTTGAGATTGTTGGTCAACTTCTTTGAAGAATTGCTTTGGGATTTTAATTGGTATAGCATTGAATTTGCATATTGCCTTTGGTAGGATGGTCCTTTTTACGATGTTGATTCTGCCAATCCAGGAACATGGGAGTTCTTTCCACCTTCTGGTGTCTTCTGCAGTTTCTTTCTTTACGGTTTTAAAGTTTTCATTGTAAAGGTCTTTTACCTCCTTGGTTAGGTTTATACCAAGGTATTTCATTTTTTTAGGGGCTGCAGTAAATGGGATTGTTTCTCTCAAGGCTTTTTCACTTCTTTCATTCTGGGCATATAGGAAGACCTCTGATTTTTGCACATTTATTTTGTATCCTGCCACCCTGCTGAACTTCTCAATAAGTTCCAGGAGCTTCCTGGTGGAGTTTTTGGGATCACTCAGATATAAGATCATGTCATCTGCAAATAAGGATAGCTTGACTTCTTCCTTGCCGATTTGAATCCCTCTTATGTCCCTTTCTTGTCTTCTGGCTTCAGCTAAGACTTCAAGTACAATATTGAATAGAAGTGGTGAGAGTGGACAGCCTTGTCTAGTTCCTGATGGAAGTAGGAATGCTTCCAATTGTTCCCCATTGAGCATAATCCTTGCTGTGGGCTTGTATATTGATAAAGGTTCCTTCCATTCCTACTGTCTCTAGTGTTTTGATCATAAAAGGCTGTTGGATCTTGTCAAAAGCTTTTCTGCATCTATTGAGAGTATCATGTGGTCTTGGACTTTGGACTGGTTTATATGATGAATTACATTTATTGATTTGCTTATGTTGAACCAACCTTGTGGGCCGGGGATGAAGCCTACTTTGTCCCCGTGAATGATCTTTTTCATATGTTTTTGAATCCGATTGGCTAAGAGTTTGTTGAGAATATTTGCGTCTGTGTTCATCAGAGAGATTGGCCTATAGATTTCTTTTTTAAGTGAATCTTTATTAGGTTTTGGGATTGAAACGATATTATCTTCATATAAGGAATTTGGTAGTGTTCCTTCCTTTGCTATTTGATGGAACAATTTAAGGAGTATTGGCATTATTAACTCCTTAAATGTCTGGTAGAACTCTGTGCTGAATCCATCTGGTCCAGGACATTTTTTGGTGGGAAGATTTGAGATTACTTCTTCAATTTCCTTATATGTTATAGGACTATTTAAATAATTCACAACTTCCTGATTCAATTTAGGTAGGTTGTGTTTACTTAGAAATTCATCCTTCTCTTGTGTGTTGTCAAACTTCACAGAATATAAGTTTTTCAAATATGATGTTATAATTCTCTGGATTTCTTGGGTATCAGTCGTGATAACTCCATGTTCATTTCTAATTTTGTTAATTTGGGTTTTCTCTCTCTTGCTTTTGGTTAATTTAGCTAGGGGTGTATCAATCCTATTGATTTTTTCAAAGAACCAACTTTTTGACTGGTTGGTTTTTTCTATCGTTTTCTTAATCTCGATTTCAGATATTTCTCCCCTTATTTTGCTAATCTCCTCTCTTCTACTACTTTTGGGATCAGATTGCTCTAGTTTCTCTAAAGCTTTAAGCTGCATTGTTAAGTTTTTTATTTCTGATGTTTCCTTTTTTTAATGTAAGCATTAAGAGCTATGAACTTACCTCTTAAAACAGCTTTCATTGTGTTCCAGAGATTTTGGTAAGTTGTATTTTCATTATCATTCACTTTCAGGAAATCTTGAATTTCCTTTTTAACTTCTTCCTGAATCTAGTTCTCATTCAGCATCATATAATTAAGTTTCCAGGAGCTAGTGTATTTTCTCTTGTTTGTTGTGCTGTGGATGTCCAGCTTTAGGCCGTGGTGTTCTGACAGGGCACAGGTTAGTATTTCAACTTTCTTGTATATGTGTAGATTCGTTTTGTGGCCCAATATGTGATCTATTTTGGAGAAAGTTCCGTGTGCCTCTGAGAAATATGTGTATTCTTTGGTGCATGGGTGAAAAGTTCGATAGAGATCTGTAAGGTCCATTTCTTTAAGGGTTTGATTAAGGTCCAAAGTGTCTCTGTTAAGCTTTTGACCTGTTGATCTATCCCATGTTGAGAGGGCGGTGTTAAAGTCCCCAAGAAATATCATTTGGGGGTTGATTTCTTGCTTTAGATGCTGTAGGGTTTTCTTAATGAATGTGGAGGGGCCCTTATTGGTGCATATATGTTCAGTATTGTGAAGTCTTCCTGGTGAATTGTACCTGTGACTAAAATGTAGTATCTATCCGTGTCTCTTATAATTTTCTTTGGTTTGAAGTCCACTTTGTCTGATATCATAATGGCTACCCTACTTGTTTTCTGCTTCCATTAGCTTGTAGAATTTTTGACCAGCCTTTTATTTTTAGGGCATGCCTATCTTTTGTGGTGAGATGGGTTTCCTGCAGGCAGCAGATTGATGGATCGTGATTTTTAATCCAAGTTTGTAATATGTGTCTCTTGATTGGTGAGTTAATTCCATTAACATTTTGTGTTATAATGAAGAAACTATTTTTAATTCCAGACATTTATTATGTTTAGTAGTTTTAATGGTGTTATACTTGCCTTCTGTTCTCCTGGATATGCCTGTTTTTTTCTTCACACTTGAGTATCATTTCTAGCATTTTTTGAAGGCCTGGTTTGGTGGACATAGTATCCCTTCAAGTTTTCTTTGTGCTGGAAGATTTTTCTTTCTCCCTCGATCATGATGGATAGTTTTGCACGGTAAATCAGCCTGGGTTGACATTTTTGCTTATTCAATACTTGAAGTATGTCTCTCCAAGCTCTTCTTGCTTTTACTGTTTCGACTGAGAAGTCATTTGTTATTTCAGTAGGTTTACCTTTAAAAGTGACTTGTTTTTTCTCCCTTGAAGCTCTCAGCACCAGTTCTTTATCTTGAATGTGGAGTGTTTTGACTATTACTTGCCGTGTCAAGCTTTTGTTTTGGTCATATCTGTTTGGGGTGCGGAATGCCTCTTGTATATGGATGGGCTTCTCTTTATTTAGATGAGGAAAGTTTTCCTTGATGATCGTTTGAAAAATTTCCTCAGGGGTGGTATTTTGAGATTCTTGCTCTGGTATTCCATGAATACACATGTTAGGCTTCTTCAGGGTTTCCCATATCTCCTGGATATTTCTCTCAAGTATCTTTTTGGCTTTAACAACCTCTTCCATTGTGCTGGTTAATACTCCCACTTTATCTTCAAGGTCTGAAATTCTGTTTTCTGCTTCCTTAGTTCTGCTGATAAGACTCTCTGTGGAGTTCTGGGTTGAAGATAACTTGTCTTTTAGTTCAGTTTTAAACTCTGCTTGAGTCTGCTTTAACTGCTCTATGCCAGTTTTTGTTTCTTGCACTGTTTTTTTCAACTCCTCCAAGTGTCTGTTGTGTTCCTCTTCAAAGCGATTGATTCGATTATTTAATTCCTCCCAGAATTCCTCTTTCATAGTATTGAACATGGTAATGATCATATTTTGAACGTCGTTATTCTGGGTCAGGCTTTCATGGCCATTTTCCGTGTGTTTGTTCTGGTTGGAGTCTGTCATTATGGGATTAATTCCTCCAGTGGGAGATTTATTTACTTGAGTGTTATTTCTCATGGATTTGCACTTTGACTTTGGCATTGTCGTTTTAACTCTTAAGATCTTCTTTCAATTTCTGTGCATTTTTTACTAAACTGAATTATTTGGCCTGGGGTCCTAGGGGTGGGCAGTGATGGAGCTTATCTAGGTCGAGGTGAGTCCAGGCTGGACTGCATGCGTCCCGGGCGGTGGAGTGTTGGAAGTGAGGATGGGGTGTCGGAGGTGTGCTGTTTAACCTGGGAGAGCTGGGGCGGGGCCTGGACGCAGGGGGGCATCCTCCTCACACGCCCTGCACGGCTCCGGCTGGATGGTGGGAAAATTGCCATTACTTTTCAAGTCATAGTAACAATATTCTTCTGTACCTGGATATAGAACAACAATGACCAAGAAATGTAATTCCGTGGCCAACCACAAATGTCATCTTTAGTGATATATTCCGGGTTTAGGAAGCTACAAAATCTATTTATTTAAAAGTTTATTTTACCTATACATTTATATATAGGTAGATTTTGTCTCACTTTCTTTGTGTCTTTGATGATTACAGTCTCTTTCTGTAAGCATGTTTATTTTTTCCTGTCTCATATGTTGGTTCATTCTGACATTATGTAGAAGGTGGCATCTTTTTTTGCTCCAGAGCATAATTAAAATGAAGTTCCGTATGAGCAGAAATAATAATAAAAAATGTTAAAAAAATAAAATAAAATAAAATGAAGTTCCTCTAAACCTTTGTTTTTGGAAGTATATAAGTGCAAATGTGTATGTGTATGAGGGTGAATGTGTGTAGAAGAGGATATTATGTGCACCTGGGGAGTACCAAGGGCACAGTGACTTCCAGAATCATGCTGGATTTCTCTGTCTACTTGTTGCTTCACTATGGGATTTCCAAATCGCTGAACTCCAGAGTTGGAAGTTCAGTTGCTGTCATTTTTGCCTTGCATTTTTAATGTGGGACCTATGATCCGAACTTAGGTCCTTCTGTTAGTGAGACAGAGATTTAACCTCTAGTCCTCTAGTCTCCAGCCCTCTCAAGCTTTTTAATGAACTTAAATAGATTCATGCTTTTCAAATTTTTCTTCAGTGTGTCTACCAGTCACTTCTGTTTTAGACTATTTATCATTTACTGAAAAATAGCTACTTTCTTCTGCTGCTTGGTAAAACCAATGCTAAGGACAACTTAGATGTAGTCTGTGACCTTATGACATTTACTGGCAAGTTTTGACTATAATGTCTGCTCTACATACTAGATTTTAACAAGAGATGAAATGTTGGTAGAGAAATATTTTTCTCCTTTAATTTCTTTTACAAATCATATGCCTTCTGTTCCAACAATATATTGCTACTTGCAAAAATTGAATCCAAAAAATCTCATAGTTCACAAAGTCGCTGAATCCTGGTGAACTGACATTCTATTTTAAGAGTTGCTATGTTTTCACCCCAAGAAACTGGCGGGTCTAGAAATGTGTTATATGAAGCTTCCTGAGAAATTTCCAAAGATATATGTCTTATAAAGTTACTTCTTAGCTTAATTATGAATTTCTAGAAAGAAAATGAAGATCAGTTAGCATGGGAAGTGGTTGTTGAGAGCTAACAGAAAGCTTGTGCTACAATATGGACTTTGTAGGTATTTAAGTATGTATGTATTATATATAAATTGTTATATACACATAAATATAATTAAAGAAGGGAGAAAATAATTCTCTAGCATCATCATTTAATTCCTCTAGAGTGGTGGAGTAAGCTATATATACATATAGACATATATATATACTCATATATTCAGACACACATATACACATATATACATATATTATGTATGCATATAGAATTTAGTATCAAAAGCTGAGAATTTCAAATAAACAGATTTAAAAATACTTTTATTATACTTCTATATCAAACTATCCCTATAGGTAAAATTCTAACATCAGATTTTATGTAGTAAGATACCCTCTAGCATCAGAACAACTGGGATTCAATCATGGTGCCAAAAATATCTACACAATCTGATAATTGAGGTAAACACTTATGTTAGTCTTAAACATAACTGAAAGCATTATTTTAAATCCTATAGGACCACTTCAGACTATGTGTATCAACTTAACAGACTGACCATTTCTTTAACAAACCAGATTAACTGAACCAAGTGAAATGGATACATGTCAACCAAGTGGAATGGATACATGGAGATATCCATTATTCAAATATTTCCATCTCTAGATGCATGTTAATATTAAAAGTAAAGCAAATTAAAAGTTGGGCAACCTTATTCTGATCCTGAATCTCTTTCCAGCACAATGAAAAAAAGGGAATATTTTTACTATGATAATACCACTGCTATGCATATTGTATTACTTGTTATCAGGACCATTTTGGGACCATATATTTTTATGATCGTTCCTTTTCTTTAAAACATTTTGACTGTGCTTATGAGGCTATTGAACTGAAGAAACTGAGGTCATTGGCCAAGATATTTATTAATACCTGTAAATGTTCGACATTTGAATCTAAGCCTCTGGATTTTGAATTGTCATTTATAAATAAAAACTTGATGATTCCTTAATTCCCTTATAGTTAGAAAAAAGCTCTAAAGAACATATTGTTTTCTTAGACAGAAACATCATGTTAAACTAAACTTGTGTATAACCAGAAAGTACATTATCTTTTGCTTCCCAGTTATTTTACAACATATTAAGTGAGGGAAATGTCAGACTTATGATCCAGGACAAACACCTGCATGGTCTCTGTGATTCTTAGGCAAAAGAAAACTCAGCAGTGCTTTTAAGGTTCCAGTTCAGAATTTACAGCACCAGGGTCTTTTTATAGCAAACAGTACTAGCATGGTTTCCAAGTTTAACCTCTCTTTTACATAACTGGGTTCTTATTTAGACAAAAGCCTGGGAAGTGAGGTGTGCCCCTCATCCTTGACCCCTCTCTTCAGGTACAGCTCTGAAAACATGGGGTATGGAGAGTGGAGGCCAGTTGAAATGTAAGAGAACAGTACATTTCTTTCCTGTTCAGCATTGTAAGGTGCCTGCAATATTGAGTCTGGATCCTTTGGTATTTTGGAATGTTCGATGGCCCTTCATGCAATGTCTGTTAATGGCCTCTCCTCCTCAGCTATCCTGTTATATGAAGTTCCTTATTTGAGGATCAAGTTCCTCTCCAGAGTACCTGTGATAGTTAGATTCAGATGTCAACTTAACAGTTTCAGGCTGAGTTTAGGGCACAGCTGTGAACTGATAATTAGGAAAAACCCTTGAACAAGCCTGAAGGTGACTGTTTAATTGATATAGAAGCCCCAGTCCACAGTGGGTGGTGTTTTCTAGTGGTGGATGGAATAATAGAAAATGCAGGGGAGGGAGGATCTTGCTTTCTCTTGCCCTATGACACCTAGCTGTGTTGAGTCCCTTAATGGTCTGCTGCTGCATTTCTCTTTTGGTTGCTGCTGCTGCTGCTGCTGCTGCTGCTGCTATGGAAGCCCAGCCTCTTAGGCCTTGCTGCTGTTATTGCTCAGTCTCTTTGGCCCTCCAGCTTGACTGAGGTTCAAGATTTTTCAGGACTCCTTCAGTCTTCTGAGATATTCAGTTCAAGAACTGAACAGCTGCAGGTAGATACTTTCAGACTACTATGATCTTATTTTGTAAGCTAATCTAATAAATTACATATATTATGGTGACCTTTGAAATGGGGCTGGGTTTATGAGCTGATTAGTGGGAAAATTTCATCCTTTTGCCTTAGCATATGAATTCTAAATCAACTTTTGTTCTGCTAGAAGAAAGAAAGAAAGAAAGAAAGAAAGAAAGAAAGAAAGAAAGAAAGAAAGAAAGAAAGAAAGAAAGAAAGAAAGAAAGAAAGAGAAAGAAAAGAAAGAAAGAAAGAAAGAAAGAAAGAAAGAAAGAAAGAAAGAAAGAAAGAAAGAAAGAAAGAAAGAAAGAAAGAAAGAAACTGAGTGGTAAAAATTTTTAAAAAGAAATGCATAATGAGCTATGATAGATTAATGTGATAGATAATTACATATAATACATGCAAGTATGCTTGTACTTTATTGAGGCATATGTGCAATTCTTAAGTAGGACAAGTCAATGAACTTCCATTTTCTTTCTCTCTAGAAGTTACCTGTCCATTGAAGATAATCAGATATAGTATTTCTAGTACCCAAAAAGCATCCTTCTTTTCCCTTTTGAATATTGTCATTCTTCCATCAAATAACAAGGGGTTTATTTCCAATAGTAGTTTTGCCTGTTCTAGAATTTGATGTAAGTGGAATAAATGTGTGATTCTTCTTCATTATTCATTCAGATTGTGGGCATATGTTTTTGTTAATTTTCTTTGATAGTCTTATTGCTAGATCCTTGGTTTTCCTTCAATTTGGGGTTAAGAATAAAACTTCCATAAGTGTTGTTAAAGTTACATTTTGGAAAACACAAGGCACGTGTATATACACAAGATTAGAACTGTACTTTGATAAGCATACTAATGTGTATAGTAGGTACTACTAGTTTTCCAAAGCAAGTAAGCCACTTTAGGTTAGTTCCAGTTGTCTTACTTCCTCTCCAACCCTTGACAATACTACTAGTCCATTCTTAAAAAGGATTATGTGGTCACATGTGGCTTAATTTCCCTGATGGCTAGTGATAATGAGTATGTTAATACATGCATCTGGTTACCTACTTTCATTTTACTAAATATCTTTTCAAATTTTTTGTCCATTTAAATGATAATTTTATCTGCCTTAATGATTTTAATATTTTTCTATGTATTTTGGACACAAGTACTTTCTCAGATTATATGAGCATATTGTACCAGCCAGTGACTTGTTGTTCATAAAGAGAAAGTCTAATTTATCAATTTTTTCTTCATAGTTAATGCTTTTGGTATCCGTCTTAAAAATGTTTGCTTATCATAAAGTTATGCAGGAGTTATGTTAGACTTTTCTCCAGAAAATTTGTTGATTTGTTTTTCACAATTAAATTTTTTTTACATTTTTATTATTATTTCAGATCATACAAACTTAATAGGTACACCAGTTCCCTCCCTCACTCCTCCTCCCACCGTACCCCCTGCTCTACGTCCCATCCCCCCTCCCTTCCCCTCCCCCAGTGCCTTCCGCCCCAATTCCCAGAGAGTCCTTTCTTGTGCATGCCTGATTTTCCTCTGGGCCCTCTTCTCCGATGACGTACAAGGACCCAGTGGCCTTTCCCTGAACCCTTTCCCGTGTTCCCCTTAGGTATAGGAACACTGCTGTGGCTGCCAATCCCTTGCCTCCAAAGATCTTGGTGCCTTTAGCAGATGCTAGACTTTGTGTGGTCAATAGTGTGTTGGACAATGCTCAGGGCATGTAAAGTCCAATTATGATTGCTTCAGCCCTAACTTGTATGGAGTATCTTACATATCATTGCTCCTCCCATCCTTTTGCTCTTACACTCTTACCGCCCCCTCTTCCACAAATTTCCCTGAGCTTCAGGATGGGGAGAGATTAAGCTGGCCTAGTTCTAGGTGGTTGATATAGAGTCTCTGAAGTTCTGGATTGTGGTTTGTTGGTTTTCTTTTGCAGTTTTGCTGCTCCTGCAATGCCCTTCACTCCATACTGGTGGGCATTGTATGTTACCCCCTGGCCAGAGACAAAAAGCTGTTAAACTGGGAATCTTGTGATAAAAGCACATTCAAAGGTAGATGTAATAAAAGTGGGAAACCACAGTGAGGGAGGGGTCTATCACCAATTTGCACAACAGTTACTTTTTATCTGCCAGACTATATGCCCTCCTCTTCTGGTGAGATCATACCCCCTCAGTAGTAAATGATCAGGAACAAAAGTCTGTGAACTTAATCATATGTCTCATTACTTATTTGAGTCCTTGATGGAGCCCTATTTTCTCTGCTGTAACATGGTCCCTTCTCTCCTTGTTTCTGGTGTGGCCCTCCAACCCCATCCCTCCTGTTCATAATCCTTGCAATTACTATCTCTAGGTGGGCTGGGTGGGTTTGGTATTAGGAGATACCTATCAGGGAGTACATATGGCGCTTAATTCTCTGGGTCTGGGATACTTCACTTAATATAATTGTTTCTAATGACATCCATTTCCCAGCAAATTCCAGTAATTCATCATTTTTGATGGCTGAGTAGTACTCCATTGTATAGATGTACTACATTTTCCTTATCCACTCGTCAACTATTGGACATTTGGGGTGATTCCATGACTTTGCTATTGTAAACAGTGCTGCTATGAACATGGTCGTGCTTGTGCTATCGAGGTGAACCTCTACTGTATGGGGGGTTATTCCCAAAAGTGGAATCGCAGGGTCATATGGCATTTCAATCTTTAATCTCTTTAAGAATCTCCAGATGGCTCGCCAAAGTGGCTGTATGAGCCTGCATTCCCTCCAGCAATGTAGGAGAGTTCCCCTCTCTCCACATCCTCTCCAGCAGGAGTTGTTGTTTGTATTGTGAATTTTTGTCATCTTGACTGGGGTGAGATGATATCTCAGGGAAGTTTTGATTTGCATTTCCCTGATGGCTAAGGAAGTGGAGCATTTTTTAAGATATTTGATAGACATTTTAATTTCATCCCTGGTAAAATTTCTTTTGAATTCCAGGGCCCATTTTTAGATTGGGCCATTGGTTTCCTTGGTGTTTAGTTTTCTAAGTTCTTTGTGCACTCTGGACAGCAGAGTTCTATCAGATGTGTGGTTAGTGAAGATTTTCTCCCATTCTGTGGGTTGCCTTTGAGCTCGTGTTACAATCTCTTTATCTGAACAGAAACTCTTTAATTTCACAAGATCCCAACTATTGAGAGTTGGTAGAAGTGACTGTGCCATTGGATGTCTGTTTAGGAACTGTTGGCCTAGCCCAATCAGCTCCAGGGAGTTCCCTATCTGTTCAACTATGATTTTTATAGTCTCTGGCCTGATATCAAGGTCCTTGATACATTTGGAATTAAGTCTTGTACATGGTGACAAGTACGGGTCCAGCTTTAATCTTCTGCATGTGGAGATCCAGTTTTGCCAGCACCATTTGTTGAAGAGGCTGTTCTTTTTCCATTGGATTCTTTGGGCCCCTTTGTCAAAGATCAAATGGCTGTAATTTTGTGGGCTTATATCTGGGTCTTCAATCCTTATCCATTGATCTGTGTGTCTGTTTTGGAGCCAGTACCAGGCTGTCTTTATAACTATGGATTTGTAGTATAGCCTAAGGTTTGGTATGGTAATACCTCCAGCAGTGTTTTTGTTACTCAGGATTGTCTTTGCTATCCTGGGTCTTTTGTGCCTCCATATGAACTTTGAGATAGTTTGGTCAACTTCTTTGAAGAATTGCTTTGGGATTTTGATTGATATAGCATTGAATCTGTATATTGCCTTTGGTAGGATGGTCATTTTTACAATGTTGATTCTGCCAATCCAGGAACAAGGGAGGATTTTCCACCTTCTGGTGTCTTCTACTATTTCTTTCTTTAGGGTTTTAAAGTTTTCATTGTAAAGGTCTTTTACCTCCTTGGTTAGGTTTATACCAAGGTATTTCATTTTTTTAGGGGCTATAGTAAATGGGATTGTTTCTCTGAAGGCTTTTTCACTTCTTTCATTTTGGGCATATATGAAGGCTTCTGATTTTTGCACATTTATTTTGTATCCTGCCACCCTGCTGAACTTCTCAATTAGTTCCAGAAGCTTCTTGGTGGAGTTTTTGGGATCCCTCAGGTATAAGATCTGCATATCGTTTTAATCCCAAAACCTAATAAAGATTCACTTAAAAAAGAAAACTGTAGGCTGATCTGTCATCTGCAAATAGGGATAGCTTGACTTCTTCCTTGCCGATTTGAATCCCTCTTATGTCCCTTTCTTGTCTTCTGGCTTCAGCTAAGACTTCAAGTACAATATTGAATAGAAGTGGTGAGAATGGACAGCCTTGTCTAGTTCCTGATCGAAGTGGGAATGCTTCCAATTGTTCCCCATTGAGCATAATCTTTGCTGTGGGCTTGTTGTATACAGCTTTTATTATATTGATAAAGGTTCCTTCCATTCCTACTGTCTCCAGCCTTTTGATCATAAAAGGCTATTGGATCTTGTCAAAAGCTTTTTCTGCATCTATCGAGAGTATCATGTGGTCTTGGTCTTTGGACTGGTTTACATGATGAATTACATTTATTGATTTGCGTATGTTGAACCAACCTTGTGTGCCAGGGATGAAGCCTACTTGGTCCCCATGAATGATCTTTTTAATATGTTTTTGAATCCAATTTGCTAAGACTTTGTTGAGAATCTTTGCATCTCTGTTCATCAGAGAGATGGGCCTATAATTTTCTTTTTTAAGTGAATCTTTATTAGGTTTTGGGATTAAAACGATATTAGCTTCATAGAAGGAATTTGGTAGTATTCCTTCCTTTGCTATTTGATGGAACAGTTTAAGGAGTATTGGTGTTATTAACTCCTTAAATGTCTGGTAGAACTCTGTGCTGAATCCATCTGGTCCAGGACATTTTTTGGTGGGAAGATTTGAGATTACTTCTTCAATTTCCTTATATGTTATAGGACTATTTAAATAATTCACAACTTCTTGATTCAATTTAGGTAAGTTGTGTTTACTTAGAAATTCATCCATCTCTTTTGTGTTGTCAAACTTCACAGAATATAATTTTTTGAAATATGATGTTATAATTCTCTGGATTTCTTGGGTATCAGTCGTGATAACTCCATGTTCATTTCTGATTTTGTTAATTTGGGTTTTCTCTCTCCTGCTTTTGGTTAATTTAGCTAGGGGTGTATCAATCCTATTGATTTTTTCAAAGAACCAGCTTTTTGACTGGTTGATTTTTTTCTATTGTTTTCTTAATCTCGATTTCAGATATTTCTCCCATTATTTTGCTAATCTCCTCTCTTCTACTACTTTTGTGATCAGATTGCTCTAGTTTCTCTAAAACTTTAAGCTGCATTGTTAAGTTGTTTATTTCTGATGTTTCCTTTTTTTTGATGTAGGCATTAAGAGCTATGAACTTACCTCTTAGAACAGCTTTCATTGTGTTCCAGAGATTTTGGTAAGTTGTATTTCCGTTATCATTCACTTTCAGGAAATCTTGAATTTCCTTTTTAATTTCTTCCTGAATCCAGTTCTCATTCAGCATCATATTGTTAAGTTTCCAGGAGTTAGTGTGTATTTTCTCTTGTTTGTTGTGTTGTGGATGTCCAGCTTTAGGCCATGGTGGTCTGACAGGGCACAGGTTAGAATTTCAATTTTTTTGTACATGTGTAGATTCGTTTTGTGGCCCAATATGTGATCTATTTTGGAGAGAGTTCCGTGTGCTGCTGAGAAAAATGTGTATTCTTTGGTACGTGGGTGAAAAGTTCGATAGAGATCTGTAAGGTCCATTTCTTTAAGGGTTTGATTAAGGTCCAAAGTGTCTCTATTAAGCTTTTGACCTGTTGATCTATCCCATGTTGAGAGGGCGGTGTTGAAGTCCCCAAGAATTATCGTTTGGGGGTTGATTTCTTGCTTTAGACGCTGTAGGGTTTTCTTAATGAATGTGGAGGGGCCCGTATTGGGTGTACATATGTTCAGTATTGTGAAGTCTTCCTGGTGAATTGTACCTGTGACTAAAATGTAGTATCCATCCGTGTCTCTTATAATTTTCTTTTGTTTGAAGTCCACTTTGTCTGATAGCATAATGGCTACCCCTGCCTCTTTTCTGCTTCCATTTGCTTGTAGAATTATCGACCAGCCTTTTATTTTTAGAGCGTGCCTATCTTTTGTGGTGAGATCGGTTTCCTGCAGGCAGCAGATTGATGGATTGTGATTTTTAATCCAAGTTTGTAATCTGTGTCTCTTGATCGGTGAGTTAATTCCATTAACATTTAGTGTTATAATGGTGAAACTGTTTTTGATTCCAGACATTTATTATGTTTAGTAGTTTTTTATAAGTATATTGCTTCGCTTTTAATGGTGTTATACTTGCCTTCTGCTCTCCTGCATATGCCTGTTTTTTTCTTCACGCTTGAGTATCGTTTCTAGCATTTTTTGAAGGCCTGGTTTGGTGGACATGTGTCCCTTCAAGTTGTCTTTGTGCTGGAAGATTTTTCTTTCTCCCTCAATCATGACTGATAGTTTTGCAGGGTAAATCAGCCTAGGTTGACATTTTTGCTCATTCAGTACTTGAAGTATGTCTCTCCAAGCTCTTCTTGCTTTTAGTGTTTCCATTGAGAAGTCATCTGTTATTTTAATAGGTTTACCTTTAAAAGTGACTTGTTTTTTCTCCCTTGAAGCTCTCAGCACCAGTTCTTTATCTTGAATGTGGAGTGTTTTGACTATTATTTGCCGTGGCATGCTTCTGTTTTGGTCATATCTGTTTGGGGTGCGGAATGCATCTTGTATATGGATGGGTCTCTCTTTTTTTAGATGAGGAAAGTTTTCCTTGATGATCGTTTGAAAAATTTCCTTAGGGGTGGTATTTTGAGATTCTTGCTCTGGTATTCCATGAATACACATGTTGGGCTTCTTCAGGGTGTCCCATATCTCCTGGATATTTCTCTCAAACATCTTTTTGGCTTTAACAATCTCTTCCATTGTGCTGGTTAATACTCCCACTTTATCTTCAAGATCTGAAATTCTGTTTTCTGCTTCGTTATTTCTGCTGATAAGACTCTCTGTGGAGTTCTGGGTTGAAGATAACTTGTCTTTTTGCTCAGTTTTAAACTCTGCTTGAGTCTGCTTTAACTGCTCTATGCCAGTTTTTGTTTCTTGCACTGTTTTTCTCAACTCCTCCATGTGTCTGTTGTGTTCCTCAAAGCGATTGATTCGATTATTTAATTCCTCCCTGATTTCCTCTTTCATAGTATTGAACATGGTAATGATCATATTTTGATGGTCGTTATCCTGGGTCAAGCTTTCTTGGCCATTTTCCATAGGTTTGTTCTGGTTGGAGTCTAACATTATGGGATTAGTTCCTTCAGTGGGAGATTTGTTCACTTGATTGTTGTTTCTCATGATTTGCACTTAGACTTTGGCATTGTCGGTTTAACTCTTAAGAACTTTTAATTTCTGTGCGTTTTTCATTAAACTGAATTATTTGGCCTGGGGCTCTGGGGGTGGGTAGGGACCGAGCTTACCTGGGTCCCGGCGCAGTGAGGCCCGGCTGGACCGCGAGCGCGTCCAGGGCGACGGAGTGCAGGGGAAGCGGGGATGGGGTCGGCGGGGCGCTATATAAACCCGGGCCACCCGAGGGCAGGGCAGGCACAGAGGGGGTGCCCTCTCCTCCTCCCAGGCCCTGCGCACGCAGCTCTGGCTGGATGGTGGGAGGAGCCGGGTCCACTCGGGCAGCCTGGGGCTCTGGGGGCGGGCGGGGACCGATCTTACCTGGGTTGCGGCATGGTGATCACAATTAAATTCTTGATATTTGAGTAAATATGCATAGTTTGAGGTTAGATGTAGAGTCTTTTTATGTCTAGCATAATTTTGGCTTTCTCTTCCTTAGTGTATTTTTTTTTCTAATTTAACACACAACCTTATTGTCATCCACATTATTTTTTGAGATGGGCAATATCAGTGCCAAATAACAGAGATGCTTAGACACATCTGGACTTTCACTGAAGCAATTTCAGCAGTTAAATCTAGACACAAATACACCTAGGCAATTCACTTTACAAGTTTATATTGCTTTACTTCTCGGTCTGCACTTTTCTAGCCTATTCGGCACTCAGAGCAGGTAGCATTAGCTCGTCTAAGACTATGAAGATGGATATGGCTGCTACAGGAGCCTCAGATTTGAGCTTGTGAATAGTTTCTGCTGTGCAGGGCTTTTTAGTATCCCCTGTGGTATGTAAGGGGCTATATAAATGCAAATTTCATTTCATTTAAAAAGGAAATGAGCCACACTAAATGGACATGCATACAACTTTGGAATTAAAAGGAGGGTGGATTTCTTCTGTCAGCAGGGCCAAAACAATACTCCTCATCCAAATCCATCTTAGCAGTTAAAAGGAACATGAAAGTTTGGATGGGAATGCAACCAGGAGGGGATCCATATTCTAGTTTGTTGTTTTATAGCTTCAGTAGCTGTAAGGCATAGCTTAATGTATTAGTGTTCTCTAGTGATTCCAAATTTTGGATGACCCCTGGGCTCAAGTAAGAGGATTTTTGACTTAATTCTTGCAATTATTTCTAATAATTACAAAGTGTTATAATTTTGTTAGTCATTGTTCATATAGATGGTTTTGTATTTTTCCAGTAGACAGTAGAGAGACCAAACGAGTTGCATACCTTTGTAGTACAGGGCATATTAGTCATTTTTTCAGCTGTCATTACAAATATCTGTGATAAATTACTTATGATGGAGAATGTTTATTTTGGCTCAGTTCTAGAGGTTTCAGTCCATGACTAATTAGCAATCTTGTTTTTGGTGGGAATGTGTGGTAGAGCAAAGCTGTTTGCTTGATGATTTAGAATGATGCAAGTGCAGAGCACCAAAGATCTCCAACTATTCACAACATCTAAACATTCCCACTACTTCTCAGTAGTGTCAAGATGAGGAACAATTCTTTGATACATAAGGGATTTTTAAAACCCCAATATGTCAATGACCCCCCGAAGTCTAGCACAGATCACAGGAGAGAAGGCTTCAAGCAATAGGATTCTTAGAAGCAAGGAATTAAACAGTCATAATAGAGTTCCCATGCTAATGGGGAGCCAAAGAAGGGGCCCCAGGCTATGCCATTGAGTCCTGAACCCTCACTAGGATGGAGGACTCAAAGGGAAGTTTGGAGCCCACATAAATAGATGTTCCAGGGGATGGGAGGGAGAAAGGGGGAGGCACTAGGAAAGGAGGAGGGAGATAGGGGATTAAAGAAAGGGGAGAAGGGGGGAAGTGCGATGGGGGAGGACAGAAGAGGGAAGGGGGAGAGAGAGAAGAGGGTACTTATTGAGCTTGTATGATAGGGAAAAAATAAAATGTGGGAAAATAAAAAAATAAACCCAATATATCAGTGTTAGAGCTCTTCGTGGCAGAAATTTCTCATTGTCTTCTTAGGAAAATAAGAAGAATAATAACTGAAAGTTGGCCTTATTTATCAAATATATTGAATTCTTCAAACTTCGTTGTATGCAAAAGAAATATAAAGTTCTGGCAAAGCAGCCGATAGGACTAATCTGAAGCTGTGAGAGTCCTCAAAGAAATGAAGACTGAACCAAAATTAAAAATAATTAATCAGTTAAGTTCAGAAAGATAAACAAGGTTAATTTCCAGTTGCCAAAGAAGGAAAATAAATTCACAATGAAATTCTAGGAATGAAAGGTCAGAGGTGTTTGAGGAAGAAGCAATACATGCAGACTATAGGCGGACAGATTTTAGATGCACTGAAGATAACCATATGAGGTCTTGGGAGATGGCTCAGTGAGTAAAGTGTTTACTGAACAAATGTGGTACCAGTGTGTGATCAAGTGTGGAACCTGAGGAGTCATGTTGACCTGCCTGTAATCCTGGTTCTTGGGAAGTATAGATAGGAGATCCCTTGGGAACAAGCTGACTAACTGGACTAGCTGCATCAGTGCACTCTGGGTTTAAGTGAGAGACTCTACCTTAGTAAATAAGGTGGCGAGTGAGGGAGACACACAACAACATCAACCTCTGGGATCCACGCATATACATATACCTGTGAAAGTGCACCTTCACAAAAGTGTGTCTACACATATGTAAACATGTGAGCACATGTAATAAAAAGCACATTAAAAGTGATAATAAACTTTTGCCATTCGTTTGAGCAGCTAAGAGAATTTCCATTTGTATTTATCATACCTTTTGGTTGCTTTGGCCAATAAAATAACAAAGAAATGATATTATGCACTATTTCAGAGCATGACTTAAGAGATCCATAAGTACTAATACTCACTCTTAGAATGTGCCCACCTCTTAAACCTTCTCTCAATCAATAGCCAGCAGCAACTGGCTGCCATGTCTGAATGCTTCAACTCCAGTAAATTTTCCAAATAACTATGGTCCAACTGATAACTATGTGGAATAGAAGAATTTATTACCTAGCCTTATTAACCTATTAACTCATGAGAGACAATGGATGGTTGTTTTTGTTTTAGCCAATAAGTTGTACAATTTGTTACTTGATATCTGTTGCAAAAAACAAAACTAGACTTAAGATATTAGTATCCATATAGTAGCAGGATTTGGGTATTATGTACACTCAGTATAGAGAGGTGATGCTAGAACTAAGACCTCTGCATAAATCCAGGACATAGATATTCCACTTTCTTGATAAAAGAGGAACTAGAAATGTTCTTCCCATCATTCCAAATGTGTACAAGGAAGCTTGGCTTTCCTTTCTTTATTAAGAGACTAGATGAAAAACACTCATGTAAAAACTGAAGCCTCAGTTCAACATTATGCATTGACATGAAGTCTAAATTTATACTTTTTGTAGGATTTCTCCAAGCTGTGAAATTAACACAAAAACTGATCAAGGATGAAGGAAATTCCTTCAGCACTTTACAGACACAGTTTAAAACTATTCTATGAAATAATTTCATAACTTAAGGTGGCTTCCACCCTTATTGGAATAGGGGATTCCTGATGATGATGAGCTCACAGTCAATATTACAAACAACAATGAAGAATACCAAAGGAAAAAATACAGAAGGATTAGTTCCCCTTGTACATGAGATCTATTCAGTTACAGAATATACTTTAAGAGCTATTTTAAATAATTTTATAAGAAAAAGAAAGAAAAACTAAATTCAAAAGAATAGCCAATATATACATTTATTTTCAAGACATATATGTTCAATAAATTAAAAATATGATCACTATAGGCATTAGGGTTAGAGACCTGTGGTATAATGCTTTCCTAGATGCATGTATGAAGCCCTCAAATATATATATATATAACTGAAAAAATAATCATTAAAAGGTTTGAACAGAAAATTTGACCAAATCAAAAGAGTTATTAATGAGCTAGAAGGTAGACAAAATTAGCTGCAATTATCACAGAATGATAGTACTGTAAAATTTTTGAAAGAAAGGCAATGGCACATAAAGAACAAAAGAAAGCATATGTCTAATAGCGGTCCAGAGAGCTAGACAAGAGGTAATGGCAGAGAAATAATAATTGATAAGATATTAAGATTTAGGTTCTTGTTAAGGGTCTGTTAATAATATTTACCTTTGAAAATTTTCATTGAATACTGACATGGAGGGATGAGATTCAATGTTATTCTCACTTTTGGTTAAAAATATACAAACATGTCATTGAATTCTTGTTTTCTTCACAATATGCCAATTTACTGTCCCTCAGGCCACTGTTCCTATAACTTATGACTGCTCAATTGCCCACTATGCCCTTAGCATTCACTTTCTCCAGTCTCAATGTCTTTTCTTCTAAATCACTTATTCTCAGATTTAATGGATATCATACAAATGATTGAATAAGTCAGCCAAAATACATATTCCTAGTTTATTCAGTAGCTTAATTTCAAGTAGAAATATTTCTTACGTCAATGTTTTTCCTATGTATGGTTCCTTTGCTGCCTTGATCTAGTTATTTATGTCTATTGTTTCCAAATGATTTCCAAGTAGGCATGAATGTTTTTGATAGTTCAACCTCTATACTTAGCTGGTCCTATTATTATAATATTTTTCTATGTGTAGGTTAACACATTTGCTTAGTAGAGTTCCTTTCATTTTGTTTGCTTTTCACATTTAAGTACCTAATATTTAGTTTTGCATAACAATATGTTCTTTTCTATATTTTTCTGTGAGAAATGCTCCCTATTTAGAAATATGAATTCAATAAAATTTAAGTCTGTTGAAATATCTATTGTTTAAACAAATGCTTCCCATCTTTACTTCCCAGAGCAGGATCCTTCTCCTCAGGAGAGATCTTCCCCTTGGCCCAACAACTAAGCCAAAGATGGAGTCAATTTACATAGTATCTTCTGATTTATCTTTCAAATATCTCAGTTCTCCATCTTGTTTTAGAGTGTGGCAACCATAACCTCTGTGGTTTGTTCCTGAACTTATCCCCAGCCCCATAGCTTTTCAACCAAACTCACAAAATGATGCCAAGTAAGAATCAGAGTAAAGGTTTATGATAATATGGACAATTGGATGTTGGCAAAAGCAGGGTAGTAGATATTAAGAATGATGTAAGGCCCTTGAAGCATCCATTCAAATCTAAGGAGAACCACAAAGCCCATCAAGGTAGACTAGAGAGAGGAGGGAGAAGAGAAGAAGAGAGACTACAAACTAAAATACTGCTAAGAAAGCATCCTAACACATTTGGTTCCATGGTCTTGAGAGAGGAGGGAGGAAAAGAGGAAGGGAATGAGAGAGAGAGAGAGAGACAGACAGACAGAACGTTTCATATAAAAAAATCTATGACCTCTATTTCTTCCAACCTACTGCTTACTAAATCCATCCTATAGGAATGATGACTAAACACTATTTCTGAAAAGAGAAAGAAAGCTCTGATCATTTTATTCATTTCATTATTTGCACTACTATCATTGCAAATATTATATTGCCTATTAAGTGATATAAAGGCCCTTTAATCTGAATGCAAAGATTTCTACAATCTCACATTCAAGTGTAGGACTGCATCTTCTTTCTAGCCAGGTTGATCACTCAGTGTCATCCTGTTTTCCTGTTACTTGGTTAATCCAGTTTCTTTCCCTTGAATATTCTTTTTTTTTTATTTTTCTGCTCATACAAATATAATAGAAACCCCTGTCCCCTCCCTTCCTCCACCCCTCCCTGGACCTCTCTGTTCCCTCCTCCCTTTGCCCCTTCCTTTCCCCCTCCCTCCCTTTCTCCTAGTGCACCCTCCCCAATCTCTGAAGCATCCTTTAATGTGTATATCAAACTTTCCTCTGGGTCCTCCTCTCTGATGAGGTGTAAGGACTCAGTGGCAATTCTTAGAACTCTTTCTTGTGTTCCCCTTATATGCAAGATACTCCACAAAAGTTAGGGCCGAAGCAATTATAATAGGACTCTGCATGATCTGCGCAATAACCAACATGTCTTTGACCCCTCAAATTCTAGCATGGACTAAAGGCACTAGGATCCTTAGAAGCAAGGGATTAACAATCACAATAGTGTCCCTTGAATATTCTTGACTTTTGGCTGCATGGGTAAATGACATCTGCATTTCCAAGCCTATTTCACATATAATTTTTTTTTACCTGAAACATGACTGAACAGATAGCCAAAAGATCTGTGTCCTTATTTTGAACTGTTATAGAATTCTACAATAATATGCAACAAATAAGAGGTATAGTTTGGATGTTAAACATCCTTCAGAGATCTCTTTGCCCCAGAATGACAGTTCTGGGAAGTGGCGCAACTTTTCTTTGTTGTTATTGTTTGAGACATAATATTTTTTATATTTTTATGCAGTATATTATTGTCACTTAACATCATTGATAAGCATTTTGATCTCTTCCCCATTCATTTTTATATGTTGAGAATTTTGTACTCTTCTTTATAATTATCTAAAATATATAACAGTTTGCTTTAGCCAATAGTTATTCTACTATGTGAAAGGTGATATAACTCCTGCACTTGGTAGAATTTCTTTTCACCTTCCCTGCTGCCTCTTCCAGTTTCTGCAGGACACTCTCCCATTCTCTTTTTCTATGTACTGACTTGTTAGTTTCTACAAATTAACAAGAAAGAAAACATTATTTTTATATCCATTCCAGGTTTATTTCACTGAGTTACTGACTAATTTCTATTTCTATCCATGTTGTAACAATAGAATTTTCATTGTATTTCATGGATGTAGAATTCCATTGTGTATAGATGTGTGGCTTAGTAATAGATTTTTAGGTCATGGAAAGAATGTTACTGAAGACAAGAGTAAGCCCTGATCCTTCCCCACTTTGCTTTCCACATGAAGTGCTTCTATGTTGGTATTTTGCCTCACCATATGCCCTGTGAACAGGGCCCACTAATTTTTAGCTGAAATTTCCAAAACTGTGAGCCAAAATAAATAGGCTTTCTCCTTAAAGTCAATTATCTCAGCCATTTCTGTATGTAGAAACAAAACTAACATACTACTATAAAGTATTAATTATAAGCTGTATTGTAACCTAAATATTTACATATATTAATTCTTTGTATGAACCTTATGAGGATGGTAGTATTATTGCTAAATTACATAAAGAGTAATAAAGGCACATAGCAATCATTTTAACATGCCCTAGACCCTTTCATTGTATTTAATAATAGTATATGATGTGTTTGTATACATTGGGGCTTATCTACATATGTCATCTTCTCATGTAGTCTCTAAGATCCTTAAGGATCAAATTTTTCCTTAGCATCCTCGTAATTCCTGTCATAATGACCCTTACAAAAAAGAAGTGGAGGGAAATAAAAGATGAAGTGACAAATAGCTGAAAGAGATCAAAGCTCTATTTGTATATTGAATGGAGAACAATATTTACATTTTAGGGGCAGATATTTCAATGCTTTATATTTCTATTTATATCATGATTGGACAAAAGAACAAGAGTCTTAACATTCCAACAAGAAAGAATAATCTACTATCATACTGTTTCCACAGTATGAGTGGGTGCTCTCTCAAATTTTTTTAGTCACCACAAAGATAATGCAAATACTCAGTGAGCCTTCTATGTCTTTATTTCTCATTGATGTAGGTGAGTTTGAAAACTCCTGAGGCCATTTTAGAATCATTTTGGAAAACTCTGTTTGACATTAGCTTATTTTTTCATCAGCTAACTGAAAAGTGATGGTTATCTCCCATTTTAAAAAAACGAAGGCCATTATAGGCCATACTGTCATGAATGTTAGCCACCAGGGCAACTTGACCTCTTCCAGTCCCTTTTGACTGACTCCTGCCTCTAGACTTGATAAATTGCCAATGGTCAGAAAGTTTTTTTTTTTTCTTTAAATGGATGGATAGTAAATATTTCCACATTTTCAGGCCATACATATGGCAGCTACTCAGCTCTTGAATTGTAGTGCTTAATAAATCATGGACAATACCTTCATAAATGACTGTAATTACTTTAGTAGGAACTGATAAACCCGTATTGGACTGGATTTGATTGTGGTCTGTAGTTTCCCAGACCCTGAACTATGCTAATGCTATGCTTGGCATTAATATTATATCCCTGCCACCTACTGGAAAAGAAGAAACTTATTGTAGAAACTGACATTGGAGTATGGTCACATTTGGATGGGGGGCATCACTTATTGGCACTACAATCTCTTTTATAGAGTTTCCTTTCTTCAGATAATTTTTCCCCCTGTATATAGGCACAATTTTTATTTGCTAATTTTTTGGAATAAATAGAATACTTTTACACAGTCTGTTGAAATCAAGATTTTGTATTTTAAGGAAAGAGATTTCCAAAATATGATTGGAAACCAAATACTATAAATGTAATGAGCATTTAGGCTATGAGGGATATCTTACTTCCAAATCACTTTTAGAGTTTCAAAACTGTCAGAGGAAGTTCCCATTAGGGTGTGCAAAAGGAATGGAGCGCTTGGTCCAAATGTATTTCTTTTCATTTTCCATGATGAGTATTGAAACATGAGAAAGTGAGTAACATGGAGTAACATGAAGTAACCATCAAGATGAGAACCTTTCAACACTCACAGCAAACAGGTTTATGCTTGGTACTGACCTCAGCCCTTAAAACATACCTTCCTGAAAGAGCTGGGGCTTGCTGAAAGCTACTACATTTTCTGATAACCAATACCCCAAATTTAAACAGGTTTGATTTCCTGTTGTAAAATGGTTTGAAGATGAGTCTGGGAAGGCCTGTCCCCTCCCACTTCTATGTTTGCTAGGGCTTGTCCTTGCCTTCAATGTATACATGGAAACGACTTAGTTTATCTACATTATGTATTTTGAGTCCATCCACACAATTTATTTTATTTTTTTATTTATTCAATTGTGCATGTTTGCGCATGTGTGTATGTGTGTGTGTGTGCGTGTGTGTGTGTGTATGTGTGTAGAACCACGGGCGAATTCGGGAACCACCATGGACCACCTCCACCTCCTCCTTGTTTACTGTGCCCCGGGATTCACAGGCTCTGCCCTATCAGGATCAGAAACGCAGGCCGCCCCCGCTTCTGCCTGGCGTCTATATGTGGGGTCTAGGATCTGAACTCAGGACCTTTCGCCTGCAAGGCAGAGGCTTAACCCCTGAGCCACCTCTCCAGCCTCATCCACACAATTTTTTATGGGAGTAAGTTTTTTTTTTTTCCACTTGGCATTTTTTTTTAATTTCCACTCATACAAACTTAACAGGTACACTGGTTCCCCCCCTCCTTCCAACGCCCTATCCCCCTGTGCCCCCTCCCCTCCCCTTCCCTCCCCATTCCCCAGTACCTCCCCTTCCCATCCCCGGAGCATCCTTTAATGTGCATGCCAAACTCTCCTCTGGGTCTATGGGAGTAAATTTTATGAAATTCGTTGGAAAATAGTAAAGTCTCACACTGAGTTTTTCTTTTTCTTTTCTGAGAACTGTTTGCTCTTCTGTTTTTCTCTTTTCTTCCTTTTCTATACTCAGTTTGGCCCCACTTTTTTTTCTTGGTCTACCTTTCCTTTTTCCTCAGATATCCTGTACTTGTTGGTAGTTTTTCCCCATGTGAATGTTCATTGATAGCTACAAGGCTTTTATATGTTTATTCAGTTCAAATTTCAGTATTTCCCTAGGGTCTTTTCTCATTGACTGATCTAGGATATGATATTGGGAAGAGTTACAAAGCTAATTTTTTTTATTTTAAGTGCTTTAAATGCACAAGCTGGCTATTTATTTCTGAGGCCTCTTGTTATAAGGTGTTGCAGTTATGAGAAATGAACAAACAGCTATCCAAGATAAAAAAAAATAGCAGAATGATTCCATTGATGTTTAAATTGGCAAACCAATGTGTTTAGGGATCCTTTAGAGAAGTATGGGTGAGTGAACTCAAAATAGCACATGGGTGATAATCTCCAGCAAGTCACATAGATGGAATCTCCCCACTTTCAGCTAACCTTCCACTTCCTTTATAAAGCAGAAGACAGCTGGAAGTTTATTCAGTAGGGAGTGAGTGGCTAGATTTCAGGAGTTACATTATCCTTCTATTAGGGAATAATGATAGGCCTGATCTTGTTTCTTCTCTAGGCAATCACAGCTGCTCTAATTATGCTGATAACAGTCATGCTTTGCATGGAATACAGTGTTCCACAACACAGGATAACAATGTTTAATTGATACTTGTGTCGCAAACATATCACAGAAATATCTTGAACTCAAACTCTATAATAATTATTTCTAGCACCTGAGAAATTTGTGGAACAGGAGGAAAGTGGAAATGGAGAATTCCCCCTTTTCCCTGGTTTGGAGTTATATTTAGAAGAAAGGTCTGCTATTATGACACCTTCCTCTTGGCTTCCTGTTGAGTCTCATGCACACATTTCCTGTTTTCTCACTCCTACCCTAATGGCTCAATCATTCAGTTATCTCAAGTTGTGGTTTGTGGAGTAACAGAAGCTAGATTTTTTTTGCTGCCTACCGTGCTCTGAATCAGAGTTCTTTTATGCATTTCTTTTTATCCAAATAGAAGCGGTCATACTTTAGATAGATGTATAGACATATAGATAAATATAGATGATATAGATAGATTATAGATATAGATATAGATATAGATATAGATATAGATATAGATATAGATTAGATATAGATATAGATATAGATATAGATGTAGATGTAGATGTAGATGTAGATATAGATATAGATATAGATATAGATATAGATATAGATATAGATATAGATATAGATAGATAGATATAGATAGATATAGATAGATATAGATAGATATAGATATATTGTGAAGGAAAGAGTGAGAGTTCAAAATGAATGTGGTACTTTCATATTATCTCATGAATGCTCACAACCATCACACAGTGGAATGACATTTTTTAACCCAGTTTATAGATATCAGAGAATTGACTATTTTATCAGTTTCTCATCATTATGAAGTAAACAATTTACCCCATAGAGACTTAGAAAATGGCATATATACTATCTCACAGTTTCTGTGGGCCAGGAGTCAACATGTGCCTTATTTGGATTCTTTTTCAATATCTCTCAAAGAACTGGCTTAGCTCATCATAACTGTCTGGAGGCTTAATTAGGGAAGAGTGCAGTTAAAACTAATGCATTTTTTGGCAAGGTTCATTTCCTTATCATTGTTGGACTGAAAGCTTTAATTACTGGCTGTCTGCTTGGTGGAAGCTGCCTTTAGTTCCTTAACAAATGGACCTCTCCAATGTGGTAGCTCATTTCACTAAAAATACAAGTTGAAGAGGCAACAGAATAGAGCCAAATAATGAGATAGAGGTCACCATACCTTATTGCTTAATCATGTATGTGGCATCTCATTAAATTTGCTGCTTTATATTGTTGGAAGCAAGCCACCATGTTCACTTTGCATTTAAGGGGAGATAATAGAGCATGATGAATCACAGCAGTCAGGGACCAAGGGGATCCGGAGGCAAATGGAACTTGTTCTGGAATCTTAGTCTCTAACATTGCACTATTTGTGTTTGAATAGTTGGCTATTGATTGAGTTAGAAACAAGAAAAAGCAAATATTATGGTGTTTTGAAATGTCCCATCCAATATATGCTACCTCAAAGTGTCAAAAGGTTTGATGATAATAATGACATCGAACATCTGGTTTGGAAGAATGAGATGCTTCTGAAGGTGAGCTGAGACTTTCTATGTTATAAACTATGGCTTCAAGGGATAGATGGCCAAAGGCCTAATCTAGTGAAGGTGTTAAGAGGAGGGAAAAGAGGAACTTAGGAGCTGTGTGTTGCATGAAGAGCAGTGAAAGGTAGAAAGAACAGTTAGGAGTTGATGCACTAAATATCTAAGATTTCTAGAATACTTTTATTTAAAGCTACAACTTATCCTCAAACAAGAAGTCACTAACTTTATATGTTTCTTAATTAAATAACTGGAATTATTAAATATTATTATTAAATAACTGGATATGGTAGGCAGAAAATCACAACTGGCCAAAGTGTGGAAATGACGTGGCTGTGGATTGCTTAGCCATAAACAGGACATCTAAGCCAATTCTACTTCATTCCAAGGCTCAGTGAACATCTCATAAAAGGATGTGGTAAGACTAAGAGCCAGGATGAGGCCGGACTCTGTCTTCTGGACATGACAGGGATGGTGTATTCGTGAATTCACTGCAGTACTTCAACAAGATCTACATGAGAATTGTCCTACCTACATTTCACCATGGAAGGGAAAATATTTCAAGAACTTCTGTGCCTCCCTGAGAGACTGATGAGGACTATTGCTATTGGAGAGGAAACAGAAGATGCTTTCCTCAGGAGTATACCCGCTGATATGTGATTCATGCTCCAGCAAGCACTTGGATACATGTCATAAAAGGCAAACCAGATGAAACCCCATGGACCACACATGTGAAAAGACTTGAAAGTAGAAAGAAATCTAGCAGAGAAGAGTTATAAGGGGAACAAAAAGGGGGATTGGATTAGAAGTTAAGGTATGAAAATAACATAAATTCACTATATTTATGTATATAACACCAAAATAATAAAAATAACACTTTAAGAGTTCATGAAAGAAGCATCTGAAGGAAGCAACAGTGTGAAGACCTGCAAATTATTTATTTATTCATTTATATTCCTTTAGCACTTTACAGATGCATTTGTATATTTTCATCCCTTATTACCCAATTCCAATCTTCATTTTTCCCCCACAGCTTAACCCTTCTCCTTTCCTGCCTATTCTACTTCTGTTCTCATGTCCTTCTGTGAATTTATATCTCACCAAGCCATATCTGGGTTCCTGTTAATGACATATGTCTGGGCATGTTTTGGAGTGAGGACAATATTCCCAGTGGGTATCCAGACTTAATCCACACTAGTGTCTGAGGGTGGTGTGGTGCCTCTTTAGTTTTTCCTCTTTCATGATGTAAAGTAGGTAGGCCAAATTTTGTGGTCACATGGAAGTATATCCAGCTGCAGGGAGAGGCCAGTTCATGTGCACAAGATACCATCGGACTGTATCAAGATGAGGAGACATAGTGAAATGGAATAATAGAACCAGTGCGATTTTTCCAATTAATGACAAAACTCTGGCCTGCATGATTCATTGGATATAAGCATGCTTCTTTCATCCCACAACAAAGTAGATTTATTTAAATAAGAAGATTAATGTCTGAGAAGGTGATGGCTGTATTTGTTCTGCCATAATAAAGTGCCACATACTATATAATTTATAAAGAGTGAAAACTTATTTTCTTGCAGTTTAGGAAACCTGTCCAGCATAAGATCAAGACACAGGGATCTAGTCTGTTGAGAATGCATATTCACACAGTAAAATGGCAAGTTCTAGCCAGTCAACTGATGCATGAAGTCTCTTGCATATGGGCTTTATTTCCATCAAGAATGAAGGAACTCTGGAGGTTTAATCATCTCCTCAAGGCCCTACCTTTTAATATTGTCATTTTGGCAACATTTGAATTTGGAGAAGACGAACTCAAACCATAGCAAGCATAGACCTGGTTGCTGATGCTGGGCTTCCCATTCACCCAGAGATGCCCCTGGCTACTGCTGAATTAAAGGGAGAGGCCAAGTTATGACCCACCTCACTGTGTGCAAGTTACAATCTCATTATTTAACATCTCCCTGTATCCTTCTGCAGGGCCTACCTAGACTCACATGGTTCATTCATAGCTACTAATCCTGAATGTCACACCTGCATGCATGTAGCTCCCACCCCTCTTCAAAGTCTTCCTATAAATATGAGATATGACAGAGTCTGAATCCAGGTTCATAATTTCAAGCTGTTTGTTCTTTCACCTACACTAGGCAGCTGATCAAGCATTGGAAAAAAGTTTATGTGCAGTGACCTGAATATAGGAGTTCAGTTAGAAGCAATGGGCCAGAACACAGAAGAGAAAATACCTGAAGTGTAAAAATTATCGCCACGATGGGAGGAGCAATGATTTGCAAGATACTCCACACAAGTTAGGGCCGAAGCAATCATAATTGGACATTGCATGCCCGGCGCAATGTCCAACACACTATTGACCTCACAAAGTCTAGCATCTGCTAAAGGCACAAGATCCTTGGAGGCAAGGGATTGACAGCCACAGTAGTGTTCCTATGCTTAAGGAGAACACAGGAAGGGGTTTAGGGAAATACCACTGGGTCCTTGTATGTCATCGGAGAGGAGGGCCCAGAGGAGAGTCAGGCATGCACAAAAAAGGACTCTGGGAATCGGGGCGGGAGGCACTGGGGGATGGGGCGGGAGGGGTGAGGGGAGGGGAAGCAGGGGGTTCGGGGGGGAGGAGGAGGGAGGGAGGGAACTGGTGTACGTATTAAGTTTGTATGAGCTGAAATAATAATAAAAATGTAGTATAAAAAAAAAGAATCTAAGAGCAAAAGGATGAGAGGAGCAATGACATGTAAGATAGTCCATACAAGTTAGGGCTGAAGCAATCATAATTGGACTTTACATGCCCTGCGCATTGTCCAACACACTATTGACCCCACAAAGTCTAGCATCTGCTAAAGGCACCAAGATCTTTGGAGGCAAGGGATTGGCAGCCACAGCAGTGTTCCTATACCTAAGGGGAACACGGGAAAGGGTTCAGGGAAAGGCCACTGGGTCCTTGTATGTCATCGGAGAGGAGGGCTCAGAGGAAAATCAGGCATGCACAAGAAAGGACTCTCTGGGAATTGGGGCGGGAGGCACTGGGGGATGGGAAGGGAAGGGGGTGGGGAGGAGGAACAGGGGATACGGGGGAGGGGGAGGAGGGGGGGAGGGAACTGGTGTACCTATTAAGTTTGTATAAGCTGAAATAATAATAAAAAATATATTAATAAAAAAAATTATTGCCACGAATATTTGTTAGCTTTTTTATACTGGATATCCTGTTCAGTATTTTCTGTAATTCCCCATTTAATTGTTTTAACAAACCACTGGGGGATAAATTATGCTATCAATATTGGCATCTTGCAGATAAAGAAACTGAGAGTTAGATAGATTTTAAAAATTCTTGTGTAAGGTCCAAAGACGGTAAATAATACATATGGAATTCAGAGTTGGGTAGCTTTGTCTTAAGAAAAACATGCTGCTTTAAATTTTTTAATATATTCTTTGACAACTTTATACATGTGTATGATACATTCTGGTCACACTTACCCTTCCACCTGTTCAATCCACATCTCCATCTGACTTTCATTTCTTTTTGTTTTTCTGATCTTTGTTTTTGCTTTGTGACTGGACTTAATTAGGACCACTCCTATGGATGAGGGAGTGAAGTTATCCATTCAGGCATAAGTAATGCATCAGTGGTTACATTACCAAAGACAATGGTGTGTTCTCTTTCATTTCTCCTAGACTTCCAATAGCTTCCCCGAGTGTGGTGGGATCCCATGATCCCCTCCCCATCTACAACAGAATGTTTATGGACTCAGTATTGTGGAGGCTCCTTGCAGTCTACCACAGCTGTTGGAAATTCATGAATACTATGACCATGATATATGCTCCTTTTACTCTTGAATTACCTTGGAATCTCCTCTCTCACTAAAATATAAATTACCCAAAGCACCTGGGAACGTAGTATAGCTACCTTCCCACTGGATTTTGGCATTGAAATCTTTTAACAAGATAGTAAAATGTTAACCATACCATGGGTGTCCAAATGGAATTTGTATCTTAAACAATAAAATATAGAGCTAAATCTTCTACCATACAGATTACATACCTGGGAAATCTTAGGAGAATAATATCTGAACAAAGAGGCTTCAGCTAAAAGATTTACTAAGCTGGATCGCTTATGGTCCAGTGGAAGCTTTGTTGCTTGGCAACTGGTTTGTGAGGTAGTGCAATCTGATCCACATGACAAGCTAAAAATATAAATAAACAACAAAAATAAATATAGAATGGTGAATCAACATGTTTGTCATGTAAACTCATTCTTTCCTAATAGTCAAGTCTAGATTCTTGATCATTTGTCTCACTGCAGTTTCTGTATCTAGGTATTAAAATTGTTCATTCTCTAGGTAATAGCTATATCTATGGCTTGTAGCTAAATTCAAGCATTGCATCTGTGATGTTCTCTTCTCAAATGAATGGTGAAGCCTTTTTGAAAGTCCTGGATAAGAGTAATTTCTCATTAGGGAGAAGAAATTTTAAATTTTCTATCCTGAGAAGTACAAGAAGAAGTTTACAGATGATGGACAGATATCTAGATTCTCAGTACTCTTCTATACATAATCACTTTGAATTAGATAAAATCGGACATAGTTTCATTTTTTTCTGGGAGCTGATATATTTGGAAATACTATGGATAAAACTCCCTTTTCCATTTATTTTCAGTTGTTTTGGCTAGACTGGAGCTCACCGTGTAGACCAAACTCTCCTTGAGTGTGCAGTGATTCTTCTGCCTCTGCCTCCCAAGAGTTGGGATTACAGGTGTGAACTACCAGATTTAGCGTCCCTTCCTTTTTCATCATGTATCTGTTAAACCTGTCCTCTGAGTTTTGCCACAGAAGTCTAGGTATTCCACCCAACAAGATAGCATGTGAATGTGTTCATTAAAGTGAAGTCTAGTGGCAATGGATCTGGGATGTATCAAGTCAGGTCGGAGTGTCACCTATATTAAAGGCTATCTTCTACTTTCACATTCTCTATTTCCAAGATTTAAAAAGTTCAAAGTTATATAGACTTGACCAAGACTTGATTCAGGTTTAAGAACTCATGATCATACTGTTCTGTTGTACAAAGACACATCCTCCTCTTACTCAGTTGTCATGATTCCACTTCGTTTTGATGACCAGTGATATACACTGGGATCACCTTTGCTCTTATGTGGGAAGTTGCTGAACAATAGTCAAGTATCTTTTGCTTTCTGAATGTTAAATGAGGATGAACATTAAGTAACCACTTATATTTATTACCTTAGCAGTGCTGTGCTCATTCACTATCAGGGATAATACAAGGGTATGTAATACAAGGGGTAATTCAATAGTACTCCCACTAAATTAAAAAAATGTATTTCCATGGATAATTATTACAGAATCATTTTATTTTTAATTTATTATTTGGCAGTTTCATACATGTACACAATGTATCTTGATCATGTCAACACCATACACTTCTTCCCCTAAGCTACTCAAACATGTTCTCCTCCTAACTTCATGTCTCATTGATTTTTTAAACCTACTAAGCTCCATTAGTATCAAAATGTACATGGGAAAGGGGTTATCCACTGGAGTGTGGACAACCTATTAAAGGACACAATACTAAAGAAAAATGACTCTTAATCCACCAGCAGCCACCAACTGCCAATATCATCTTAGCTAGGAGTGAGACCTCATGAGTCTCTCCCTCCTCCATGCTGGAATGCTGATGGGCTTTGCATGTCTTGGCAAATAACTGCAGATGCTGCAAGATCAAGAATGTAACTTTCATGCCATGTTCAGAAGACAAAGTTTCACTACACTTCTTCCCATCCTTCAGCTCCTATATTCTTTTACCCCTTCTTCAACAATGTTCCCTACAGAATCATTTTATAGTAAAAGACCAGAAACAATTCTAATGCCTGTTAAGTGGAAAACCAACTCAATAAATTACATGAAGTCCACACATGAAAGTATCGTGTAGATATATCAAGGGAAGATAGTAAACTGTGCACTGAAATGAAATGAATTTCAGGCTACATTTATTTTATTATTCCACTTTCATGTGTATATGTGTGTTTATGTGCATATATGTATATCCACGAACACGTACATACATGTGTGGGTGGAGATAAAAGGCAATATATACAATCATCCTTGATCCACAATATTCTTTTTTTTTATAGACTGGCTCTCTAATTAAACTCAGAATTCATTTATGGGGCTAATTTGGCAAGCCAATTTGATATGGGAATTCCCAATCTCCACCATTTTTACAAGATTGTAATCTCAGACAGGTTGCTATAATCATCCAGCATTTCTTGGTGGGATCTGGTGATCTGAACTCTCGTTAGCTTGCTTAGGTAACTAGCCCCTGAACTGTTGAGCCATCACCTTAACCCCAAGCTACATTATTAAGTGAAGAAAGCAAGATATGGAAGATTACTATAATTTTATAAATTACATATCACGCATATTTATATTACTGCATTGGTTTTCTGTGGAGAAAACTGTAAAAAAAGGAAGAGTTTGAAGATCGTGAATTGTTTTGTTTTTGAGCTATGCAAATGCTTTACACAATTAAAACTGATGTTTCACATAATTAAAAATCAAAATCAAATTTACAATGATTGAAAATAAATTGAAACAAACCCAAATGTCAAAGTTACATCATAATCATTTAGAAAAAAAACAATAATATCAAGTGACTTTAAAACACTGTGTATTGATTCCTGATAGCCAAATTAAGGAATCACCCTAGATAATAAATAATATATCCTAAAACTTATTTAGTGAGGTTATTGGTAAATTATGTTTTGAAATTACTATAGTTAACAACACGAAATGCTGGAGAGGATGTGGAGAAAAGGGAACTCTCATACATTGCTGGTGGGAATGCAGGCTTATACAACCACTCTGGTGATCAGTATAGCGATTTCTAAAAAAGTTAAAGATTGAAATGCCATATGACCCTGCTATACCACTAATGGGAATAATCCTCCATAATGCAGAAATTCACTACAGTGTGATATGAGTATAACCATGTTCATTGTGGCACTATTTGCAATAGCAAAGTCATGGAATCAACCCAAATGCCCAACAGGTGACAAGTGGATAAGGAAAACGTGGTACATTTATACAATAGAATACTACTCAGCCATCAAAAAAGATGAATTAATGAAATTTTCCAGGAAATGGATGGAATTAGAAAAATGATATTGAGTGAAGTATCCCAGACACAGAAAGTTAGACACAGTATGTACTCCCTAATAAGTGGATCCTCGTTCCAAACCCACTTAACGTCATATTCTCTGTAATACTTACTGTAATTGCAAAGGATTATAAACAGGAGGGAAGGCGAAGGAGGGTCTTAAAAAAAGGAGAAAGGAGATCATGCTTCAGTGGAGAAAAAATAGGTCATGGTCAAGTACTGCATGTAAGTAGAGAGACATCTGGTGCAGCTCATTCTCACTGCCCTTCCTGATTACTTGCGACTGAGCATGTTTGTTCTCACCAATCAGGAAGGATATAGGGACTGGCAGATAGACAACAACCATCCATCAAATGGGACACTGCCCCCCCCACTTCTGTGTCCTATTCCTACTCTTCCATCTACCTTTAGTCTCTTATATTAAGATCTTCATTTAAACAGTCTTTCATCTTTGGTTAGGAGGCGACCTTCAGGATGATGCAACCAAGGGCAATGCAGGAAAAGCAAAACTGAAAACAACAAACCATAATTAAGACACTAAAAACCCCACATTAATCACTTTGAATCAGACCAGCCAAATCTCTCTCCATCCTAAAGCTCAGGGAACCATGTGGAAGAGTGGGCAGCAAAATTCTAAGAGCTTAAAGATGGGAAGGACCAACAATATGCAAGATACTTTACACAAGTTAGGGCTGCAGCAGTTCTTCGCAATTGTACAGCTGATAGGAACACGCAAGCAAGCTGAAAATTTTGCTTATCGACTTGAGCTAAATGGTCGTAGGCGACGATTGACTTGGGAAGCCACTCCTCGATCTATTCACGAGGGAATTGCAACAGCCATTATGAATAGTGACTGCCTCGTCTTTGATACCAGCATTGCACAGCTCTTTGCAGAAAATGGCAATTTAGGCATCAATGTAACTATTTCCATGTGTTGAAACTGTGATCAGACATTTCTGGCCAGTGTTGAAAAGTTACATTCAATTTCACAGAGTTTTCACTAAAACTCTTTTGGTAGGCAGAGCTAGACACATGAAGGCAAATAAAAAGAAAGGCTGTTAAATACAGGAAACAGTTGCATGTAATAACACTAATGTATTTAAAAATAACTCAACAGTAAACCACTGAAAAAATATATATACCCAAGATGGGCATCTTTTGTATTAAGAAAGGAAGCATTGTAAAATATTTCTGAATTTTGTGTTTGTTATAGATTGATTGTATTGTTGAAACAATTTTTTTTTTTTTTTTTTTTTTTTTTTTTTTTGGTGAGAGCGAGTGAGAACCTGAATGCATGTGTGCACGTTTCCTTTAACTGACAAGCCATCTGCGTGGTCAGGAACCACTGCTTTCCCCTCCCGTGAGTCAATGCATAGTATTGCTGTTTGTGTGTGTGTGTGTGTGTGTGTGTGTGTGTGTGTGTGTATTTGGTAATTTTTATTCTAGTTTTTCATTAAATAAATTTGACTTTCTTTTCTGTAATTCAGGTTTTTCTCATTTTTTAAATGTTTTTAAGTTAGTGTCTTTGATATTCAAATGGTTTATGTTAAAGTTTGTGTTCGATATATTCTTTTCCCTTAATGTTTAATACTTTTCTCTCAAATCAGTTTGTTAGGAATACTTTAAATTTAGCCCTTTTGTGAAAATAATTCCAGAAAAGAATGGCAACATCAGAACAATCACCAAAGGTTGTTTGAAGCAGCTCCAAGATGGTCTTGTTCTCTCCCCCTCACTTGCTACTTCCACATTAGCCACACTTCAAGCTTATTCTTTCAAGGGTAGGTTAGGGAGGAAACTCTGATTCATAGAAAAAGAAAATCAAGCTTCCTCCTTTCTTTTCAGGATGTCTTGGACAAAACACATGTTTAAAAGCCTGTTCTTATATTTATTGGTTTTGCAGAAGACCTCATGCAGTATTTGTAATTAAAGCAAATCATTTGTTTTAAGAAAAGGCAGTTTGCAAAAAAAATGTTTTGGTCTTTTATAATTCTCATTAAAATATTATCTGGCAAATTAAAAAAAAAAAGGATGCTCCAGGGGATGGGAGGGAGGAAGGGGGAGGAACTGGAAGAGGGGGAGGGAGGGAGAGGGTGAAAGGAAAGCGGGAAGGGGGAGAGTGCAATGGGGAACATGGGGATGGGAGGAGGGAGGGAGAGGATGGAAAACCTATTGAGCTTGTATGATTAGAAAAAATAAAATGTGGGAAAAATAATTACTGTAGTTATCTTTTAGATTAAGAAAATAATTTTATGTAACTATCAATCAACATTTCAGTGTGAAAGAAGAAATATAAGGATAAAACCAAAGAAGTAAAAACCTTATAATCTTTTTTTACATATATATATTTAATTTTTGTTGTATACTTTTTTTATTTCCACTCATACAAAGTTAACAGGTACACCGGTCCCTTCCCTTTTTCCACCCCCCATCCCCCTGGTCCCCCTCCCCTCCTCTTCCCTCCCCATCTCCCAATGCCTCCCCCTCCCATCCCCGAAGCATCCTTTAATGAGCATGCCAAACTCTCCTCTGGATCCTCCTCTCCGATGAGGTGCAAGGACCCAGTGGCATTTCCCAGAACCATTTCTTGTATTCTCTTTAAGCATAGGAACACTACTGTGGCTGTCAATCCCTTGCCACCAAGGATCCTAATGCCTTTAGCAAACACTAGACTTTGTGGGGTCAATAGTGTGTTGGACATTGCGCAGGGCATGCAAAGTCCAATTAAGATTGCTTTGGCCCTAACCTGTGTGGAGTATCTTGCATATCATTACTCCTCCCATCCTTGTGCTCTTACAATCTTACCGCCTCCTCTTCCACAAATGTCCCTGAGCTTCAGGATGGGGAGAGATTAGGCTGGCCTAGTTCCAGGTGGTCGATATAGAGTCTCTGATGTTTTGAATTATGGTTTGTTGATTTTTTTTTCAGTTTTGTTGCTCCTGCAATGCTCTTCACTCTATCCTGATGGGTATTGGATATCGCCCCTGGCTAGAGATAAAAACCTGTTAAATTGGAGTCTTGTTATAAGAGTATATTCAAAGGTAGATGTAATAAAAGTAGGAAACCGCAGTGAGAGAGGGGTCAATCGCCCATTTGCAAAATGGAAAAACCTTATAGTCTTAAAGATGGATAAGAAAATGAAATATGAATGTGTTTACTTTTATAAAATGCTTGTGCTGAATTTTTTCACTGAAATCATCTTGAATTAATGAAAACTCTGAAGCAATAAACACTTTTAAAGTCAAGACTAGATCGCAAAGTACAATCCTATCATTAAAAATAAAAATAACCAAAGGTCCTTGAAGAAAGGACAATGTCTATGCCTTGAGCAGGAACTAGGAAAAAGAAACAAAAAAATATTTTCTGTACTGGAAGGCAAAGGTGGTGTATGGAAAACTACTGTGACTTTGTATGTAAAGGATATGGACTACATGGAATACATGAGACTCAATAAGAAATGGTCATTGAAATGTGTATGTTCATAGTGGGAATTAAGGAAGTATTGCTTCTGTACAAAACTGTACCAAAATTTTAAACTAAAAACGTCTTGAATAGGACTGAAGAGGTGGCTCAGCGGTTAAGACTCTGCCTGGAAAGCAAAAGGTTCTGAGTTTAGATTGCAGATCTCACATAAAAATGCCAAGTGGAAACAGTCCCAGCCTGCACTTCTAGCTCTGGTGGGCAGATCCTGGGAAATCCCAGAATGAAGTAAAAAGAAGATACAGGCAATCCAGGATGATTCCCAAAGTTACCCTTGGTCCTTCACAGGGACATACAGTGCCCTCTGATACACATACACATGAAAGAAAAAAAGAAAGAAAGAGAGAGAGAAAAAATAATAAAGAAAGAAGAGAAAAAAATAAGAGAGAAAAAGTTAAAAAAAAAAACCCTGACAAATAGACTTCCTGAATCAAGCTTTTATTCTCCTTCCCAGAAAAATGATATAAGCTAGTAGATAATGGTCCACTATGAAGTAAAATTTTGTTAATAAAGAAGGAAAGGGGTTAGAAAAGCTTTTGTTTTCACAATGTTACAGAAACTATATCCATGTTGCTAACAGTCATAAACAAATACCAAACAATTAGATGAATGATTTTGAAGTTTATAAAACAGATATTGAACTGATGAACTCCTATCCCAAATGGCTATTCTCAAATTAGAAAAATATGACATTTGTGCATCATCTGAGATGCAAGTGAATCTCTGTTGATCCAAGCCTCAAGTTTGATCAGTCAGTTTGTAGAAAATAGATGGGTTATGATGGTATTGGATGTCACCCCCTGGCCAGAGACAAAAAGCTGTTAAACTAGAGTCTTGTTATAAGAGTATATTCAAAGGTAGATGTAATAAAAGTAGGAAACCGCAGTGAGGGAAGGGTCAATCACCCATTTGCAAAATGATTACTTTTTATCTGCCAGACTATATGCCCTCCACTTCTGTTGAGATCATACCCCATCAGTTGTAAATCATCAGGAAGGAAAGTCTGTGAACTTAACCAGATGTCTCAGTACTTATTTGCAGTCCTTGATGGAGGCCTATTTTCTCTGCTGTAACATGGTCCCCTCTTTCCTTGTTTCTGATGTGGCCTTCCTACCCCATCCCTCCTGTTCATAATCCTTGCAATTACTGTAGGTACTACAGAGATTTATCCTTGAGTGTCTCTAGGTGGGTTTGGTACTAGCAGCCACCTATTAGGGAGTACATACGGCACTTAATTTTCTGTGTCTGGGATACTTGACTCAATATAATTATTTCTAATTCCATCCATTTCCCAGAAAATTACATTAATTCAACATTTTTGATGGCTGAGTAGTACTCCATTGTATAAATATACCACAGTTTCCTTATCCACTCGTCAACAGTTGCACATTTGGGTTGATTCCATGACTTTGCTATTGTAAACAGTGCTGCTATGAACATGGTCGTGCTTGTGCTATTGAGGTGAATTTTTGCTGTTTGGGGGGTTATTCCCAAAAGTGGAATCAGAGGGTCATATGACATTTCAATCTTTAATTTCTTTAAGAATCTCCAGACGGCTCACCAGAGTGGCTGTATGAGCCTGCATTCCCACCAGCAATGTAGGAGAGTTCCCCTCTCTCCACATCCTCTCCAGCTTTTGTTGTTGTTTGTACTGTGGATTTTTGCCATCCTGACCAGGGTGAGATATCTCAGAGAAGTTTTGATTTGCATTTCCCTGATGGCTAAGTATGTGGAGCGTTTTTTTTTTTTTATATTCAGTCCGCATGCAAACTATTTCTTTTTTTTTTTAAATTTAATTATACATTTTAAAATTTTTTACCAGTTCCCTCCCTCCCTCCTCCTCCCCTCCCCTTCCCCAGTGCCTCCCCCCCAATCCCAGAGAGTCCTTATTGTGTACGCCTAACTCTCCTCTGGGTCCTCCTCTCCGATGACATATAAGGACCCAGTGGCATTTCCATAAGCCCTTTCTCTTGTCCCCTTAAGCATAAGATCACTACTATGGCTGGTCAATCCCTTGCCTCCAGGGGTCTCGGTGCCCTTAACAGATGCTAGACTTTATGAGGGCAACAGTGCACTGGACCATTGCGCAGGGCATGCAAAGTCCCATTATGATTGCTTTGGCCCCAACTATTGTTGAGAATCTTGCAAATCGTTGCTCCTCCATCCTGTTGCTCTTACAATCTTTACCGCCCCCTCTTCCGCAAATGTCCCTGAGCTCCAGGATGGGGAGATTAGCTGTCCTAGTTCTATGTGATTGATATAGAGTCTCTGAAGTTCTCTCTGAAGTTCTGGATTGTGGTTTGTTGATTTTCTTTTGCAGTTTTTGCTGCTCCTGCAATCCCTTCACTCCATTCTGCTGGGCACTGTATGTCACCCCTGGCCAGAGAAAAAAGCTGTTAAACTGGAGTCTTGTGTAATAGCACATTCAAGGGTAGATGTAATAAGAGTAGGAAACTCCCTGAGGGAGGGGTCCATCACCCATTGCAAAATGATTACTTTTTATCTGCTAGACTATATGCCCTCCCCTTCTGGTGAGATCAGGAAAGAACGTCTGTGAACTTAACCAGGTTTTCTCATTACTTACTTGCAGACCTTGATGGAGGCCTATTTTCTCTGCTGTAACATGGTCTCCTCTCTCCTTGTTTCTGGTGTGGCCCTCCTAACCATCTCTCTTGTTCATAATCCTTGCAATTACTGTGTTACACAGGTTTACTTTTGAGTGTCTCAATGTGGGCTGGGTGAGTTTGGTACTAGGAGCCACCTATTAGGGAGTACATACGGCGCTTAATTTTCTGGGTTTGGGATACTTCACTTAATATAATTCTTTCTAATGACATCCATTTCCCAGCAAATTCCAGTAATTCATCATTTTTGATGGCTGAGTAGTACTCCATTGTATAGATGTACCACTGTTTCCTTATCCACTCGTCAACTGTTGGACATTTAGGTTGATTCCATGACTTTGCTATTGTAAACAGTGCTGCTATGAACATGGTCGAGCATGTGCTATCGAGGCGAACCTCTGCTGCATGGGGGGTTATTCCCAAAAGTGGGATAGCAGGGTCATATGGCATTTCAATCTTTAATTTCTTTAAGAATCTCCAGACGGCTCGCCAGAGTGGCTGTATGAGCCTGCATTCCCACCAACAATGTAGGAGAGTTCCCCTCTCTCCACATCCTCTCCAGCATTTGTCGTTGTTTGTATTGTGGATTTTTGCCATCCTGACCGGGGTGAGATGATATCTCAGGGAAGTTTTGATTTGCATTTCCCTGATGGTGAAGGAAGTGGAGCATTTTTTAAGATAATTGTTAGACATTTTAATTTCATCCCTGATAAAGTTTCTTTGAAGTTCCAGGGCCCATTTTTTAATTGGGCCAGTGTTTTCCTTGGAGTTTAATTTTCTAAGTTCTTTGTGCACTCTGGACAGTAGAGCTCTGTCAGATATGTGGTTAGTGAAGATTTTCTCCCATTTTGTGGGTTGCCTTTGAGCTCGTGTGACAATCTCTTTATCTGAACAGAAGCTCTTTAATTTCACAAGATCCCAACTGTTGAGAGTTGGTAGCAGTGACTGTGCCATTGGATATCTGTTTAGGAAGTGTTGGCCTAGCCCAATCAGCTCGAGGGAGTTCCCTATCCTTTCAACTATGGTTTTTAAAGTCTCTGGCCTGATATCAAGGTCCTTGATCCATTTGGAATTAAGTCTTGTACATGGTGACAAGTACGGGTCCAGCTTTAATCTTCTGCATGTGGAGATCCAGTTTTGCCAGCACCATTTGTTGAAGATGCTGTTCTTTTTCCATTGGATTCTTTGGGCCCCTTTGTCAAAGACCAAATGGCTGTAACTTTGTGGGCTTATATCTGGGTCTTCAATCCTTATCCATTAATCTGTGTGTCTATTTTGGAGCCAGTACCAGGCTGTCTTTATAACTATGGATTTGTAGTATAGACTTAGGTTTGGTATGGTAATACCTCCAGCTGTGTTTTTGTTACTCAGGATTGTTTTTGCTATCCTGGGTCTTTTCTGCCTCCATATGAACTTTGAGATTGTTTGGTCAACTTCTTTAAAGAATTGCTTTGGGATTTTGATTGGTATAGCATTGAATCTGTATATTGCCTTTGGTAGGATGGTCATTTTTACAATGTTGATTCTGCCAATCCAGGAACAAGGGAGGTCTTTCCACCTTCTGGTGTCTTCTGCAATTTCTTTAGGGTTTTAAAGTTTTCATTGTAAAGGTCTTTTACCTCCTTGGTTAGGTTTATACCAAGGTATTTCATTTTTTTTAGGGGTTATAGTAAATGGCATGGTTTCTCTCAAGGCTTTTTCACTTGTTTCATTCTGGGCATATAGGAAGGCCTCTTATTTTTGCACATTTATTTTGTATCCTGCCACCCTGCTGAACTTCTCAATTAGTTCCAGGAGCTACCTGGTGGAGTTTTTGGGATCCCTCAGGTATAAGATCATGTCATCTGCAAATAGGGATAGCTTGATTTCTTCCTTGCCGATTTGAATCCCTCTTATGTCCCTTTCTTGTCTTATGGCTTCAGCTAAGACTTTAAGTACAATATTGAATAGAAGTTGTGAGAGTGGACAGCCTTGTCTAGTTCCTGATCGAAGTGGGAATGCTTCCAATTGTTCCCCATTGAGCATAATCCTTGCTGTGGGCTTGTTGTATACAGCTTTTATTATATTGATAAAGGTTCCTTCCATTCCCACTGTCTCTAGCGTTTTGATCATAAAAGGCTGTTGGATCTTGTCAAAAGCTTTTTCTGCATCTATCGAGAGTATCATGTGGTCTTGGATTTTGGACTGGTTTACATGATGAATTACATTTATTGATTTGCGTATGTTGAACCAACCTTGTGTGCCGGGGATAAAGCCTACTTGGTACCCATGAATGATCTTTTTAATATGTTTTTGAATCCGATTTGCTAAGACTTTGTTGAGAATCTTTGCGTCTGTGTTCATCAGGGAGATCGGCCTATAGTTTTCTTTTTTAAGTGAATCTTTATTAGGTTTTGGGATTAAAACGATATTAGCTTCATAGAAGGAATTTGGTAGTGTTCCTTCCTTTGCTATTTGATGGAACAGTTTAAGGAGTATTGGTGTTATTAACTCCTTAAATGTCTGGTAGAACTCTTTGCTGAATCCATCGGGTCCAGGACATTTTTGGGGGGAAGATTTGAGATTACTTCTTCAATTTCCTTATATGTTATAGGACTATTTAAATAATTCACAACTTCCTGATTCAATTTAGGTAAGTTGTGTTTACTTAGAAATTCATCCATCTCTTTTGTGTTGTCAAACTTCACAGAGTATAAGTTTTTGAAATATGATGTTATAATTCTCTGGATTTCTTGGGTATCAGTAGTGATAACTCCATGTTCATTTCTAATTTTGTTAACTTGGGTTTTCTCTCTCTTGCTTTTGGTTAGTTTAGCTAGGGGTGTATCAATCTTGTTGATTTTTTCAAAGAACCAGCTTTTTGATTGGTTGATTTTTTCTATCGTTTTCTTAGTCTCGATTTCAGATATTTCTCCCCTTATTTTGCTAATCTCTTCTCTTCTACTGCTTTTGGGATCAGATTGCTCTAGTTTCTCTAAAGTTTAAGATGCATTGTTAAGTTGTTTATTTCTGATGTTTCCATTTTTTTGACGTGGGCATTAAGAGCTATGAACTTACCTCTTAGAACAGCTTTCATTGTGTCCCAGAGATTTTGGTAAGTTGTATTTTCGTTATCATTCACTTTCAGGAAATCTTAAATTTCCTTTTGAATTTCTTCCTGAATCCAGTTCTCATTCAGCATCATAGTGTTAAGTTTCCAGGAGTTAGTGTATTTTCTCTTGTTTGATGTGTTGTGGATGTCCAGCTTTAGGCCGTGGTGGTCTGATAGGGCACAGGTTAGAATTTCAACTTTCTTGTATATGTGTAGATTCATTTTGTGGCCCAATATGTGATCTATTTTGGAGAAAGTTCCGTGTGCTGCTGAGAAAAATGTGTATTCTTTGGTGCGTGGGTGAAAAGTTCGATAGAGATCTGTGAGGTCCATTTCTTTCAGGGTTTGATTAAGTTCCAAAGTGTCTCTGTTAAGCTACTAAACATAATAAATGTCTGGAATTAACAATAGTTTCTCCATTATAACACTAAATGTTAATGGACTTAATTCACCGATCAAGAGACACAGATTACAAACTTGGATTAAAAATCACAATCCATCAATCTGTTGCCTGCAGGAAACCCACCTCACCACAAAAGATAGGCACGCTCTAAAAATAAAAGGCTGGTCAACAATTCTACAAGCAAATGGAAGCAGAAAACAGGCAGGGGTAGCCATTATGCTATCAGACAAAGTGGATTTCAAACCAAAAAAATTATAAGAGACACGGATGGATACTACATTTTAGTCACAGGTACAATTCACCAGGAAGATTTCACAATACTGAACATATATGCACCCAATACGGCCCCTCCACATTCATTAAGAAAACCCTACAGCGTCTAAAGCAAGAAATCAACCCCCAAACGATAATTCTTGGGGACTTCAACACCGCCCTCTCTACATGGGATAGATCAACAGGTCATGTGGAGCGTTTTTTAAGATATTTGTTAGACATTTTGGCTTTCTCCAACCTGCCGCTGGGGGGGGCACGCAGTCCACCCAGGACTCACCACAACCTAGGTAAGCTCTGCCCCCACCCAACCCCAGAACCCCCAGGCAGCCCAAGGGACACAGCTCCTCCCACCAGTCAGCCAGAGCCGGAGCTGCGCCTTGCTAGGGAGGTCCCATCCTCCTGGCCCATGCCCCAGCTCTCCAGGTTGAATAGTGCCCTGCGCTGCCCTATCCTCCCTTTCCCCAGCCCTCCAAATGGGACACGCCCAGTCCAGCCCGAACTCACCACGACCCAGGTAAGCTCCGCCCCCGCCCAACGCCAAAACGCCAGGCCAAATAATTCAGTTCAGTGAAAAACACACAGAAATTGAAAGAAGGTCTCAAGAGTTAAAATGACAATGCCCAAGTCAAAGAGAAACAACACCCAAGTAAACAAATCTCCCACTGAAGGAATTAATCCCATAATGTTAGACTCCAACCAGAACAAACCCAGGGAAAATGGCCAAGAAAGCCTGACCCTGGGTAATGACTTTCAAAACATGATCATTACCATGTTCAATATTATGAAAGAGGAAATCCAGGAGGAATTAAATAACTGCATCAATCGCTTTGAAAAGGAATACAACAGACACTTGGAGGAGTTGAGAAAAACCGTGCAAGAAACAAAAACAAGCATAGAGCAGTTAAAACAGATTCAAGCAGAGTTAAAAACTGAACTAAAAGACGAGTTATCTTCAACCCAGAACTCCACAGAGAATCTTATCAGCAGAACTACCGAAGCAGAAAACAAAATGTCAGACCTTGAAGACAAAGTGGGAGTATTAACCAGCTCAATGGAAGAGGTTGTTAAAGCCAAAAAGATACTCGAAATATTCAAGAGTTATGGGACACCCTGAAGAAGCTTAACATGCGTATCCATGGAATACCAAAGCAAAAATCTCAAAATACCACCCCTGAGGAAATTTTTCAAACGATCATCAAGGAAAACTTTCCTCATCTAAAAAAAGAGAGGCCCATCCATATACAAGAGGCATTCCGCACCCCAAACAGATATGACCAAAACAGAAGCTCGCCACGGCAAATAATAGTTAAAACATTCCATATTCAAGATAAAAAAATGATGCTGAGAGCGTCAAGGGAAAAAAAAACAAGTCACTTTTAAAGGTAAACCTATTAAAATAACAAATGACTTCTCAATGGAAACAGTAAAAGCAACAAGAGCTTGGAGAGTCGTATTTCAAGTATTGAATGAACAAAAATGTCAACCCGGGTTCATATACCCCACAAAACTATCTGTCATGATCGAGGGAGAAAGAAAATTTTTCCAGCACAAACACAGCTTGAAGAGATACATGTCCACCAAACCAGGCCTTCAAAAAATGCTAGAAATGATACTCAAGCTTGAGAAAAAAACAGGCATATCCAGGAGAACAGAATGGAAGTATAATACTACCAAAATCTAAAAGTGAAACAATACACTTACAAAACCCACTAAACATAATAAATGTCCAGAATTAAAAATAATTTCTCCATTATAAAATTAAATGTTAATGGAATTAACTCATCAGTCAAGAGATACAGATTGCAAACTTGATTAAAAATCAAAACCCATCAATCTTCTGCCTGCAGGAAACCCATCTCACCATAAAAGATAGGCACATCCTAAAAAAAAAAAAAAAAAAAACAAGGCTGGTCCAAAATTCTGCAAGCGAATGGAACCAGAAAACAAGGAGGGGTAGCCATTATGCTATCAGACAAAGTGGACTTCAAACCAAAAAATAAACATAAGAGATACAGATGTTTACTACATTTTAGTCACAGGTACAATTCACCAGGAAGACTTCAAAATACTGAACATTTATGCACCCAATGCAGGCCCCCCCCCAAATTCATTAAGCAAACCCTACAACGTCTAAAGCAAGAAATCAATCCCAAAAGGATTATCCATGGGGATTTCAACACCGTCCTCTCAACATGGGAGAGATCATCAGGTAAAAAATTTAACAGAGACACGTTGGAGCTCAACCAAACCCTTACTGAAATGGACCTTACATATTTCGATCGAACTTTTCATCCACGCACCAAAGAATACACATTTTTCTCAGCAGCACATGGAACTTTCTCCAAAATAGATCACATATTGGGGCACAAAACGAATCTCCACATATACAGGAAAGTTGAAATTCTAGCCTGTACCTTATCAGACTACCACGCCCTAAAACTTAACATCCACAACACAACAATCAACAGAAAATACACTAACTCCTGGGAACTTAACACTATGATGCTGAAGGAGAATTGGATTCAGGAAGAAATTACAAAGGAAATTCAAGATTTCCTGAAAGTGAATAATGAAAATACAACTTATTAAAATTTCTGGGACACAATGAAAGCTGTCCTAAAAGGCAAGTTAATATCTCTTAATGTCTATATCAAAAAAATGTAAACATCAGAAATAAATAACTTAACAATGCAGCTAAAAGCTTTAGAGACACTAGAGCAATCTGATCCCAAAAGCAGTAGAAGGGAGGAGATTAGCAAAATAAGGGGAGAAATATCTGAAATCAAGATTAGGAAAACAACCAGATGGATTCAGCACAGAGTTCTACCAGACATTAAAGGAGCTAATAACACCATTACTCCTTAAACTGTTCCATCAAATAGCAAAGGAAAGAACACTACCAAATTCCTTCTATGAAGCTCATATCGTCTTAATCCCAAAACCTAATAAAGATACACTTAAATAAGAAAACTACAGGCCAAACTCTCTGATGAACACAATGCAAAGATTCTCAACAAAGTCTTAGCAAATCGGATTCAAAAACATCAAAAAGATCATCCATGGGGATCAAGTAGGCTTTATCCCAGGCACACAAGGATGGTTCAACATACGCAAATCAAAAAATGTAATTCATCATATAAACCAGTCCAAAGTTCAAGACCACATGGTAATCTTGATAGATGCAGAAAAAGCTTTTGACAAGATCCAACAGCGCTTTATGATCAAAACCCTAGAGAAGGTTGGAATGGAAAGAACCTTTATCATATAATAAAGTGGTATATAACAAGCCAACAGCAAGGATTATACTCAATGGGCAAAAACTTGAAGCATTCCCACTTTGATCAGGAACTAGACAAGGCTGTCCACTCTCACCACTTCTATTCAATATTGTACTTGAAGTCTTAGCTGAAGCCATAAGACAAGAAAGGGACATAAAAGGAATTCAAATCGGCAAGGAAGAAGTCATGTTATCTCTATTTGCAGATGACATGATCCTATACCTGAGTGATCCCAAAAACTCCACCAGGAAGCCCCTGGAACTAATACAGAAGATCAGCAGGGTGGCACAATACAAAATAAATGTACCAAAATCAGTGGCCTTCCTATATGCCCAGAATGAAAGAAGTGAAAAAGCCCTGAGAGAAACAATCCCATTTACTATAGCCCCTAAAAAAATGAAATACCTTGGTATAAATCTAACCAAGGAAGTAAGAGACCTCGCTAATGAAACTTTAAAACCCTAAAGAAAGAAATTGCAGAAGATATCAGAAAGTAGAAAGACTTCCCATGTTCCTGGATTGGCAGAATTAACATAATAAAAATGACCCTCCTACCAAAGGCAATATACAGATTCAATGCTATATTCAATGCTATACCAATTAAAATCCGAAAGCAATTCTTTAAAGAAGTTGACCAAACAATCTCAAAATTCATATGGAGGCACAAAAGAACCAGGATAGAAAAGACAATCCTGAGTAACAGAAACACGGCTGGAGGTATCACCATACCAAACCTTAGTCTACACTACAAATCCATAATTGTAAAAACAGCCTGGTATCGGCTCCAAAATAGACACACAGAACAATGGATAAGGATTGGGACTCAGGTATAAGCCCACACAACTACAGACCTTTGATCTTTGAGAAAGGGGCCCAAAAAATCCAATGGAAAAAGAACAGTATCTTCAACAAATGGTGCTAGCAAAACTGGATCTCCACATGCAGAAGATTAAAACTGGACCCGTACTTGTCACCATGAACAAGAATTAACTCCAAATGTATCAAGGACCTCGATATAAGGCCAGAGACTATTAAATCCATAGTTGAAAGGGTTGGGAACTCCCTCGAGCTGCTTGGGCTAGGCCAACATTTCCTGAACAGACATCCAAAAGCACAGTCACTACAACCAACACTCAACAGATGGGATATTGTGAAATTAAAGAGCTTCTGTTCAGATAAAGAGATTGCAACTTGAGCACACAGGCAACTCACAGAATGGGAGAAAATATTCAATAACCACATATCTGATTGAGCTCTATTATCCAGAGTGCACAAAGAACATAGAAAGCTAAACACCAAGGAAACAAATGGGCCAATTAAAAAATGGGCCTTGGAACTAAAAGAAACTTTACCAAGGACGAAATTAAAATGTCTAACAAATATCTTTTTTTTAAACATTTTTTATTATCTCTGCTCATACAAGCTTAATATGTACACCGGTTTCCTCCCTCCCTCCCTCCTCCTCCCCCCGACACCCCTGCTCACCTTCCCCTCACCCCTCCCTTCCCACCCCACACCGTGCCTCCCCTCCACCAATCCCCGGAGAATCCTTTAATGTGCATGCCAAACTCTCCTCTGGGTCCTCCTGTCCGATGTCATACAAGGACACAGTGGCATTTCCCTGAATCCTTTTCTTTGTTCCCCTTAAGCATAGGAACACTATTTTGGCTGTCAATCCCTTGCCTCCAAGGATCTTGGTGCTTTTGGCAAATGCTAGACTTTGTGGGGTCAATAGTGTGTTGGACATTGAGCAGGGCATGCAAAGTCCAATTATGTTGCTTTGGCCGTAACTTGTGTGGTGTATCTTGCATATCATTGCTCCTCCCATTCTTATGCTCTTACACTCTTAACGCCCCCTTTTCTGCAAATTTTCCCTGAGCTTCAGGATGGGGAGCGATTAGGCTGGCCTAGTTCTAGGTAGTTGATATAGAGTCTCTGAAGTTTTGGATTATGGTTTGTTGATTTTCTTTTGCGGTTTTGCTGCTCCTGCAATGCCCTTCACTCCATCCTGATGGGTATTGCATGTCACCCCCTGGCCAAATATACAAAGCTGTTAAAATAGAGTCTTGTTATAAGAGTATATTCAAAGGTAAAGTAGGAAACCACAGTGAGGGAGGGGTCAATCATCCATTTGCAAAATGGTTACTTCTTATTTGCCAGACTATATGCCCTCCCCTTCTGGTGAGATCACACCCCCTCAGTTGTAAATGATCAGGAACGAAAGGTCTGTGAACGTAACCAGATGTCTCATTGCTTACTTGCAGTCCTTGATGGAGGCCTATTTTCTCTGCTGTAACATGGTCCCCTCTCTCCTTGTTCTGGTGTGGCCCTCCTACCCCATCCCTCCTGTTCATACTCCTTGCAATTACTGTATTACATAGATTTATCATTGAGTGTCTCTAGGTGGGCTGGGTGGGTTTGGTACTAGGAGCTACCTATTAGGGAGTACATACGGTGCTTAATTTTCTGGGTCTGGGATACTTCACTCAATATAATTGTTTGTACTGACATCCATTTCCCAGTAAATTCCAGTACTTCATCATTTTTGATGGCTGAGTAATACTCCATTGTATAGATGTACCACAGTTTCCTTACCCATTCGTCAACTGTTTGGTATTTGGGTTGATTCCATGACTTTGCTATTGTAAACAGTGCTGCTATGAACATGTTTGCACTTGTGCTATCGAGGTGAACCTCTGCTGCATGGGGGGTTATTCCCAAAAGTGGAATCGCAGGGTCATATGGCATTTCAATCTTTAATTTCTTTAAGAATCTCCAAACGGCTCGCCAGAGTGGCTGTATGAGCCTGCATGCCCACCAGCAATGTAGGAGAGTTCCCCTCTCTCCACATCCTCTCCAGCATTTGGTGTTGTTCGTATTGTGGATTTTTGCCATCCTGACCAGGGTGAGATGATATCTCAGGAAATTTTTGATTTGCATTTCCATGATGGCTAAGGAAGTGGAGCATTTTTTCAGATATTTGTTAGACATTTTAATTTATCCCTGGTAAAGTTTCTTTTAAGTTCCAGGGCCCATTTTTTAATTGGGCCATTGGTTTCCTTAATGTTTAGTTTTCTAAGTTCTTTGTGCACTTGGGACAGTAGAGCTCTGTCAGATATGTGGTTACTGAAGATTTCCTCCCATTCTGTGGGTTGCCTTTGAGCTAATGTTACAATTTCTTTATCTGAGCAGAAGCTCTTTAATTTCACAAAATCCCAACTGTTGAGAGTTGGTATCAGTGACTGTGCCATTGGATGTCTATTTAGGGACTGTTGGCCTAGCCCAATCAGCTCAAGGGAGTTCCTTATCCTTTCAACTATGGTTTTTATGGTCTCTGGCCTGATATCAAAGTCCTTGATCCATTTGGAATTAAGACTCGTACAAGGTGACAAGTACGGGTCCAGTTTTAATCTTCTACATGTGGATATCCAGTTTTGCTAGCACCATTTGTTGAAGATACTATTCTTTTTCCATTGGATTCTTTGGGCCCCTTTGTCAAACACCAAATGGTGGTAATTTTGTTGGCTTATATCTGGGTCTTCAAGCCTTATCCATTGATCTGCATGTCTATTTTGGAGCCAGTACCAGGCTGTTTTTATAACTATGGATTTTTAGTATAGACTAAGGTTTGGTATGGTGATACCTCCAGCAGTGTTTTTGTTACTCAGGATTGTTTTTGCTATCCTGGTTCTTTTGTGCCTCCATATGAATTTTGAGATTGTTTTGTCAACTGCTTTAAAGAATTGCTTTGGAATTTTAATTGGTATAGCATTGAAATTTTATATTGCCTTTGGTAGGATGGTCATTTTTACGATGTTGATTCTGCCAATCCAGGAACATGGGAGGTCTTTCCAACTTCTGGTGTCTTCTCCAATTTCCTTCTTTAGGGTTTTAAGTTTTCATTGTAAAGGTCTTTTACCTCCTTGGTTAGGTTTATACCAAGGTATTTCATTTTTTTTAGGGGCTATAGTAAATGGAATTGTTTTTCTCAGGGTTTTTTCACTTCTTTCACTCTGGGCATATAGGAAAGCCACTGATTTTTGTACGTTTATTTTGTATCCTGCTACCCTGCTGAACTTCTCAATTAGTTCCAGGAGCTTCCTGGTGGAGTTTTTGGGATCCCTCAGGTATAAGATCATGTCATCTGCAAATAGGGATAGCTTGACTTCTTCCTTGCCGATTTGAATCCCTTTTATGCCCCTTTCTTGTCTTATGGCTTCAGCTAAGACTTCAAGTACAATACTGAATAGAAGTGGTGAGAGTGGACAGCCTTGGCTAGTTCCTGATAGAAGTGGGAATGCTTCCAGTTTTTCCCCATTGAGCATAATCCTTGCTGTGGGCTTGTTGTATACAGCTTTTATTATATTGATAAAGGTTTCTTCCATTCCTACTGTCTCTAGTGTTTTGATCATAAAAGGCTGTTGGATCTCATCAAAAGCTTTTTCTGCATCTATTGAGAGTATCATGTGGTCTTGGACTTTGGACTGGTTTATATGATGAATTACATTTTTGATTTGCGTATGTTGAACCAACCTTGTGTGCCGGGGATGATGCCTACTTGGTCCCCGTGAATGATCTTTTTAATATGTTTTTGAATCCGATTTGCTAAGACTTTGTTGAGAATCTTTGCATCTCTGTTCATCAGAGAGACCGGCCTAGTTTTCATTTTTAAGTGAATCTTTATTAGGTTTTGCGATTAAAATTATATTAGCTTCATAGAAGGAATTTGGTAGTGTTCCTTCCTTTGCTATTTGATGGAACAGTTTAAGGAGTATTGGCATTATTAACTCCTTAAATGTCTGGTAGAACTCTGTGCTGTATCCATTGGGTCCAGGACATTTTTTGGTGGGAAGATTTGAGACTACTTCTTCAATTTCCTTATATGTTGTAGGACTATTTAAATAATTCATATCTTTCTGATTCAATTTAGGTAAGTTGTGTTTACTTAGAAATTCATCCATCTCTTGTGTGTTGTCAAACTTCACCGAGTATAAGTTTTTGAAATATGATGTTATAATTCTCTGGATTTCTTGGGTATCAGTAGTGATATCTCCATTTTTATTTCTAATTTTGTTGATTTGAGTTTTTCTCTTGCTTTTGGTTAATTTAGCTAGGTGTGTACCAATCTTATTGATTTTTTCAAAGAACCAGCTTTTTGACTGGTTGATTTTCTCTATCGTTTTCTTAATCTCGATTTCAGATATTTCTCCCCTTATTTTGCTAATCTCCTCTCTTCTACTGCTTTTGGGATCAGATTGCTCTAGTTTCTCTAAAGCTTTAAGCTGCATTGTTAAGTTATTTATTTCTGATGTTTCCATTTTTCTGATGTAGGCATTAAGAGCTATGAACTTACCTCTTAGTACAGCTTTCATTGTGTCCCAGAGATTTTGGTAAGTTGTATTTTCATTATCGTTCTCTTTCAGGAAATCTTGAATTTCCCTTTTAATTTCTTCCTGAATCCAGTTCTCATTCAGCATCATAGTGTTAAGTTTCTAGGAGTTAGTGTATTTTCTGTCGTTTGTTTTGTTGTGGATGTCAAGCTTTAGGCCATGGTGGTCTGATAGAGCACAGGCTAGAATTGCAACTTTCTTGTATCTGTGGAGATTCGTTTTGTGGCCCAATATGTGATCTATTTTAGAGAAAGTTCCGTGTGCTGCTGAGAAAAATGGGTATTCTTTCGTGCATGGGTGAAAAGTTCGATAGAGATCTGTAAGGTCCATTTCTTTCAGGGTTTGATTAAGTTCCAAAGTGTGTCTGTTAAGCTTTTGACCTGTTGATCTATCCCATGTTGAGAGGGCAGTGTTGAAGTCCCCAAGAATTATCGTTTGTGGGTTGATTTCTTGCTTTAGATGCTGTAGGATTTTCCTAATGAATGTGGAGGGGCCTGTATTGGGTGCATAAATGTTCAGTATTTTGAAGTCTTCCTGGTGAATTGTACCTGTGACTAAAATGTAGTATCCATCTGGGTCTCTTATGACTTTTTTTGGTTTGAAATCCACTTTGTCCATCAGCATAATGGCTACCCCTGCCTGTTTCCTGGTTGCATTAGCTTGCAGAATTTTGGACCAGCCTTTCATTTTTAGGATTTGCCTATCTTTTGTGGTGAGATGAGTTTCCTGAAGGCAGCAGACTGTTGGACTATGATTTTTAATCTAAATTGGTAATCTGTGTCTCTTAATCGGTGAGTTAATACCATTGACATTTAATGTTATAATGGATAAATTATTTTTAATTCTCAACATTTTTCATGTTTAATAAGTTTTGTTAGCTTATTATTTTACATTTATGTTTTTGTGGTATTATACTACTCTTCTGTCTTCCTGGATACGGTTGTTTTTCCTTCAAGTTTGCATATCATTTCTAGCATTTTTTGAAGGTCTGGTTTGGTAGACATGTACCCCTTCAAGTTGTCTTTGTGCTGGAAAACTTTTCTTTCTCCCTCAATCATGACAGAAAATTTTGCTGGCTATATCGGTCTGGGTTGGCATTTTTGCTCATTTAATACATGAAGTACGTATTTCCAAGCTCTTCTTGGTTTTACTGTTTCCATTGAGTAGTCATTTGTTATTTTAATAGGATTGCGTTTAAAAGTGACTCTTGAAACTCTCAGCACCTTTTCTTTGCCTTGAATGTGGAGTGTTTTGACTATTATTTGCTGTGGCGATTTTCAATTTTGGTCATATCTGTTTGGAGTGTGAAATGCCTCTTGTATTTGGATGGACCTCTCATTCTTCAGTTGAGGGAAGTTTTCATTTATGATAATTTGAAAAATTTCCTCAGGTGTGGTATTTTGAGATTCTTGCTCTGGTATTCCATGAATGCGCATGTTAGGCTTCTTCAGGGTGTCCCATATCTCTTGAATGTTCCTCTCAAGTACCTTTTTGGCTTTAACTACCTCTTCCATTGAGCTGGTTAATTCTCCCACTTTGTCTTCAAGTTCTGAAATTCTGTTTTCTACTTCATTAGTTCTGCTGATAAGACTCTCTGTTGAGCTTTGGGTTGAAGATAACTTGCCTTTTAGTTCAATTTTAAACTCTGCCTGAGACTGTTTTAACTGCTGTATGCCTATTTTTGTTTCTTGAACAGTTTTTCTCAACTCCTCCAAATGCCTGTTGTGTTCCTGTTCAAAGTGGTTGATGCGGTTGTTTAATTCCTCTTGGATTTCCTGTTTCATAGTATTAATCATGTAATGATCATACTTTGAAAGTTGTTGTCTTGGGTCTGGCTTTCTTGGCTATTTTCTGTTTTTTTTTTTTTTTTCTGTGAATTTGTTCTGGTTGGAATCCATCCTTAAGGGGTTGATTCTTTCAGTTGGAGATTGGTATCCTTGGGTTTTGTTTCTCATGTATCTGCACTTTGACTTGGACATTGTTGTTTTGTCTTCTAGGGCTTTTCAGTTTCTGTGTGTTTTTGACTGAACTGATTTAGCTGGTATTACTATACTTGGGCAGTTGTTACTAGTGCTTGCCTTGGGGTTGGGTATGTTTATCTTTTGTTATTGTTATTTCCTAGTTGCGGCTACTAGGCTGTTATTACATCAGTTAAATCAGGTTAAGTAGACAGGGGTGAATATTAGTAGTGCATGGTAGTGCACTTTTACCATGTAGTATTTTGGTGATATGTGAGAATGAGTGGTGTATTCCCTGGAGTTGTATATGTTTTTGGGGTGGCTGTATGGAAAGGTTAATCTATAGTGATTAATATTAGAAAGGAACAGTAAGGTGAAAAACAAAGGGATGTTTACTTATCTTTGGGCTGGATGTGAAGAATCTCTCCCATGTGATAGGATGATTGCAGAGGTTTTCAGATGTATGGCTTTTGACCCTTAGAACTTTGCTTGAGTTTTCTTTGGACTCTATTGAATTCTGAGTAGCAGTGTGTCTGCTGTAGACTACTTGTGTGTGTCCCTGGTTGGCCAGAGAGGCAGAGAGGCTGATGTTGTTGGCAGAATTCTTCACCTGGGGCCTGGGACTTGGCTTAGTGGCCCTCCCAAGCTCCAGGGATGGAGGAATGTGAGCAAGTCCTGTCCAGTTGGTCGGACAGGTGAGTGGGAGAAAGAAAGGGGGCTGGGGTCCTGGGGGCATGGCCCAGGCCAAAGCCCAAGGCAGGCTGGGGCATGGCGCAGGGACGGGGGGGGGGGGGGGGAGAGGACCCTGAGGGGCTGGGGGGACTGGGCAGGCAGATGGGTTGACTCACCTGGGGATGGTGGTTTGGACAGAGGCAGCACGGGAGGGAGAAAGGGGCTGGGGTCCTGGGGTGGGGGGGCGGCCCGGGGCAAAGCCCGAGGCAGGCCGGGGTATGACGCAGGGACCCGGGGTGACCAGGGGGGCTAGGGGGGCAGGGCAGGCTGACGGGCTGTCTCACCTGGGGATGGTGGAACGGACAGAGGTGGCGTGGGAGGGAGAAGGGTGGCAGGGGTCCCGGGAGCGTGGCCCAGGCCAAAGCCCGAGGCAGGCCGGGGGGGGGGGGGCACAGGGACCCGGGGTGACCTAGGGGACTGGGGGCTAACAAATATCTTAAAATTTTCTCCATATCCTTAGCCATCAGGGAAATGCAAATCAAAACTTCCCAGAGATATCATCTCACCCTGGTCAGGATGGCAAAAATTCACAATACAAACAACACCATATGCTGGAGAGAATGTGGAGAGAGGGGAAGTCTCTTACATTGCTGGTGGGAGTGCAGGCTCATACAACCACTCTGGTGAGCCATCTGGAGATTCTTAAAGAAGTTAGAGATTGAAATGCCATATGACCCTGCTATACCACTTTTGAGAATAACCTCCCATACAGCAAAAATTTACCTCGATAGCACAAGCACGATCAAGTTCATAGCAACACGGTTTACAATAGCTAAGTCATGGAGTCAGCCCAAATGTCCAACAGTTCACAATTGGATAAGGAAAAATGTGATACATTTATACAATAGAATACTACTCAGCCATCAAAAATGATGATTTTCCCCTTTCCCCACCCCGCTCGGCCGGTGGGGACACGTGCGCGCGGTCCAGCCGGGCCTCACCCCTCGACTAGGTAAGCTCCGCCTGCGCCCACCCACCAGAACCCAAAGTAAGCCCAAGAGACCCGGCTGTGACCCCACCATCCAGCCGGAGCCGCACGCAGGGCCGAGGGACGAGGAGGAACTCCCCCTGCACCCAGGCCCCGCCCCAGCTCCCCTCGGGTTAAATAGCTCCACCCCAACGCCCCCATTTTCCCTTTCCCCGCCCTGCTCCACTGGTCTGGACGCGTGCCCGGCCCAGCCGGACCTCACCCATGGCCTAGGTAAGCTCTGTCCCTCCCGATCCCCAGAACCCGAGGCCAAATAATTCAGTTTAGTGAAATTGAAAGATCTTAAGAGTTAAAACGACAATGCCAAAGTCAAAGGGCAAATCCATGAGAAGCAACACTCAAGTAAAAAAATTTCCCACTGAAGGAATTAATCCCATAATGTTAGACTCCAACCAGAACAAACCCACGGAAAAAGGCCAAGAAAGCCTGACCCAGGATAACGACTTATAAAATATGATCATTACCATGTTCAATACTATGAAAAAGGAAATCCGGGAGGAATTACATAATCGAATCAATCGCTTTGAAGAGGAACACAACAGACATTTGGAGGAGGTGAGAAAAACAGTGCAAGAAACAAAAACTGGTATAGAGCAGTTAAAACAGACTCAAGCAGAGTTTAAAACTGAGCTACAAGACAAGTTATCTTCAACCCAGAACTCCACAGAGAGTCTTATCAACAGAACTAACGAAGCAGAAAACAGAATTTCAGACCTTGAAGATAAAGTGGGAGTACTAACCAGCTCAATGGAAGGGGTTGTTAAAGCCAAAAAGATACTTCAGAGAAATATCCAAGAGATATGGGACACCCTGAAGAAGCCTAACATGTGTATTCATGGAATACCAGAGCAAGAATCTCAAAATACCATCCCTGAGGAAATTTTTCAAACGATCATCAAGGAAAACTTTCCTCATCTAAAAAAAAAGAGGCACATCCATATACAAGAGTCATTCTGCACCCAAAACAGATACGACCAAAACAGAAGCACGCCACGGCAAATAATAGTTAAAACACTCCACATTCAAGATAAAGAACTGGTGCTGAGAGCTTCAAGGGAGAAAAAACAAGTCACTTCTAAAGGTAAACCTATTAAAATAACAAATGACTTCTCAATGGAAACACTAAAAGCAAGAAGAGCTTGGAGAGACATACTTCAAGTATTGAATGAGCAAAAATGTCAACCTAGGCTGATTTACCCTGCAAAACTATCAGTCATGATCGAGGGAGAAAGAAAAATTTTCCAGCACAAAGACAACTTGAAGGGATACATGCCCACCAAACTAGGCCTTCAAAAAATGCTAGAAATGATACTTAAGCGTGAAGAAAAAAACAGGCATACCCAGGAGAGCAGAAGGCAAGTATAACACCATTAAAAGTGAAGCAATATACTTATAAAAACTACTAAACATAATAAATGTCTGGAATTAACAATAGTTTCACCATTATAACGCTAAATGTTAATGGAATTAATTCACCGATCAAGAGACACAGATTACAAACTTGGATTAAAAATCACAATCCATCAATCTGCTGCCTGCAGGAAACCCATCTCACCACAAAAGATAGGTACGCTCTAAAAATAAAAGGCTGGTTGATAATTCTACAAGCAAATGGAAGCAGAAAAGAGGCAGGGGTAGCCATTATGCTATCAGACAAAGTGGACTTCAAACAAAAGAAAATTATAAGAGACACGGATGGATACTACATTTTAGTCACAGGTACAATTCACCAGGAAGACTTCACAATACTGAACATATATGCACCCAATACGGGCCCCTCCACATTCATTAAGAAAACCCTACAGCGTCTAAAGCAAGAAATCAACCCCCAAACGATAATTCTTGGGGACTTCAACACCGCCCTCTCAACATGGGATAGATCAAAAGGTCAAAAGCTTAACAGAGACACTTTGGAACTTAATCAAACCCTGAAAGAAATGGACCTTACAGATCTCTATTGAACTTTTCACCCATGTACCAAAGAATACACATTTTTCTCAGCAGCACACAGAACTTTCTCCAAAATAGATCACATATTGGGCCACAAAATGAATCTACATATATACAAGAAAGTTGAAACTCTAACCTGTGCTCTATCAGACCACCACGGCGTAAAGCTGGACATCCACAACAAAACAAACAAGAGAAAATACACTAACTCCTGGAAACGTAACTATATGATACTGAATGAGAACTGGATTCAGGAAGAAATTAAAAAGGAAATTTAAGATTTCCTGAAAGTGAATGATAACGAAAATACAACTTACCAAAATCTCTGGGACACAATGAAAGCTGTTCTAAGAGGTAAGTTCATAGCTCTTAATGCCTACATCAAAAAAATGGAAACATCAGAAATAAACAACTTAACAATGCATCTTAAAGTTTTAGAAAAACTAGAGCAATCTGATCCCAAAAGTAGTAGAAGAGAGGAGATTAGCAAAATAAGGGGAGAAATATCTGAAATCGAGACTAAGAAAACGATAGAAAAAATCAACCAGTCAAAAAGCTGGTTCTTTGAAAAAATCAATAAGATTGATACACCCCGAGGTAAATTAACCAAAAGCAGGAGAGAGAAAACCCAAATTAACAAAATCAGAAATGAACATGGAGTTATCACTACTGATACCCAAGAAATCCAGAGAATTATAACATCATATTTCATAAACTTATACTCTGTGAAGTTTGACAACACAAAAGAGATGGATGAATTTCTAAGTAAACACAACTTACCTAAATTGAATCAGGAAGTTGTGAATTATTTAAATAGTCCTATAACATATAAGGAAATTGAGGAAGTAATCTTGAATCTTCCCACCAAAAAATGTCCTGTACCCAATGGATACAGCACAGAGTTCTACCAGACATTTAAGGAGTTAATAACACCAATACTCCTTAAACTGTTCCATCAAATAGCAAAGGAAGGAACACTACCAAATTCCTTCTATGAAGCTAATATCGTTTTAATCCCAAAACCTAATAAAGACTCACTTAAAAAAGAAAACTATAGGCCGATCTCTCTGATGAACACAAACGCAAAGATTCTCAACAAAGTTTTAGCAAATCGGATTCAAAAACATATTAAAAAGATTATTCACGGGGACCAAGTAGGCTTCATCCCCGGCACACAAGGTTGGTTCAACATATGCAAATCAATAAATGTAATTCATCAGGTAAACCAATCCAAAGTCCAAGACCACATGATACTCTCGATAGATGAAGAAAAAGCTTTTGACAAGATCCAACAGCCTTTTATGATCAAAACGCTAGAGACAGTAGGAATGGAAGGAACCTTTATCAATATAATAAAAGCTGTATACAACAAGCCCACAGCAAGGATTATGCTCAATGGGGAACAATTGGAAGCATTCCCACTTCGATCAGGAACTAGACAAGGCTGTCCACTCTCACCACTTCTATTCAATATTGTACTTGAAGTCTTAGCTGAAGCCATAAGACAAGAAAGGGGCATAAGAGGGATTCAAATCGGCAAGGAAGAAGTCAAGCTATCCCTATTTGCAGATGACATGATCTTATACCTGAGGGATCCCAAAAACTCCACCAGGAAGCTCCTGGAACTAATTGAGAAGTTCAGCAGGGTGGCAGGATACAAAATAAATGTGCAAAAATCAGAGGCCTTCCTATATGCCCAGAATGAAGGAAGTGAAAAAGCCTTGAGAGAAACCATCCCATTCAGTATAGCCCCTAAAAAAATGAAATGCCTTGGTATAAACCTAACCAAGGAGGTAAAAGACCTTTACAATGAAAACTTTAAATCCCTAAAGAAAGAAATTGCAGAAGACACCTGAAGGTGGAAAGAACTCCCTTATTCCTGGATTGGCAGAATCAACATTGTAAAAATGACCATCCTACGAAAGGCAATATAAAAATTCAATGCTATACCAAAATCAATCCCAAAGCAATTCTTTAAAGAAGTTGACCAAACAATCTCAAAATTCATATGGAGGCAAAAAAGACCCAGGATAGCAAAGACAATCCTAAGTAACACAAACACTGCTGGAGGTATTACCATACCGAACCTTAGTCACTGCTACCAACTCTCAAGAGTTGGGATCTTGTGAAATTAAAGAGCTTCTGTTCAGATAAAGAGATTGTAACACAAGCTCAAAGGCAACCCACAGAATGGGAGAAAATCTTCACTAACCACATATCTGATAGAGCTCTACTGTCCAGAGTGCACAAAGAACTTAGAAAACTAAACATTAAGGAAACCAATGGCCCAATTAAAAAGTGGGCCCTGCATTGCAGGAGCAACAAAACTGCAAAAGAAAATCAACAAACCACAATCCAGAACTTCAGAGACTCTGTATCATCCACATAGAACTAAGCCAGCCTAATCTCCCCACATCCTGAAGCTCAGGGACATTTGCGGATGATGGGGCGGTAAGATTGTAAGAGCAAAAGGATGGGGGGAGCAATGATTTCAAGAGTCTCCACAATAGATAGGGCTGAAGCAATCATAATAGGACTTTGCATGCCCTGCACCATGTCCACCACACTATTGACCTCACAAAGTCTAACATCGGCTAAAGGCACCAAGATCCTTGGAGGCAAGGGATTGATGGCCACAGTAGTGTTCCTATGCTTAAGGGGAACACGCGAAAGGGTTCAGGGAAATGCCACTGGGTCCTTTTACATCATCGGAAAGAGGGACCAAGAGGAGATTTAGGCATACACAATAAAGGACTCTCTGGGAATTGGGGGGGAGGCACTGGGAGATGGGGAGTGTGGGAGGGGGAGCAGGGGGTTCAGGGGGAGGAAGAGGGGGGAGGGAACTGGTCTACCTATTAACTTTGTATGAGCGGAAATAATAATAAGAAATGTTAAAAAAAATGGGCCCTGGAACTTAAAAGAAATTTTACCAGGGATGACATTAAAATGTCTAACAAATATCTTAAAAAAATGCTTCACTTCTTTAGCCATCAGGGTAATGCAAATCAAAACTTCCCTCAGATATCATCTCACCCCGGTCAGAATAGCAAAAATCCAGAATACAAACAACGACAAATGCTGGAGAGGATGTGGAGAGAGGGGAACTCTCCTACATTGCTGGTGGGAGTGCAGCCACTCTGGCGAGCCGTCTGGAGATTCATAAAGAAATTAAAGATTGAAATGCCATATGACCCTGCGATTCCACTTTTGGGTATAAGAGGTTCGCCTCGATAGCACAAGCAGGACCATGTTCATAGCAGCACTGTTTACAATAGCAAAGACATGGAATCAACCCAAATGTCCAACAGTTGACGAGTGGATAAAGAAACTGTGGTACATCTACACAATGGAGTACTACTCAGCCATCAAAAATGATGAATTACTGGAATTTGCTGGGAAATGGATGCCATTAGAAACAATTATATAAAATGAAGTATCCCAGACCCAGAAAATCAAGCGCCAGATGTGCTCCCTAATAGGTGGCTCCTAGTACCAAACCCACCCAGCCCACCTTGAGACACTCAAAGATAAATCTATGTAATACCTACAGTAATTGCAAGGATTATGAACAGGAGGGATGGGGTCGGAGGGTCACACCAGAAACAAGGAGAGAAGTGACCATGTTACAGTAGAGAAAATAGGCCTCCATCAAGGACTGCAAGAAAGTAATGTGACACCTAGTTAAGTTCACAGACACTCGTTCCTGATCATTTACAACTAAGGGGGCATGAACTCACCAGAAGGGGAGGGCATATAGTCTGGCAGATTAAAAGTAACAATTTGGCAAATGGGTGATTGACCCCTCCCATTGCCAAATGCCATATGACCCTGCGATTCCACTTTTGAGTATAAGAATTACATCTACCCTTGAATGTGCTCTTATAATAAGACTCCAGTTTAACAGCTTTCTGTCTCTGGCCAGGGGGTGACATACAGTGCCCATCACGATGGAGTGAAGGGCATTGCAGGAGCAACAAAACTGCAAAAGAAAATCAACGAACCACTATCCAGAACTTCAGAGACTCTATATCAACCACATAGAACTAGGCCAGACTAATCTCTCCCCATCCTGAAGCTCAGGGACATTTGCAGAAGAGGGGGCGGTAAGAGTGTAAGAGCAAAAGGATGGGAGGAGCAATGATTTGCAAGATACTCCACACAAGTTAAGGCCAAAGCAATCATAATTGGACATTGCATGCCCGGCGCAATGTCCAACACACTATTGACCTCATAAAATCTAGCATCTGCTAAAGGCACCAAGATCCTTGGAGGCAAGGGATTGACAGCCACAGTAGTGTTCCTATGCTTAAGGGGAACACAGGAAAGGGTTCAGGGAAATGCCACTGGGTCCTTGTACGTCATAGGAGAGGAGGGCCCAGAGGAGAGTCAGGCATGCACAAGAAAGGACTCTGGGAATTGGGGCGGGAGGCACGTGGGGATGGGGCGGGAGAGGTGAGGGGAAGGGGAGCAGGGTGTTCGGGGGGAGGAGGAGGGAGGGAGGGAACTGGTATACCTATTACGTTTGTATGAGCTGAAATAGTAATAAAAATGTATTATAAAAAAATAAATAAATACAAATACTCAAAAAAAAAAAGAATACCTTCAGGGAAAGTATGCAATTAAATAAGAAATCTGCTTACTGATAATTTTTTCCCTTTTCTTAATTAAGAGCAAATTAACGTACAGTGAAATGTACAGATTTGAGGACTATCATTTGATGAGTTTTGAGAAATGCATAAAGTTGAATAACCCAAACACTTACCAGGGTAAAGAACATTAATGGAGCCCAGATGTTCTCTTAATTTCCCTTCCAATCAGTCAGTATAGGCTGCAAGAAGCAAACGCTATTTTAGGTCTATTCCAGACTTTATGTTATAAATGAAATGATGTAGCATGTTTTCTTTTGTATCTGTTTTGTATCCTATAATATCATGCTTTTAAGTGTTCTTCTAGGTGATTTTGTGTATCAGTGATGCATTAGTCCTTGTACATGATTGGCAATGTATTTGTGATATAGCAAGACTTTTACCCATTCTGTTATTGATACACTTTTATTTGTTTCCACTTTAGGGCTGTAATGAATGCAGGTTTTTGTGGACATACTTGAATAAATTGCTTTGTGATCATGTTTTCAATTCTTGAAAAAAAAAAACTAGAAATGAGGTTGCTGGGCCATAGGTTAGGTGCATACTTTACTTTTCAAAAAAACACTGCATTATTTCTTAAAATAATACCATTCTATATTCCCACAAAAAATTTCATTCAACTTCCAGTTATACCACACCATCCTAAAATCTTGATATGTGATAACATCATCATGTGGGTATATTTGTACTTTTCATGATAACTAGAGATGTTTGTCAAGTTTTGACATTGAATATATTCTTATGAACTGTCTAAGTTAAATCTTGAGCCATTCTTACTTAGCTACAGCTTTTTAGTTTTTGAGATGTAAGAGTCCTTTATAGATTTTGGGTGTCTTTTTTTATCTTTTATTGATTTGTAAATGACTATCACTTACTCATTTTGTTAGTATCATCTTTTGATAAGTTTTTAAGTTTGTAGAGCTAAAGAGATGACTCAGTAGGTAAAATCCTTGCTAAACTATGAGGTACTGAATTTAGGTCCCTAAAACCGATAAAAGCTGAGCATGTCAGTGATATACCTTCAGTCCCACAACTAGGGAGGCAGACAAGAGAAGATCTCTGGGGATAGATGACCAGCCAACCTACCTGTGTTTGGTGAACCCTGTCTCAAATACTAAGGTGGAAAATGACAGAGGAAGATACTTTATAATGACCTCTGACCTACACACACACACACACACACACACACACACACACACACACACACACTACACACAAGTGGGATTTCATGGTAACAAAAAGTTGTGTGTGTGTTTGTGTGTGTGTGTGTGTGTGTGTGTGTGTGTGTGTGTGTGTGTATCAGAGGACACCATGTGTGCCCGTGGAGACGCAAGGGTGATTTTGGGAATCTCCCTGGATTGAATTACCTCCTCTTTGCTTTTACTCTGGACTGTCCCAGGCACCACCCACCAGGACCAGAAGTGCAGGTGCTGCCATTTCCACCTGGCGTTTTTGCTTGGAACCTAGGATACAAATTCAGGACCTTCTGCTTGCCGGGCAGAGGCTTAACCCCTGAACCATCTCTCCAGCCCAAGCCCCAACTTTAAAAAAAAATCTTATTTTTTTTTATTTTATGGTGTGTATGTGCGTGTGTGCATGTGTGTGTATCAGAGGACACCCTATGTCCCTGTGAAGGACCAAGGCTGACTTTGGGAATCATCCTGAATCGCTTCTATCTCCTTTTTGCTGTGTTCTGGTATTTCCCAGGCTCCACTCACCAGGACTAGAAATGCAGGCCTCCAATGTTTCCAACTACCAAGCCCCACTTTTTAACTGTCTCATAATTAGTACTTCCTTGTTTTGTTCTGTCTGAGGAATTCTTTGCCTACCCAAATATAACAAAGATATTCCTCTGTTCTTTACTCATAGAAGCTATATCACTCCACTTTTATGCTTGATCTATTCTGAATTAATGTGTGTGTGTGTGTGTGTGTGTGTGTGTGTGTGTGTGTGTGAGAGAGAGAGAGAGAGAGAGAGAGAGAGAGAGAGAATGTAGTAGTCAAATAACATTTCCTTCCATGTGGATAACCAGTTCCATTTCTATTTTTTGACTATCCAGCTCCATTGCAAATATTTTATCAGTTCAATGAAATGCAGCATATAGGTCTATTTGTGAACTCCCTCTCTTTTCACCCATTGATTTATCTGTTTTCATGACAGTGTTATACTTACTTGATTGTTTGCTGTAGCTTCATTTAAAAATTTAAAATCAAGGGTTGTGAATCTTCCAAATTTGTTCTTCTGTTTAAAGAATATTTTCAGTAATCTAAGTCTTTTGTATTTACACACATATTTAGGATCAGCTGGACAATTTTAACTCAAAAAATGTATAGAATTTTTACTGTAGTTATGTTCAATAAAATGTCAAATTAAGAAGAAATTTAAAAAATCTTATCAATATTATCTTCCAACCCATAAAATGTATAACTAGTATTTTATCCACAATAATCCTCTCTTAAATAATTTTTAAGAATTTAAAAATTGTTTTTAAAACTATTTTTCTATTACTTGACATATTAATCATTTCTGGTCCTCTTCATTTCTTAAAGTTGATACAAGTTTTCATCTGTAGCTACTCCCTTTCAGCATTTATGATTTTTTTATTACACAAATTTCTATGGTGAATTCTCTCAGTTTTGTTCTTTGGAAAGGCCCTTATTTCCTTTTTTGCATGAACGCATGTGTGTGAATGTGTGTATGTGTGTGTGTGTGTGTGTGTGTGTGTGTGTGTGTGTGTGTATAATAAAAGGGCATTTGAGTGAGTAAGCCTTTGGACGACACAGGGTGACTTCAGAAATCTTCCTGAATTGTTTTACCTCTTTATTACTTTTCTCTGGAGTTTCCTAGGGCCAGAAGTTCAGACTGAAGCCATATCCACCTGGCATTTTTACTTGGAATTTAGGAATACAAAGTCAGGGCCTTTTGCTTGTAACACAAGCAACACAAGGTAACCTCTGTGCCTTCTCACTAGCCCTTTTCTTTCTTTTCTGAAATAAACTGTCCCTGGACACTAAATTCTTACTTGAAAGTTTTGGGGGTTTTGGGGGGAGGAGGGAGGTGTTTTGTGACACTTCATGCCATTCCTCTTTATGTGGCTGGTATTGTTTCTGATAACATTACCTACCAGTCATTACTTTTATTATTGTTCCTATGTGTACACTGCACCAGCTGATTTTAAAATTCACGTTTACACAAATTTGTTCATAATTTGAATTGTGTGGTTTTTTGTAGCTTACTTATAGATTTGTTAATTTGTTGGATCTTTTCATATTTTTCAAAAAGTTTGAAAAGTTTAGGGCACTTTTTTCTTAAATGTTTATGCCTCTCAAATAATGCTTTTTGTTTCTATGTATTGACTTTTGATATCTTGTTTTTCTTAGTTTTTCAGTTGGAATAGTGTCTATTAACTTATTTTAAATGGCAGTGATTTTTCCCAGTATCATCTAGTTCAACTATTGAATACATCTAGTAGATTTTTTTTCATTTAAGACATTATATATTTTCACCCAAAATTCCTTCCTCTTTTGGCATTGATTGGTGTGTGTGTGTGTGTGTGTGTGAGAGAGAGAGAGAGAGAGAGAGAGAGAGAGAGAGAGAGAGAGAGAGATGAAACTTGAGACTTCATGCATGCTTCTCAACTCCTCTTCTACTGAGATACATTCTTTGTTCCTGCATCTTTGTTATCTTAAAACTCTTTGCATGTTCATTCACTGTCTACTTTTTCTACATATTTATAAATGTAATAGATGCTTTGAACTATATTCCACCCTATTCATGGTGTTAGTGGTAGTAGTACTAGTAGTAGTAGTAGTAGTAGTAGTAGTAGTAGTAGTCCTTCCTCTAGGACTCGAATCATGGTCTTTCTAGAGTTTAAACTAAATTGCAAAAGTATTGAACAACAAGTATTCATTTGGGCTATCTCCCTGTCACCAATCCTATTTTTTTTCTGCTGTATTTCACAGATTCTTGTATAGCTTAGCATCAGCAGGAAGTCACCTACACAGATTTTTGAAGATGAGTCTTTCTTTAATATATATTTTATTATATTTTTGCCTAGTTATACAAGCTCAATAGGTACCCCCTTCTTCTCGTTCCCCCTCCCTTCCCCCGTTATCTCCCATTCCACTCTCCCCCTTCCCACTCTCCCCTCCCTCTGACCTTTTTCCTTCCCTCCTCCTCTCTTGATGCTTCCTGCTTTCTCCTCCCATCCTCCAGAGCATCTGTTTATGTGGACAATGAACTTTCCTTTGAGTCTCTATACTAGTGGGTTCAGGACTCAGTGACATAACTTGGGGCTCCTTCTTGGGCTGCCCACCAGTATGGGAAATCTATTATGTCTGTTTAACCCCTTACCTAAACTGCCTAAAGCCTTGTCCCCTGTGATCTGGTTAGACTTTGGGGGGTTGTTGACATGTCAGCCATTGTGCAGGTCAGGCAAGGTCCAATCACGTTGTGACTATATCCTGGCTGTTGCAGTCCTGACTTGTGTGGAGTCTCTTGCATATCGTTGGTTCTCCCCATGCTGCCCTCTCTTCTGCAAGGTTCCCTTAACTTTGGGATGGAAAGAGATTTGGCTGGTCTGATTCCAGGTGAATATTGTAAGGTATTTAGTGTTCTGAATTATGGTTTGTTGTTTCCAGTTTTGCTGTTCCTGCACTGCCCTTGGCTGCATCCTGATTGGTTGTTTAAGTCATCTCCTAACCAAAGATAATAGACTATTTAAACATGATCTTAATATAAGAAGAGACTCAAAAGTAGATAGGAGAATAGGAGCAGGACACAGCAGTGAGAAGGGTCAATCTCTTGTTTGCCGGTTGGTTACCCTCTAACTGCCAGTCCCTAAACGCTCCCTGACAGGGAAGAACAAACCTTTTCAGTCCCAAGTGAACAGGAAGGGAAGTGAGAATGAGCTACATCAGATGTGAAGAAGACTCTTTTTTTTAACATTTTTTATTATTATTTCTGCTCATACAAACTTACTAGGTACACCAGTTCCCTCCAAACCTCCTCCTCCCCCAGACCCCCCTGCTTCCCCTCCCCTCACCCTTCCCTCCTCCCTCCCCCGACCCCCCTGCTTCCCCTCCTCTCACCCTCCCTCCCCATCCCCATCCCCCAGTGCCTCCCCCCATTCCCGGAGAATCCTTTTTTTTTATTAATTCATTTTTTATTATTTCTGCTCATACAAACTTAATAGGTAGAACAGTTCCCTCCCTCCCTCCTCCTCCCCCGAACCCCCTGCTCCCCCTCCCTCTCTCCCAATCCCCCACTGCCTCCCCCCCAATTCCCAGGGGGGCCTTTATTTTGTATGCCTAACTCTTCTCTGGGTCCTCCTCTCCGATGACGTACAAGGACCCAGTGGCATTTCCCTGAGCACTTTCTCGTGTTCCCCTTAAGCATAGGAACACTACTGAGGCTGTCAATCCCTTGCCTCCAAGGATCTTGGTGACTTTAGCTGATGCTAGACTTTGTGAGGTCAATAGTGTGTTGGACATTGCGCAGGGCATGCAAAGTCCTATTATGATTACTTCGGCCCTAACTAGTGTGGAAAATCTTGCAAATCATTGTTTCTCCCATTTTTTGCTCTTACAATCTTACTGCCCCCTCTTCCGCAAATGTCCTTGACCTTCAGGATGGGGAGAGATTAGGATGGCCTAGTTCTATGTGGTTGATATAGAGTCTCTGAAGTTCTGGATTGTGGTTTGTTGATTTTCTTTTGCAGTTTTGTTGTTCCTGCAATGCCCTTCACTCCATCCTGCTGGGTATTGTATGTCACCCCCTGGCCAGAGACAAAAAGCTGTTAAACTGGAGTCTTGTGATAATATCACATTCAAGGGTACATGTAATAAAAGTAGGAAATCTCAGTGAGGGAGGGGTCAATCACCCATTTGCAAAATGATTACTTTTTATCTGCCAGACTATATGCCCTCCCCTTCTGGTGAGTTCATGCCCCCTCAGTTGTACATGATCAGGAACGAACGAATGTGAACTTAACCAGGTGTCACATTACTTACTTGCATTCCTTGATGGAGGTCTATTTTCTCTGCTGTAACATGGTACCCTCTCTCCTTGTGTCTGGTGTGGCCCTTCAACCCCATCCCTCCTGTTCATAATCCTTGCAATTATTGTATTACATAGGTTTACCTTTGAGTGTCTCAATGTGGGCTGGGTTAGTTTGGTACTAGGAGCCACCTATTAGGGAGTACATACGGCGCTTAATTTTCTGGGTTTGGGATACGTCACTTAATATAATTGTTTCTTTTTTTTTTCCTAACTTGTGTGGATTATCTTGCATATCATTACTCCTCCCATCCGTGTGCTCTTACAATATTTTTAATACATTTTTTATTATTTCCGCTCATACAAACTTAATAGGTAGACCAATTCCCTCCCTCCCTCCTCCTCCCCCCGAACGCCCTGTTCCATCTCCCTCCCTCCCCATCCCCCAGTGCCTCCCCCCCAATTCCCAGAGAGGCTTTATTGTGTATGCCTAACTCTCCTCTTGGTCCTCCTCTCCGATGACATACAAGGACTCAGTGGCATTTCCCTGAACCCTTTCTCGTGTTCCCCTTAAGCATAGGAACACTACTGAGGCTGTCAATCCCTTGCCTCCAAGGATCTTGGTGCCTTTAGCTGATGCTAGACTTTGTGAGGTCAATAGTGTGTTGGACATTGCGCAGGGCATGCAAAGTCCTATTATGATTACTTCGGCCCTAACTAGTGTGGAAAATCTTGCAAATCATTGCTCCTCCCATCCTTTTGCTCTTACAATATTACCACCCCCTCTTCCGCAAATGTCCCTGAGCTTCAGGATGGGGAGAGATTAGGCTGGCCTAGTTCTATGTGGTTGATATAGAGTCTCTGAAGTTCTGAATTGTGGTTTGTTGATTTTCTTTTGCAGTTTTGCTGCTCCTGCAATGCCGTTCACTCCATCGTGATGGGCACTGTATGTCACCCCCTGGTCAGAGACAAAAAGCTGTTAAACTGGAATCTTGTTATAGAAGCACATTCAAGGGTAGATGTAATAAAATCAGGAAATCTCGGTGAAGGAGGGGTCAGTCACCCATTTGCAAAATGATAAACTTTCATCTGCCAGACTATATGCCCTCCCCTTCTGATGAGATCATACCCCCTCAGTTGTACATGATCAGGAACGAACGTCTGTGAACTTAACCAGGTGTCACATTACTTACTTGCATTCCTTGGAGGCCTATTTTCTCTGCTGTAACATGGTCCCTTCTCTCCTTCCATTTCCCAGTAAATTCCAGTAATTCATCTTTTTGATGGCTGAGTAGTACTCCATTGTATAGATGTACCACAGTTTCCTTATCCACTCGTCAACTGTTGGACATTTGGGTTGATTCCGTGACTTTGCTATTGTAAACAGCACTGCTATGACCATGGTCGTGCTTGTGCTATCGAGGTGAACTTCTGTTGCAAGGAGGGTTATTCCCAAAATTGGGATAGCAGGGTCATATGGCATTTCAATCTTTAATTTCTTTAAGAATCTCTAGACGGCTTGCTAGAGAGGCTGTATGAGCCTGCATTCCCACCAGCAATGTAGAAGTATTCCCCTCTCTCCACATCCTCTCCAGCATTTGCTGTTGTTTGTATTGTGGATTTTTGCCATCCTGACCAGGGTGAGATGATATGAAGTTTTGATTTACATTTCCCTGATGGCTAAAGAAGTGGAGCATTTTTTAAGATATTTGTTAGACATTTTAATGTCATCCCTGGGAAAATTTCTTTTAAGTTCCAGGGCCCATTTCTTAATTGGGCCATTGGTTTCCTTGGTGTTTAGTTTTCTAAGTTCTTTGTGCACTCTGGACAGTAGAGCTCTATCAGATATGTGGTTACTGAAGATTTTCACCCATTCTGAGGGTTGCCTTTGAGCTCGTGTTACAATCTCTTTATCTGAATAGAAGCTCTTTAATTTCACAAGGTCCCAACTGTTGAGAGTTGGTAGCAGTGACTGTGCCATTGGATGTCTGTTTAGGAAATGTTAGCCTAGCCCAATCAGCTCGAGGGACTTCCCTATCCTTTCAAGTATGGATTTTATAGTCTCTGGCCTTATATCAAGATCCTTGATCCATTTGGAATTAAGTCTTGTACATGGTGACAAGTACGGGTCCAGCTTTAATCTTCTGCATGTGGAGATCCAGTTTTGCCAGCACCATTTGTTGAAGATGCTGTTCTTTTTCCATTGGATTCTTTGGGCCCCTTTGTCAAAGACCAAATGGCTGTATTTTTGTGGGCTTATATCTGGGTCTTCAACCCTTATCCATTGATCTGTGTGTCTATTTTGGAGAGAGTACCAGGCTATTTTTATAACTATGGATTTGTAGTATAGACTAAGGTTTTGTATGGTACTACCTCCAGCAGTGTTTTTGTTACTCAGGATTGTCTTTGCTATCCTGGGTCTTTTGTGCCTCCATATGAATTTTGAGATTATTTGGTCAAGTTCTTTAAAGAATTGCTTTGGGAATTTAATTGGTATAGCATTGAATTTGTATATTGCCTTTGGTAGGATGGTCATTTTTACAATGTTGATTTTGCCCATCCAGGAACATGGGAGGTCTCTCTACCTTCTGGTGTCTTCTGCAATTTCTTTCTCTAGGGTTTTAAAGTTTTCATTGTAAAGGTCTTTTACCTCCTTGGTTAGGTTTATACCAAGGTATTTCATTTTTTTAGGGGCTACAGTAAATGGGATTGTTTCTCTCAGGGCTTTTTCACTTCTTTCATTCTGGGCATATAGGAAGGCCTCTGATTTTTGCACATTTATTTTGAATTCTGCCACCCTGCTGAACTTCTCAATTAGTTCCAGAAGCTTCCTGGTGGAGTTTTTGGGATCACTCAGATATAAGATCATGTTATCTGCAAATAGGGATAGCTTGACTTCTTCCTTGCCGATTTGAATCCCTCTTATGCCCCTTTCTTGTCTTATGGCTTCAGCTAAGACTTCAAGTACAATCCTGAATAGAAGTGGTGAGAGAGGACAGCCTTGTCTAGTTCCTGATCGAATTGGGAATGCTTCCAATTGTTCCCCATTGAGCATAATTCTTGCTGTGGGCTTGTTGTATAAAGCTTTTATTATATTGATAAAGGTTCCTTCCATTCCTACTGTCTCTAGCGTTTTGATCATAAAAGGCTGTTGGATCTTGTCAAAGGCTTTTTCTTCATCTATCGAGACTATCATGTGGTCTTGGACTTTGGACTGGTTTACATGATGAATTACATTTATTGATTTGTGTATGTTGAACCAACCTTGTGTGCCGGGGATGAAGCCTACTTGGTCACTGTGAATGATCTTTTTGATATGTTTTTGAATCCGATTTGCTAAGACTTCGTTGAGAATCTTTGCGTCTGTGTTCATCAGAGAGATCGGCCTATAGTTTTCTTTTTTAAGTGAATCTTTATTGGGTTTTGGGATTAACACAATATTAGCTTCATATAAGGAATTTGGTAGTGTTCCTTCCTTTGCAATTTGATGGAACAGTTTAAGAAATATTGGTGTTATTAACTCCTTAAATGTCTGGTAGAATTCTGGGCTGAATCCATCTGTTCCAGGACATTTTTTGCTGGGAAGATTCAAGATTACTTCCTCAATTTCCTTATATATTATAGGACTATTTAAATAATTCACAACCTCCTGATTCAATTTAGGTAGATTGTGTTTACTTAGAAATTCATCCATCTCTTGTGTGTTGTCAAACTTCACTGAGTATAAGTTTTTGAAATATGATGATATAATTCTCTGGATTTCTTGAGTATCAGTAGTGATAACTCCATGTTCATTTCTAATTTTGTTAATATGGGTTTTTTCTCTCTTGCTTTTGGTTAATTTAGCTAGGGGTGTATCAATTTTATTGATTTTTTTCAAAGAACCAGTTTTTTGACTGGTTGATTTTTTCTATCATTTTCTTAATCTCGATTTCAGATATTTCTCCCCTTATTTTGCTAATCTCCTCCCTTCTACTACTTTTGGGATCAGAATGCTCAAGTTTCTCTAAAGCCTTAAGCTGCATCGTTAAGTTATTTATTTCTAATATTTCCATTTTTTGATGTAGACATTAAGGGCTATGAACTTACCTCTTAGAACAGCTTTCATTGTGTCCCAGAGATTTTGGTAAGTTGTATTTTCGTTATCATTCACTTTCAGGAAATCTTGAATTTCCTTTTTAATTTCTTCCTGAATCCAGTTCTCATTCAGCATCATAGTGTTATGTTTCCAGGAGTTAGTGTATTTTCTCTTGTTTGTTGTGTTGTGGATGTCCAGCTTTAGGCCGTGGTGGTCTGATAGGGCACAGGTTAGAATTTCAACTTTTTGTATATGTGTAGATTCATTTTGTGGCCCAATATGTGATCTATTTTGGAGAAAGTTCCGTGTGCTGCTGAGAAAAATGTGTATTCTTTGGTGCGTGGGTGAAAAGTTAGATAGAGATCTGTAAGGTCCATTTCTTTCAGGGTTTGATTAAGTTCCAAAGTGTCTCTGTTAAGCTTTTGACCTGTTGATATATCCCATGTTGAGAGGGCGGTGTTGAAGTCCCCAAGATTTATCATTTGGGAGTTGATTTCTTGCTTTAGATGCTGTAGGGTTTTCTTAGTGAATGTGGAGGGGCCCGTATTGGGTGCATATATGTTCTGTATTGTGAAGTCTTCCTGGTGAATTGTACCTGTGACTAAAATGTAGTATCCATCTGTTTCTCTTATGATTTTCTTTGGTTTGAAGTCCATTTTGTCCGAAAGCATAATGGCTACCCCTGCCTGTTTCCTGGTTCCATTAGCTTGCAAGATTTTGGACCAGCCTTTCACTCTTACGATGTGCCTATCTTTTGTGGTGAGATGAGTTTCCTGAAGGCAGCAGACTGTTGGACTGTGATTTTAATCCAAGTTTGTAATCTGTGTCTCTTACTCAGTGAGTTAATACCATTGACATTTAATGTTATAATGGAGAAATTATTTTTAATTCTGTACATTTTTTAATGTTTGGTAGATTTTGTAAGCATGTTGTTTGATATTTATGTTTTGTTGGTATTATACTTCCCTTCTGTCCTCCTGGATACGCTTGTTCTTTTCTTCAAGCTTGAGTATCATTTCTAGCATTTTTTGAAGGCCTGGTTTGGTAGACATGTATCCCTTCAAGTTGTCTTTGTGCTGGAAAACTTTTCTTTCTCCCTCAATCAACACAGGTAGTTTTGCCGGGTATATCACTCTGGGTTGGCATTTTTGCTCATTTAATACTTGAAGTATGTCTCTCCAAGCTCTTCTTGCTTTTACTGTTTCCATTGGGTAGTCATTTGTTATTCTAATAGGTTTACCTTTAAAAATGACTTGCTTTTTTTCTCTTAAAGCTCTCAGCACCTTTTCTTTGTCTTGAATGTGGAGTGTTTTGACTATTATTTGCTGTGGCGATTTTCTATTTTGGTCATATCTGTTTGGAGTGCGAAATGCCTCCTGTATTTGGATAGGCCTCTCATTCTTTAGTTGTGGGAAGTTTTCATTTATGATGAATTGAAATATTTCCTCAGGTGTGGTATTTTGGGATTCTTGTTCTGGTATTCCATGAATGTGCATGTTAGGCTTCTTCAGGGTGTCCCATATTTCTTGAATGTTCCTCTCCATTATCTTTTTGGCTTTAACAATCTCTTCCATTGAGCTGGTTAATTCTCCCACTTTGTCTTCAAGATCTGAAATTCTATTTTCTGCCTCATTTGTTCTGCTGAGAAAACTCTCTGTTGAGTTTTGGGTTGAAGATAACTTGTGTTTTAGTTCAATTTTAAACTCTGCCTGAGACTGTTTTAGCTGCTCTATACCTATTTTTGTTTCTTGAACTGTTTTTCTCAACTCCTCCAGGTGCCTGTTGTGTTCCTGTTCTAAGTGGTTGATACGGTTGTTTAACTCTTCTCGGATTACCTCTTTCATAGAATTAATCATGTTAATGATCATACTCTGAAAGTCGTTATGTTGGGTCTGGCTTTCATGGCTATTTTCTGTGGATTTGTTTTGGTCGGAATCCATCGTTATGGGATTGATTCTTTCGGTGGGAGATTGGTCTTCTTGGGTTTTGTTTCTCATGGATCTGCACTTTGACTTGGGCATTGTTGTTTTGTTTTTTAGGACCTTTCAGTTTCTGTGTGTTTTTCACTGAACCGATGTAGTTGATATTGTTACACTTGCCAGTTATTACTAGTGCTTGCCTTGGATTGGGTATGTTTGTGTATTGTTATTGTTATATCCTAGATGAGGCTACTAGGCTGTTAGTACGTCAGTTAAATCAGGTTATGTAACCAGGATGTGAATATTAGTTTGGTAGTGCACTTTTACGATTTAGTATCTTGGTGAAATGTGGGGGTGAGTGGTGTACTCCCTGGAGTTGTATGTTTTTGGGATGGCTGTATGAGGAAGTTGATCTACAGCAATGATACTAGAAAGGATCAGTAAGATGAAAAGAAAAAAAAAAGGAAGTTTACTTATCTTTGGGCTGGATGTGAAAAATCTCGCCCATGTGATATAATTGTTGTAGTGGAGTCCAGATGTATGCCCTGTGTTCCCTTTGTTCCTTAGAGTTTTGCTTGAGTTTCCTTTGGACTCTATTGAATTCTGAGTAGCAGTGTGTCTTCCGTGGACCACTGGGCATAGGTCCCTGGTGGGCCAGAGAGGCAGAGGGTCTGATGTTGATGGCAGAATTCTTCACCTGCGACCTGGGGGGTGCGGAGGCGCATGGGGCAGGAGGGATCGAGGGGCTGGGGTCCGGGTGGGGCCCCAGGGGCTAAGCCAGGGGCCGCATGGGTGCTGCTGGCTAGGTTGCTCCGGGGTGGGGGGGTTGGGCTGGGCTGGGAGGGGCTCTCTCAATCACTCACTCACCTGGGAGGTTGGCGGGGTTTGGAGCAGAAGGGGCAGGGTCCCGGGGGCAAAGCCGTTGGCCGCTTGGGTACTGCTGGCCGGGTGTTCCGGGGTCCCCATCCCCATCTTCCAGTGCCTCTCCCCCCATCCCCGGAGAATCCTTTAATATGCATGCCAGACTCTCCTTTGGGCCCTCCTCTCCGATGATGTACAAGGACCCAGTGGCATTTCCCTGAACCCTTTCCTGTGTTCCCCTTAAGCATAGGAACACTACTGTGGCTGTCAAGCCCTTGCCTCCAAGGATCTTGGTGCCTTTAGCAAATGCTAGACTTTGTGGGGTCAATAGTGTGTTGGACATTGTGTAGGGCATGCAAAGTCCAATTAAGATTGCTTCGGCCCCAACTTGTGTGGAGTATCTCGCATATCATTGCTCCTCCCATCCTTTTGCTCTTACACTCTTACCGCCCCCTCTTCCGCAAATGTCCCTGAGCTTCAGGATGGGGGGAGATTAGGCTGGCCTAGTTTTATGTGGTTAATATAGAGTCTCTGAAGTTCTGGATAGTGGTTTGTTGATTTTCTTTTGCAGTTTTGTTGCTCCTGCAATGCCCTTCACTCCATCGTGATGGGCACTGTATGTCACCCCCTGGCCAGAGACAAAAAGCTGTTAAACTGGAGTCTTATTATAGGAGCGCATTCAAGGGTAGATGTAATACTTATACCCAAAAGTGGAATCACAGTCTGAATACTTGTAATTCTCAAGGTTATTTCTTTGTACAGTCATTTAGCGAGTCCACCCAAACAAACAAGAAAACGTGTTTCTTTCCCTCAAAGACTAAAACCCTGTGTTATTTATTGCTTTGAACTATTAGCTGCATTTACATTTGTCCACTTTAACAGCTACATTGTAAATGTGAGTCTGGTAGTTGTAACTCTGCTACAATCAGAAGTAAATTTTTTAATGTTATTTATGATTAAATACTTCTAAAGCATTCCTTGAAGATCAACAGTAAAGCTTTGCTGATCAATTCTAGTGTCTGTAAACCGGATTGCTTTTTACTGTATTTTCTTGGATTATAAACAATTTGAGAACTTAATTCAAGATTAAAGATCTTTCTTCATAACAATGAGCATGGTCCATATTTTATAGGCCATCCCAATTAGGCTGAGTCCCTGAAGCCAGCTAGGAACTATTGCTAACCAAACTGAGAATTGCAAAACTATTCAATACCCATTCTTTTTACAGCTATAAATATGTGGTTGCTTTCAGTTGGTTTCCAAAAATGAAAACAAGCTGATAATAACTGACATAGAAAGTTTTGATGGAATTTTTGGATAAGTATCTTAAAGTACTGCATTGTAAGACAACTTCAGTAGGTTTATCATTTGTTTTTTGAATCTAGGAAAAGCTCTAATCACAACCTTTTCTTAAGTAAAGCTTTAACAAAGACCAGTTTTTTGTTGGGTTTGGTTTGGTTTGGTTTGGTTTGGTTTGGTTTGGTTTGGTTTGGTTTGGTTTGGTTTGGTTTGGTTCGGTTTGGTTTGGAGTAGGGGTTTTACTATGTTGCCCAGACTGGCCTTAAACTCCTGATCTCCCTGCCCTGTCTAAGCACTGGAATTTCAAGCATGTACCACTATTCCTGACTTAAATAAAGCCTTCATATCTACGATATATACTTTCATTTGCACTTACCTTGTACAAAAAGAACTGATTCTTATATAGCAATTAATTTTTTGGTGTGGAAAATTGTTGACCATTGTATAGTTAGCCTAATTAATTGTATTTATGCATTCTTCTGTGAAAACTAAAAGGAAATGTCCCAAGAAGATACAGTTGAAAACTGAACTAAGTAACAAGTTCTCATCTTCATATCACGTCCCCTAGATTCCTATCTTGAGATAAGAACTTGGGAACATAGCAGTTGATCTCAGGTAGTGTTTGAAGGAGAGGACATAGAAACAGAACAGAGAAGAAAAGTAAGAAAGAGTACATGAGGAAGCATATACCCATTGGAAATTGAAGCTTTATCCTTCCAAAGAGCTCTGGGATCCAGTATAGAATGCACACCTCAGAAATATCACATCCAGTGAGTTGGAGAGCTGGTCTATCTGTCCAGTAATTTCCATGAAACATTGGTCAAGAGCCATTCCCAAGGAAAAGTAATTCTTTGATATGCCTGACCTGCTTTTTGTGCATGGACATAAGAGTTTTGGTGGCCAGAGAAGCCCCTGAAAGCTCACAAGTGCTGAGAACTGATAGTCAGGAAATCACACACACATATATCAAAACTGAGGAATATGGGTAGGGGCATAATAATGTTACTAATTTTGTTTAAACCAAAATGACAATTACTACTGGTGACACTTACAGCAAATAGCAATATTATCCTCAATGCTATAGCTTCAATTCGTGCAGCAAGATGATGGATGCCTAGAGTCCTAAAGAACTGATACCTGGGGCTAAAAAGGTAGCTCAGGGGTTAAGCCTCTGCCTTGCAGGCAGAAGGTCCTGAGTTCGGATCCTAGACCCCACATATAGACGCTGGATGGAAGCGAGGGCGGCCTGCGTTTCTGGTCCTGGTAGGGTGGAGCCTGTGAATCCCAGGGCAGAGTAAAGAAGGAGGAGGTGGAGGCGTTCATGGTGGTTCCTGAATTCGCCCATGGTTCTACACACACATACACACATACATGCGCACACATGCACAACTGAATACATACATACACACACGCACACATGCACAAATGAATAAATAAAAAAAAGAACTGATACTGTCAAACAAGATACACTCCCTAATATATCGTGTTCAGAAAATAACATTCAAATTTGCTGATTTGCTTTGGTTTGTATATGATTTCCCCCTGGCTATGGCAGCTTAACCATCATCAGAAAGAGTTCTAATAATAAGCAGAATCTCTGCCAATCATATTTAATTTTCCTCATGTAAATTTAATTTCTTTAGGTAATGTCACCATAGGAGTCTACATTGAAAATACATGTAGTCTTGGTAGAGACTGCTCTAGTTCATCCTATAAATAGAAATGTAGAATTAATTGGGGGAGAAAGTATTTTCCTGGCATGTTTCAAATCCTTTGAAATAGTTCCATCATACAATATTTGATGACTCTCAGGATCTGTTCTAAATTCCAAACACATACTAATTTATTTAAGTTTCAGGAAGACTCAAGACATATCTATCGTCATCAACTATGAATTATATATGATTAAACAACTGTGACTTGTGATTATATTTTGCATTTTGCAATTTTTCAAGCAAATAAAAAGTAGCAGTTTAATATGGTAAAGTGATTTTCACTGGCCCTCATTAATTCTAATTTATTTAATTTTCATGTAGCTCTTTAAGTAAAACATTGATATTACCACCTTAATAAAGACAAGGAAAAAAGTGAAAACTATGTAAGGACACATAAACAGTAAGTAGAAAACCCTAGAATTGAATCCTTCCTAACTGGAGTAACAAACTTTCCTATTTGCATGAAATATCTTCATTACTCAGTAATAAAGATCCAGAGGTATCTTGTTCTTCTTTTCAGACTTTGGCCGGACTTTGATTCTAGTCAGGTTTTTTTTTAATTTCTCTTGAGAAATAGGTGAAAATCCTGATCTAAATTGTTTCCACAGGTATTTAGCAGAACAAACCAGTCACACACACTTGCCAGATAATATTTTCAACTTTGTCAACCATATGTGCCTCCAAAACAGCTAGAAACAACAAAAAAAAAAATACATGGTGGTGTGCTAATAAAGCTTTATTTGAAAACTCAGGCATCAGGCTTGTTTAACCTACAGGATGCATTTTGCCAATCTCTGTTCTAGAGTTGCAAAAGGCAATTTAGTTCCCGAACATTAACTGCTGAATACCTCAATTTACATAAATCTCTAAATATGATCAGTCATTTTTTTTGCATTTCTAGAAAAAAAACATCATGTGAAGTTAATGCTGCAAGGAATTTTGAGATGCCCTATTCCATTAAGGAAAACATTATGGAAGATCCTTTTGTTTGGTTTATTTAAAAATAAAGGCTTATTTTATAACCCCTGAGCATTGTTATAAATATTAGCAAATAAGGAGAAGATTGTGAGAATTTGAGAAAATATATTCAAGAACAAATATATTTTTCTGTTAAAATAAAGCATATCCTCACAAAGTCCTTTAAAGAGATTCAAACTAATTAAATGAGAACACTAGTGTTAATGTATGCCAGTAGAGCAAACTCTTTCCTATAAAAAAGAAATGGAACATTTATAGAAATGGAATTTGGGTCTTGCCAGCTAGTGTTCATATTTCTGAAAAGGGTTTTGCAGGCTGTAGAGGAGAAAAGTCATCAGCAATCACATCCAGATGTACAAAATACATGCTACAATACTGAACTGCCTGACAAGGTATGTCCTCTGGCATAATAGTAATATAAGTGTTCCTTGGGTAATTAGCTGCTTTGTGATTAGATGTGATACCAACTCCACAGGAGGGAATATATGCCTTGTACTGTAGAAATGCTCAAACTTCTGTGGATAGGGACAGCAGAGGCCCTATGGGGATCTACTGCTGTTATTTGATGAATCGACATATAAATTTCCATCAGAATATTCATGTTTATACCCATAAACCTGTACAATCAGCCCTAGCCAGACAGACTCTTGTGGCAGTCAGCATTACTCAAAGCAGAGACAAATAACTGGTCAAAGTGCTGAGACTAAGTGACTGAGGAGTGCTCTGCTCTGAATGGGACAGCTATGTTGCCTTCTCTGAGGCCTAGGAAATATCTCAAGAAAGGATGTGGGAGCCAAAAGATGGAATGGAAGGACTTCTGGAATCAGAGGTGAGGTAGTGTCTTCTGGGCATGATGGAGCCATCACAATCATGCATGCTCGGTAGTCATGACTGTCTGTATGGGGCATAGAGGAAGAAGGAAGGAAGTAAAGAAGAGACGGAGAGAGGGAGAGAAAAAGGGAGGGAGGGAAGGAGGGAGGGAGGGAGAAAAGAAGGAAGGGAGGGAGGGAAGAGGGAAGAAGGAAGGGAGGAAGAGGGAGAGAGGAAGGAAACAGGAGGAAGAAGGAAGAAAGGGCATGAGAGGAAGAGGGTGAGTACTTGGGAAGAAAGAGGTAAGTAATAGGGAATGGGAAAAAGGGATAAAAGAGGATAATGGGGGTAAATGTGAATCATAGCAACTTGCACACAAGTAAGACACGATATTTTCAAAATTATTTTCATTAAACTATAAAGTGAAAAACATAATTTGGGGGCTAAACAGGTAACAGTACCAGAGCACTTGCCTAGCATGTTAAATATTTGAAATGTGCATAATAACTACTGTAAATGTAAGATACATCCATGCACACAAAAAATGTGAACTGTCTCATGAATAAAATTTTACATTGAACCATGTTGGAATTAAATGCTTTGATGAATGAGGCAAAGTCCTGTCATTTAAGCATTCCAAGTCTGGCAAAGATGTCAGACTAATAATTGTCATAAAGCAATATAGGAATGACAACATTAGAGTATTGGAGACACCCAAATTGGAAAGGTAGGAGCAAACCCATGGCAGTGTGCTGAGAACAAGCAACTATTTCTTTCATTGCTTTTCTATGATTCATGAGAAGCCTGTATGAAGAATTTAGCACAGTTTAGAAGTCCCTCCCATGGTTCAATTGCTTAAGCAAGTTTCCTATATCTAAAAATGTCACAGTGGCTAATAGTGATTGAGTACTTTTGATGTGTCATTCACTACACTTCCTTTTTTTAACATTTTTATTATTATTTCCGCTCATACAAACTTAGTAGGTATACTGGTTCTCTCCCTCCCTCCTCCTCCCCCCGACCCCCCTGCTTTCCTCACCCCTCCCTCCCCATCCCCATCCCCCAGTGCCTCCCTGCCCTATCCCGGGAGAATCCTTTAATGAGTCACTACATTTCTTAAAGAATGTTTGGTCTAGGCTGGAGAGATGGCTCAGGGGTTAAGCCTCTGTCTCATAAGCAGAAGGTCTTGAGTTCAGAATCCATGTCCCAGGTAAAAACACCGGGCCAAAACACCAGGAAGTGGCCTGCACTTCCTGCTCTGGTGGGCAGAGCCTGGGAAATCCCAGAGTGAAGCAAGAAGGAGGTAGAAGCAATCCAGGATGATTCCCAAAGTCATCCTTGGGCCTCCAGGGGGACACATGTGCCCTCCGGCACGTGCACAAGTGTGCACATACACATGCACTCACACTGAATGAATGAATGAATGAATGAACAAATGAATGAATGAATGAAGTTTTTTTTAAAAAAAAAGACTGTCAGGTCTTTAAGTCACTCAACAAGGCAGAAATACTTGTCACTCTATTCTACACATAAGGAAATGGAGGGCTAAAAAGATTAAGCATTGTCCTGAGATATTATAATAAGAAAAATGCAGGGCCCATTTTGGATAACAGGCCTGCCTGATAGTCAATGCTGTGTTGTCCATCCTTTTAGGATGTTCCCTTCCTGCCTTATTTGTCTTCTCCCAAAAGACTGGGATCAAAAATATATCAGAGCATTTCCAACTTTGGTCACCTGGATGTTATGACCAGTTGTCCTTCCTGAAAGGAAAGCACATTTTTAACAGAGCAACATGCTCAGCAAGGACCATTATGCAAAGATGTTCAGTTTCTAGATACTGTCCCACAGGGCAGAACCAGTGAGAGCAGCCAATAGAGCATTTGGGAGCTGCCATTTGGGTCTTTGCCACCATCAGCAGGAGTTGTTTCTGGACACTGCTGAGAACACAAGATGCAGGGAACCACCCTCTTCAGAGGTGGCTGTTGCTGAGAACACTGCGAATCGAGGGCCAAGCTAAGGAGACACTGTAATCAGTGGTCTGCTGACCTTTCTTCAAGCTCAAGAAGAAACTTTTCTAACATTGAGGCAAAAAAAAAAATTAAATCCAGTCTTTCAGATACCTACTGTCTAAAGATGCAGAAAAGCAAATTTTTTCCTACATATTCATCTAGTGAGACTGATCCTCCAAAATTCTAAATAGGAGTTGTGTAGACCAACAATGTGGAAAAGACAAAGGAAAGTGTTGTATCAGAGGGAAAGCAAAAGCTGAACTCTAACCCAGTTAAAATATAAGGTTAAATATATCTGGTATGAATGGAAATATACCGTTCAGTGGCATTAAGTTGAACAAATAGAGCTTTATTGTAAATTTCACTTTTAAATGTAAACGATGTCTGACATTGGGGGTTTCCATAGTTCCATATAGTGGTCAAACAGACAAGAGCATAATGAGCAGTAGAATCTTCAACAAAAGCTCAGCACATTTGGTTACTATCATGCTTGAGACATACAGAGCAGGATCTGGGGTCCTGAACCTCTACAGAAGAGGCAGAGTCAAAATCCCAGCCTATAATGTGCTTAGCAACACATTTGTACTCATTAAAAACTCATTGAACTAAATTAAATTGAATACTGTCATCAGAACATTCTCATCAAACATTTATTAGCTAGTCTGTGTAATGCAATGAACTTGTTATTGGTGAATTCACAGTTCATGTAAAAGAATTTCAGTAGACTTTCATCCAGAATATGCAGAAAGCTCTTATAATACAATAAAAGAATTCAATTGAAATGTGTACAAAAGATTTCAATAGACATTTTACCCACGATATATAAATGAATACTAAGTACATGAAAAGATGTTCAACATCATTAATCATTAGAGGAGATAAATGGAAACCACAATGGTGTACTACTTCACACTCAGCAGAGTGGCTAGAATGGCTGTTATCAAAAGACAATTCTATGTGGGAAGAAACAAGCTCTTTCACATATTGCTGATGGGAATATAAAATGATGATGTTATATTGAAAAACAGTTCAGCAACAGTTTGAAAAGTCAAGCATAAGTTTGCCATATGATTCATTAATTTTGTTTCTATTAAATGTCTATCTGAGAGAAATGAAAAGTTATCTAACATGTTTGCATAGTATGGAAGGTATAACATCTATTTATGGTTGTACCAACTGATATTTAACAAAGTTCAGTGGTTTTCTTTTCAAGGTTTTAGAGCTAGTCAATGGCAGAGCTATGTTTTAAACCATCATTGTCTGGCTCCAAGGACTGTGTTCTTTCCTTTGCCATTAGCAATTTTGTGTCCTTGTGACAAAATAGTAAGATAATTTAAAATGAGATTTATTACTCCCTTTCCACAGGCCTGGGGTGAAGGCAGAGCATCAAGGTGTCAGGGACAAGTAGTGGAGAAAGCCAATCACCTCAAGGCAGCCAGGAAGCAGAGAAAGGTCTGGAGAAAAGATATACCTTTCATAGGCACACCTCAACTATTCACAACAGTTGAGGCATTTAATTAATCTTGGTATCCATCAATGGATAAATCGATGAAGAAAGTGTAAGAAATCTTAGCATTTTAGCATTATGCAGCCACAAAAGAAAATGAAATGATTCCCTTTGCAAAAAATCTGAACCCATACTTTTTGATGCCAGTTACAAGTCCCATGCTGTGCTTCTGATTGACAGACTATAAAGTTAGGGTTTCTACAATCTCCCCTTGGGCCTGATTAATTTCCTCAAAGGATTCATAGAACTCAGAGTAACGCTTTTATTATAAAGAATATTATAAAAGATACCTTTGAAGAGATGCATATGTCAAGGTATGAGAGAAGGTACACAGAGCTCCCATGCTCCTTGAGTACATCACCATCCAGGAACTTCCATACATTCTGCTATTTAGAAGCTCTTGAACCTTGTCCTTTGGGTTTTTTTTTTTTTACAGATAGCTCATTACATAGTATATTTGTTATTTTCCTTAATGCTGTAAACCAATTCCTAATAAGAAGCAACTTAAGGGAAAGAAGTGCTTAAAAATGATACAGCCAGCCCATCATGGCAGAGAAGGCATGGTAGCAGGAACATTAATTAGCTAGTCTTACTACACTTGTACTCAGAAATCAGAGAGAGATGAATATTAGTGCTCAGCTCACTTTCTCTTTTTCATTCAATCCAGGAATCCATAGATATGTTTTCATGAAGTCTCATCAAGTTGACAAATGGGATTAACTGTCAAAAATTGGCATGGCTGGTTGTACGCTAGGGAGAGAACCCCAACAAAGCCTTTCCTTTCCAATTATTAAGCATTCCTTTTACTCCAGTATAAGGAAGGAACCCTTTGGAATGAAACTTGCCTTATAGCCTTTTAGAGGATAAGGAAGAACAAAGAATTTCTTTGTCTTTCCTTCTTTATTTTATTTTATTTCATTTCATTATTTTTGGTTTTACACTATACCTTAAGGTGGCCTAGAACTCACTATACAGCCTAGGTTGGCCTCAAATTCAGGAACAACCTCCTGCTCAGCCTTCTAAATGCTAGGATTACAAGTCACCATGCTGTTTCTTCATGGAAGTTAAAAATAGGGGAAGGTGTTGCAGTTCGCCTGCATGGTTGCTGATAAATGACCATCAAATAGTTCAAGGGATCAAAGTGTTTATTGTCTCTTATGATTATCTGGTTACAGTTCTCATTCCAGGTTGACAGGAAAGCTCACACCAACACCAAGGCCAAGGAAACTGGCCACACCATCTCTACGTAATGGCTGAGAGAGCGACGAGCCTTAATTGTCAGACCAGCATGTCTGGCCAAGTGTACAAAAGGATGCCAACTTCCTTAACTAACTCTCAGTATTTTATTCCAGGGCCTAGTCCCACCCACCATGGGCTGGACCTTCCCCATCAGTTAGACAATCTTTTGCAGATTTGCTCTGGGCTTAACTCAACCATGTGCCCAAAGCTCAAACCCTCAAATGTCAAGTTGACACCCATGCCTAACTATGACAGGTTAGAGCTTGTACAACCCACTTTTGGGAAAAGAAATTTTCATTTTTATGAATTGCCTTAAAGAATGAAAACCAGAAAATACACATATAGTATCACATGGGAAAACTGCAAACTTACTAAATATGTTTGGTCTGGCGACGTACCCTTTTTCATAAATAATTTGAGATTATATTGCATTAGTCAGCATAATGTGGTCACAAAAATGACTTACTTCCCAGCATTGCTAAAATTTGTCTTCTTAAACAAGATAAAGCAGTTAAGCAGCAGTAATTACAGACCGAGGTCTTTCTAGATAGATTTTACAGAAAGCATGCCAATGAGAAATCAGCTCTCAATAATTATCATGACAAAGAACCTGCCCTGCTATGAAAGATGGGGCAAGGTAACTGGGTTAGAAAAGAGGACAACATTATACTTTAGCTCAGCTCCTGTAGACTGTAACTATTCTTGGTCTAATGGGTTGGATTGTTTCCTCTTTGTATAAAATAGACATGCCATATCTGAGGTTGGGTTATCCAGGTGCTAATGAAAGGGTTATCACCATCACACTTGTTAACATCCATATCCATATGAAGGCGAAAAAGCAGACAAAAACAGTATCTGTGCTTTGGACCAAAATTAGAAGGGGAATTAACTAGCTCTCTACAGTCACCACAAAAAAATACCATTAAATGGATAGTTTAAGTGACATTAACTTATTTTTCTCATAGTTCTAAAGGTTAAATAGTCCACATTAAGGTGCCAGTAGTCAGTTTTCTCTGGGTCTTACTCCTTGGTTGAAGGTAGCACTTCTCTTGCTACCTCCTCACTGGGTCATTTACCATTTTTGTGTTCAGGATATCTTCCTCTGAGTCTTCATTCCTCTTCTTCAAGTACCAGTCAGGTGGACTGGAGAGATGGCTCAGGGGTTAAGACTCTTAAGATCATGAGTTTGGATCTCAGGTTCCATTCAAAAAATGCCAGGCAGAAATGGCATTGGCCCGAACCTCCAGCCCTGATTGGTAGAACTTGAGAAATCCCAGAGCGAAGTAAGAAGGTGGTAGAAGCAATAGGGATCCCAAAGTCACTCTTGGTTCTTTACAAGGACATGCAGTGCTCTCTTGATACACACACACACACACACACACACACACACACACACACATACTTGAAAAAATACCAGTCAGAGGCTGAAGAGACAACCCAATGGTTAAAACACTTTCCATACAAGCAAAAGGACCAGAGTTTGGAACCTCAGATCCTACCTAAAATATCAGGTGAGTATGATGGCCTACCTGTAATTCCACCTCAGAGGTTGGAGTCTGAGAATCCACAGAGCAAGCTGGCTCACCAGACTAGCCCTAAAGGCATGCTTTGAGTTTGATTGAAAAGAATAAAATGGAAGAGCAATCAAGGATTATTGGGCCTACAGTCCTAGAGCTTAGACACACCCTTGTCTTTTCTTGACTTTAGCATGTATTTTTGGTTAGATTATATTGATTACAAGAACCACAATGACTGAGGTCAGGGAGCACTAAATATCCACAGTTGAAACTGAATAGAACTGGGAGAAAGGGAGGGGGGAAGGAAGAGAAAAAAGGGGGGAGGGATCAAGGGGATCAGGGAGGGGTAGAGGGAGTAGGGGAGCAGGGTACCTATTATGTTTGTATGAGTGGAAAAAATAAATAAATAAATAAATAAATAAATAAATAAAAGAAACTAAATAGAGAAGCAAATTTAGGGCTCAGTATGGAGGAAGCTCAATAAAAGGCTGCTGACTGAAACTCATGTGGTGAGCAATGCAGACAATATGGCAGAATATGGCTTAGAGATGAGACCTGCTGAAAGTCTTTTCAGGAAACTATTGATGGAGGGTCTTAGTAAATGGTGAAGAGAATATAGAACATTTCTGCAACAGAGTAAAAACAAGAGGTAGGAAGACAGGATTGATAAGGCTCAACACTGGACCCTCAATTAACATAATGTGTCATTCCATGAATCTTCTAGTTGCTTACTTATGAACATCTGTCAGTGGCCACAGAATCGCATTTGTAAGTGAAGGATCTATAAATGGGTTAGGGCAGCAGTTAGTAAACTATCTTCATAGGGCCACAAATAAAATGTACCCCCGCATACCCTACTGGAGTCGACCAACTCCTTGGCCAAAATAATAAATATATAAAATATTTTTGTTTTCCTAAAGAATAAAATCAGTCATGGCCATTGGAAATTTTTTGATGTGACTGATAATGAATACAGAGAGATTTTGATTTCTGCCTGGCATGTAATTGTTGGCTACTGTCCACAGTGAAAACACCATGAAGGGTTAATTCCCCTACAAAATCATATAAAAATTCCAGAAAAGCTGTGGTGTGTGTGTGTGTGTATACTCATGTGTGAATATGGGTGAATACATATCACTGCGCACATGTGAATGTCAGAAGACAATCTCGGGGGTTGCTCTTTACCTTCCACCTTGTTTGAGACAAGGTCTCTTGTTTCCCACTACATACACCAGTCTAACTGGACAAAGACATTCAAGGTTTCTCCTGTGACTTCCACAGGAACACTGGAGCTATAAGCAGATACTAATTCACATGAGTTCTTGGGATTTAAATTTGGATCCTCAGGCTTCTATGGCATTTAAACCATTTCTCCAGTTCTTAAACATATTTTCTGTGAATCAGCAATCAATATTATTCTTTAAGGAAACAACTTTAATGATACATGTTCTGGTCTTGAATTTTCCTAAGAAAAGTGTATGCATGTACATATATATTCTTATATAACTACTTATATGCCTAAGTATGTGTACATGTTTATTTTTAAACCTGAAATTGCCCCCAGCAGGACTATAGAGAAGAAATGATGATCTGACCCAAAGGTCCCAATATATTTGTACTTAAATGATTCACTTGAGGCTTCCCTTTGAGAAATTTTGTGCCATCATTGGTCATTCTCTACTTGAATGGACAAGGTGCCCCAAGTCATCTTCCAGATGGTTTTTCACTTATATTTTAAAGATTAAAGGCAGCAGCTCCTTCTAACATATTAGATCAAAGATGCTGGGCAAACATAGAAAAGCGGAGGACAAAGGACTTGCATTTGTCTGATTCTATACCTTATGTTGCCCAGTAAATATTGATGGCCAAAGATTTCTAGATGATTGAGTTAATTCCACCAGCTCCCTAATTCAGCACATCCTCTGCCCTTTCAAATAGTAACAATATAATGAGCTTATCATCATTGACCATTTCCTCTGCACTGGAAATTGCTCTAGGTACCTTATGTAAGATAATATGCCAGATTAATCATGATAATCCTAAGAAACCAGTTACTAGTATTAACATTACCATCCATTCAACAAATGGGTAAAACAAAGACATAAAAATGAGTTAATTAAAACAAGATCATGGACCACGTAAATGGCAGAGTTGGAAGCTGAACCCAACCAGTGTGGCCCTGAGGATATTTACACTGCTCTATATCTCCTTGCCAAAGCACCTTGTCACCTATCAGGACACCAGCAAAACTAAAACCATAAACATCACCTCCTCCTACTTCTGATCTGCTTAATACCAAACAACTGATTCTCTTGGAACCTTTCTTGCATATATATATTGCATATATATTGATGCATATGCTTCCTTGCATATTTATAAAAATTCACATATATTGATGTCAATATGTCAATTAGATTATGAAGCTGGCCATATTTTTCTCCTTGTGATGATACTGACTTACCTCACCTCTCTGGACCTCGACCTATTTTTGAGAGCGTGGATCATTCAAAAAAGTGAACAGTCATGTATTGAGATTCTGATTCAATGCACTTTGGGTCCTCAATTTATGCAAGCCCTAGTTCCAGACATTTTACTGGACATTTAGGAAGGGGTAGGGGGAAAAAATGAAAGAAGCAAAGAGCTAATGCTCTAATCACAGTAATTATCAATGCCACCTGCACATTAAAACTACTCGTGTGGGCTGGAGAGGTGGCTCAGGGGTTAAGCCTCTGCCTTGCAGGTGGAAGGTCCTGAGTTCGGATCCCAGATCCCACGTATAGACGCCAGGCGGAAGCGGGGGCGGCCTGCGTTTCTGGTCCTGGTAGGGCGGAGCCTGTGAATCCCAGGGCGGAGGAAGTGGAGGCGTCCATGGTGGTTCCCGAATTCGACCGTGGTTCTACACACACACAGACACACGCACGCACACACACATACATACGCACACACGCGCAATTGAATAAATAAAAAAAAAAACTACTCGTGTATGTCAGCATAAAGAGTAGTGCCCAACTCTAGATTATTTAAGTCAGAATCTTGTGGTGAATCTGAGACAAAGATAATCTTTCTGGAGTGCCACAGATGATTGCATTGAGCAGTCACTGCAGAGAGACACATGTATGAATGAGTCATTATAAGAACCTGGGGCTACCATGAGGGAAATAGGCTATAAACAATGTGAAGACAAAGCCACTGCTTGTCTCCAGGATTCTACAGAGATCTTTGCAGAGAAGAAGACACTGGCCTGGTCTAATTGGATGGACAAATGTTCACTAGGTAGAAAAGAGGGATATCCAGGCAAAATGAAGAGCAAATGCAAAGACAGAGTTAGGAAAAGGAAGATGTATTTTTGAAAAGAAGTATGATTCCCCATGGCTAAACAGTAGATGGGTGTTAAAAGAGCAGAAGTCAGATCATTAATGGCCTTGGGTGGCATGCTGGGTGCTTCACTTTAATCCTGCAATGAAGTTCCTGGCTGTTGGAGCCTATGTATGAATCAATACTCTTCTTCCCGTAGGTCATCTAAAAGAAGATTCAATATTCTTCTCCATGAATTTTACTATGAAATATAAGAAGGAAAAAAAACAGAGAAAATCAATGGTGTGGAAACTAAAGAATTTCTGCCATATAATTAATGTGAAAACTTTTGCTAGCCATCCCTAGGGAACTCTCAGGCGGGAGGCCTTATCCTCCCATCTCTCCCATGAGCATCTTTTATTTAGCTCATGTTAACCTACAGAACAAAGCAAAAGAAATTCTCCATCTGATCTCAGTTCCTCTCTTCTAAAGATAATGTGAAAAGTCTTTTGTTTGTGGAATACAAAATGCTTCTAAATTTCCTTCATTTTCTCAAGGACAAAAGGCAGTCAAATCTCTCAGTGTGGACGTTAAGTGTCCATTTTTCCAAGATGCTCAAGTAGTTTATTTTTTATCATTTCCTTGACAGTTTCTTAAAATGAATTTTTTCATTTTTCTCCCCATATTATGCTACCTCATCCCCTCTCCTTCTCCCACAGAGAATATTTTTCTTTCCAACTTGTTGGAAACATGTGTGTGTGCGTGTGCACGTGCGTGCACATGTGTGCATGCATGCACACATGGTCCATTCAGTTTAATAAAGGCTGTCTAACAACAAAAAACCCGAATACAGAACACTGGAAACCCAACAATGTTCACCTGGAACCAGGCCAACTAAATCTCTCCCTATTTGGAGGCTCAGGGAACTTTGCAGAAGAGGTAAGACTATAAGGGCCTAAAGATAGAGAGTTCCATTGCTGGACAGGTCACTCCATTCAAGATAGGGAGCTGCAGTCAGGAACTCAGGGCAAGGGACTTGAACTCATAAGACCTGCACAGTGGTGAACATGTCAACAATCCTCCATGGCCTAGCATGGATCTCAGGAGAAATAGTTTCAATAGCTTTTCTGTCTGCCATAGAAGCCTGAACCCCCATGAGAACAGATGATACAGAGGGAACCCCAGGACCCATAGAACCAAAGAGCAAGAGAATATGAGGAATTAGACTGGACCCATGTAGGGAAGGGAGGGAGAATGGGATGGAGGAAACAAGGGAAGGGGGAGGGGAAGGTGAAATAAGGAAGGCAAGGAGCCTGTATATAAAATGTAAATTTAATAAACATATAAAATAAACCTGTCTATATCAAGTCAGCATGCATCTGAGCATTCGCTTCTACAGAGGCAGTATATCAATGGTAACACCACTGAATCAAGTGAGTCCTCTTCCCCTAACCAGAATTAACTGCCAATATTCCTTCAGAGAGGTGTGAGGATCCATGAGCTCTCCCTGACCTATGATGTAATGATGGTGATGCCAATCTCCTATAGATCTTGTGAAAGTAATCACACCTATGAAGCTCTCCATGGGAGATAAGGTCCTCGAAAAACCCTAACTCTTTAGAGTTTAGAAAATATGATTATTTTGCCTAATCAGTAGCACCAAGAGACTATATTAGTGGTAATTATTGACTGCGTTCATGGCTGAGTGTAAGTTATTTCTACCTCTTTCATTTTTTATGTGTACAGTATTGCATATGTGTGCATATAAGCATTCATGTGCACAAATGCAAACACACACACCTTTCAGGCTGATATGCAGAATCTAGAGGACAACCTCAGGTGTTGGTGTTTGCTTTCTACTTTGTTTGAGATGGGAACTTTAGTTTTTTCTGCTGTTGCTGTTATTGTTTGTCGACTGCCTATAGCAAGTTAGTTGGTTTGGGAACTTCCAGGGATTTTCTTGTCTCTATCTCTTATTTCCCAGTAAGAGTATAGGAATTACAGACATTCATGCTAATACATTGTCTTTAGCATGTATTGGGAGATTTTAAGTCATCATATTATGTCACCAGCCCTATTTCCCTTTCTTGAGTCTACCATTTTTCATTGCTTTCTGAGAGAATTTGTTCAGTTCCTACCAATTCTGAGATTCAGTGACTTCTGTGGACCAAAATTATTTGCAGCCCTTCTGATGTTAATTCACCATGATTCCTCAGACAACCCATGAAAACTATTTTATACCTTGGTATCCCCTAGAGAAATCAACTTAAAATGTTTGCCTATGATAAAAATGTAAGGCTAGTACATAAAAATGCTGTCAGGTTACATGCAGTTTGATGGTGCTGCTTAAGAAATCTGTCAACAGCATTATGGGTTAAAATTGTTGAGCCATGAACTGATCCTATACTAATATAGTTGAATGTTTTCTGACAGCCTGAAATAGCTTCTTTAGTACTTTATGTTCTGTCAAATACTGGAGATTGATTCTTAAAGAAAGGCGAATCTTGGTGCATTAAAGAATGTCAAATGTGCTTCAGACATTTACATTTCAAGGGCATTCTATGCAAGGATGTTCTAAGATTCCATTGTGATTCTTAGAAAACTTTCACTATATCTTGTTCTAAAGAAAATTCATCTAACATTGCTTCTGAAGGGGTGGAGGCTAGCTCTTTTAGAAAGACTTTGATTTCATACAAAGGTCTGGGATCCATCACTTTAGATACACAAAATTAAAACAAACTGCTCAAAACCTGTTTTACATGTCCCAGTCGTACCCTGATGAAGCTTCATACTCTATCTCTCCCATTTCTAATACCAAGATGATCTAAGAACAATTAATAAAGTGCCTGTGATCATCCCATAATCATTTAAGTATTCTGAATCTTCAATACTTTCTACAAATGACTTCAACCAATGACTATGGACCAACAGAGACAGTCTCTGGTAGGACTTGATAAGAAATAAAGTGAAGCCCACTTCACACCTCCTGAATCAATTTCTGCCCTTTAACAAGATACCCATTTGATTTTTAACTACAGTAAAGTTTGAGATAGGCTGATTTAAAGTATAGACTTTACAGCTAGACAGTCTAAGTCTGTGGCTAGGCAAGGAAAATAAATCTTGATATTTTTTAAGGCTTAGTGCTGAAATTAAATTACACCTTTACACCTTCCTTTCTTTTTTCTCCATGAACCAAAAAAAGTCATGAAGATACCTGCCTCCTATAGCAAATAGTATCACGAATTGCTCCATCCTAAACTAGGCATTATTCTAGACTTTTACTTTCCCCTGCTTTTATCCAATCTTGATTCTCATACCTACAAACTCTACCTTCAGTCCATTTACTTTTCTCCATTGTACAGCTAACAGTAATGTCTGAGTTATTATCCTTGTCAACTACTTCCCTCCATTTGCAAGGTCTGCAATTTAATGTGCATTAGCTCCTTGACTAGTCACTGAATTATTCACCTCAACCTAATCCACTCCCTAAAATATATGGCTGAAAAACTAAATGCCATATATACAACACAACATAATATTTGATGTGTAAGATGTAATCATTTCCAAGTGTAAGCAATACAGCCCAGACCTGACTGTTGAAAGGAATATTTGAAAAAGTTCGAACCCCAGAACAAAACTGGCTTCTAGAATTATCTCCTGTCCTCTGACCATGAAGCACATGTGAAATGCATGTGTGCTCTCTCTCTTGCTTGCTCACCCTCTTGCTCTCTCACTCTCTTTCTCTCTCCCTATCCCTCCCTCTCACTTTCTTTCTGCCTTCCCTCAACATCTCTTTTGTAAATATTCTATACTATGGTCTTATAGGTAACAATTTAGAACTCATGACAAGCAGTCATCTCTCTCTGGCTTTTTTTTTTTTTTTTTTTGCTATATAACTTGCCTTCTGCAACCAGTGAAAATTATCATGAAAGAGAAAAGGGACTAGTAATTACCCTGCCTACCTAATGGCCTTATTTTTCAGTTCTCAGGTTTTTTTCATCTGTCCTTCATGAGTTCACTTCCCACAACTTTGAGAAATATGGGAAAATCTGACAAATGTGACTAACTTAATAAGCTATTGGCAAGACATGGGTACTGCGATGTGGATGCAGTTTCAGAATATACTACAAAGCTTAATGTTCCATAAACTTGCTTCCCATAGTAACAGTAATAAGGTAATATGAACTTTGACAAAATGATTAAAAAGAACTAATTTAGTTCTAATAAGACTGAGTCAATTCCCACAAAGAGTGGTTGTTATAAAAGATTTACCCTTTATACTCTCTTGCTTACCAACTTACCATGTGAACTCTCGCATACATCCTCTTTTGCATGTGCTCCTACCATGTGATACCACCTTCTATGTTATGATATAGTCAGTCAGAAGCCCCTAATCAGAGGCTGACTAGATGATGCCACATAATCTAGAGCTTGTAACCCCCAAAACTGTGAACTGAGTACACATCTGTACACACATCTCCTTTTATGTTACCCACCACCAAGTATTTTGTTACAGCAGTACAAAAATGGCCTGAGACACGAGACTAAATGTAGAAACAATGTGAATGGGTACTATTAAAGGGCATGAGTACTAAGAACCATGAATAAGCAATAATCATTGAAATCAATCCAATGATTATTCAAGCTGACATCTAGGATAACAGCAAAGAATCACTACTCTGCAAATCTGACAGCTTAAGACATTCTTGGAGCACTGTCAATTGTAACCACACCAACAATTGTAATATTCTATATGGTTTCCTTAAGTAAGGGTATCCTATAAATGTAAAATGAATTCAATTCAAAACAGCCCAAAAGCCACAGGAGATACTGTGATCTTAGGCTGCCTTCTTTTTGCATAAATGTAGATATTGTCAACATGAGCTTGGCTCATGTGCAAGCTGTTATCATCAAGAATCGGAGCAGGCCATAGGAAGTTAAATCTACCCCTTAGCATATGAGGAATCACGTGTTTCAGTATCTGGTGATGTCAAAGTTTTCTGGCCTTTCATGAAATTTGATTGACTGTGTTATATGACCAGAACAAAATGAATATTTTAAAAAAGTGTTTTTCCAAAGTACAGTCAGTGAACAGAATTATTTGTAGTAGAAGGACTAAATTAAAAGTTGTTGAAATCAGTTACATCATAGTCCTATGGTACATTTCAAAAATACCTATTCAATAAAAATGAAATTCTCTTCTGGAACATTCTGAGAATATTATAAGCATCGACATGTCTGGGAAGACTTCCTCTCCTGGACAGAGCCCACTAAACTGTGTAATTTTTCACTAATGTAGCTTCAACAATTAACATGGGAAGAAGCAAAAACACTTATACTAATATCTGAATCTTCTTTCTCTTTCATTGGACCTTTCTCCTAGAACCTGAAGAATTTTCTGTCTTAGAAGAATGAATTATTTCTTTTCTATTATCTCCTTCTTTTAATTCCTCCTATTCTTTTCCTGCCCATAAACTTTATGATTCACAAGAGGATAGAATGGGAACAACATTTAAAAGGAAATAAAAGAATATATAGTGAGTTATTTTCAGAATATTATTCTCATCTACTTGTTTTCAAAATTATATCTTTGCTTGAGCAGTAATAGAAAAAAATTTCAAAGACATAATAAAAATGGTGCCTGCTTAATAGCAATAACATATCCAGACTTTGTACAAAGTTAAGCTAGAAAAAAAAACTTGTGCTAGTTTACACCCCAAGTTTTAGCTCTCTGTCCTTTCTATCTCTGCTCCTAGACCCTGGAAGATGAAAAGCTATTCCATAGCAAAATAGTTGGCATTCAGTTTTATTTATTTATTTATTTTTTGCTTCTTTGTTCGGTTGGTAGATTCATTGGTTTTGTTTTTAAAGACATCCACCTTGAAGGCAGGTAGTGAGAAACATCTTCAAACCTCAAGCTTGCTGTATAACTGCTCCTGGCCTTGAGCTCCTGATCTTCCTGCCTCCATCTTCCAAGTTCTGGGGTTATAGACATGTACCACGGCACCCAGACTGGAGCTTGGTCTTGAACCCCAGAGTCTCGATTTGGCAATTATATGACAGGGAAAAAATGCACTGTATTTCCTTGAGCTTCAGTTCCCCACTTCTACAGCATTATGATAACAAAAAAAGAAAGCTTTTTTCCAGTGGTATTGGGATGAAAGCAGAATAAGAAAAGTATGTAAACAGATACTTGGATCAACACTCGCCCCATAGCAGGTGCTATTAGATTTTTCTAATATAATTTTCAAAATATAATGTGTAAAATCTCAATCCAACTGATCCCGCGACTTTCCTCCAGCTTGCAGGTGGTATTTGTTTTTGTTATCACTTTTAGACTTCTGACAGCTCAGCCTTTCTTTGAACATCTTGCCAGCTGATCTGTACTCAAATTCTTCCCAGGGTTGGGGCAGACAGAGGAACAGAGAAGACATTTCTCACCACCTGCCTTCAATATGGATGTCATTTTGTTTTGCATCATCAATTTATGCAGTGCCTCAGGTCCAAAGAGCTTAGGAAGCATTTTGTAAACCTCACTGACTCTACAAAGCATGTTGAAAAGAGAAATTACTAGACCTACCACTGAGGTGATGGCACCCTAGGGTTTGGCAGAAACGTTGCAAAAGCTAGGCAAAGTAGTTCTTCCCAGCAATTAGGAAGGCAAGGAAGAAGAAGTACTTTGACTTAACCTGAAGGTACAAGGGACCTGGAATCATAGGAGGAAATGACCATAGTTTGAAGTGCAATAAGAAAAGAGAGATACTTCCCTTTCATAACCATGGGTAGCCAAGAAAATATATTTGTGATGCATCTAGAGATTGAATTTGTTTTCTCCAAGCAAGCATAAAGAATGGAAAAGAACAGATCAGTGTTTCTCACAATTTGGTTGGGGAAAACTACACAGCCATTTGAGATTTTTTTTTAACATGCAGATTCTAGGGTTTCCCCACTACCACCACCACCACCACCACCACCACTACACACACACACACACACAACACACACTTCTGAAGCAGAGGCAGGGGAATCTAAATTGATGCCAGGAAATCCACATTTTAAGGTCAGTTCAGATGGCTATTATATACTCAAAGGATTATGTCATATGTTTTGTTTGTCTCAGTCCTGGTGATCAAACCCAGAGATCTGAATATAACAGGGAAGCACAATACCCCATAGTTACATACCGCAACCCTGGTCCTTGCTTTTTATTGCTGCTTTTTTTAACTTGAAACGGATAGAATTTATTAATTATTTTTGTGTCATATGGTGGATTTACCTCTATCATGAAAAAGCACTTTTTTCAAAAAATTTTTCTAATTCTTTGACATTTTATGCAAAAATAATTAATTTATATGCTTCACATCTTACTATTCAATTCCATCTCCCCTCCTGCCCCAATTTGTAGCTTCTCTTTTCCAGCCAGTCTCCTCCTACTTACATGTCTTTCTGCAGGTGTGGTCCACAGGATCTTAATCTGCGATGCCTATACTGGCAAGGTGCTTCAGTACATGCTGGGACATGGTTGACTTATCGGTGGGTAAATTGTTGAGTAAAAAAAAAATCCCCCCTTCTCCTGTCTGTCATTAGTCTCCAGCTCTTCCCTATTCTGTGGTAAAATATGCATAGACCAACTATTGTGAGGCTCTTGTGAAAGTGGGCACCAATGCGAAGAGTACTTGGGTGTGGCAACCCTGTGAGAACCTGAGGATACTGTCTAGCAACACCTCTCACCACCCATAACATGAGAAACACCTTCTTGGGCAGTTAAAATAAATTTACTGTTTCCTTTTCCACAAGGTTCCTTGCTTCCCATGTACTGTTCACAACTGGACATTCCATAGACACATTCTCTGCACTTTGGCCAGATTAAAAGCCTTCCATTGCAAAAGGATGTTTCTTGGTCGAGTGCAGAAAGCTCCTCTAATCATTGGGTGCAATGGTAAGTGTTTAGATAGCATTGTCTTATGCTTTATTTATATCTTTTTATAGTATTCAATCTCTCTCTTCTCTTTTCTCTCTCTCTCTCTCTCTCTCTCTTCTCACTCTCTCCTCCTCTTCTCCTCTCTCTCTCTCTCTCTCTCTCGTCCTCTCTCTCTCGCTCTCCTCTCCTCGCTCTCTCATCTCTCTAGCTCTCTCTCCATCTCTCTCTCTCTCTGTGTGTGTGTGTGTGTGTGTGTGTACTTGTCTGTTTTTGCCTGCAATAGAGGAACCAAGAGACATACCCAGAGGCCCCAAGATAAAACAAATTAAGAATCACCTATATATGGACCACGGAAGTAAAGATAATCTCTTCTTTCTTTTCTTCCCACCTCACCTCCAAGAGACAGAAAACATTATAGAGTGCAGTGTTCTTCCCCTTCACAAGTTAGAAAGCTACCATGGGGCTTCGCCATAATTATATCTACTAGTTTTTTAACACATTCATATTTTCACATTTCCTCATCTTTCCATCTTATTTGAGACTGGATCTTTTCACTGTTACTGCTGCTGCTGCTGTTGCTGCTGTGTAAACCAGACTGGCTGGACCATGAGCATCTGAATATGCTCAAGTCTTAGCCTCTTTTTTTCCATAGAAACACTAGGATTAAAGAAGCTTGCACCATTACATACAGCTTTTATGTGGGATGTAGGTATCTAAACTCAATGCATCAGGCCAGTGCTTTACCTGCTAAGGCATCTTCCCAACCCCTGGTTTGTTCCTTTATAAACAAATGTGCCAGTTAGGTACAGGTGTCAACCTGACAAATGAGCTTTTAAGCACACCCATGAAAAACTATTTAAGTGAGTCAAACCCTGGGCTGTGGGAGACACAAACAAGAAAGTACATTCCTCTTTCAACTTTTCCTGTGGGCATGTTGTAGCAAGTTCCCTAAGCTCCTTATGTTCTCCTGCCATGCCAATGAACCATAATCAATAATCATAACCAAGAATAAAACCCTGTAATTTATGTTTATGTAATGTATTCATACCAGCAACATAAAGTGTAACTATACCAACACATTTTTAGAACAGTAAAAATGATCTCTGAATTCCTCTATGGCTTCCTATCTGACTGGGTGACCTCTTCCTCTCTCGTGCACTCTATCTGTTAAATATGCACTGATAGTCCAACGTTTCATGTTAGAACATTAGAATATGAAGGTGCCTAATCTTTTCATTAATAGCCTTTGAGATATCAGCAAAAAGAAAAAAATATATAACTATTATGGATAGCTAGAATCTCATTTTAAACTCAAGATACACTGGAGGGCAATGGCTGGTTGTCAGTTACCTTGGAAACTACTTTCTAATTTCTAGTCATGAGAAATTTAAGTGAAACTATGATTCGATAAGCAGCTAAGGTCCTCCTGTTAATTGCTGGTGTCAAACAGAAATGAAATGGTGTTCTGTAAACAGCAGAACTCATAGCTCCCATGAGTACATACAAAAAAAAGTCACTACATTTATTGCAATCATAACTGCGTACTGTTTACAAGGCAAAGACTATTTCTAAGGTTAGTAAACAAGCAAGAAAAAGGAATTGCCGCAAATAGGTACAGGTAGTTTCTAGATATCAGATATGCTGTGGTCTAAGAGTTTATTTGTAAAGTTTTTTTTTTAATTTTAGAACATAATTTATAGACAAATAATGTTTAAATATCTTAATTTGTTTTCAGATTAAATCTCTCAATCTTAGTTCAGGTTGATTGAATTTATTCTTATTCTATTTCACAATTTTTGTACCAGGCACAAAGCTAAACATTTACTATTGAAACAGTTGCTTTTTGATGCCATATCTAGTATAATTCTAGTTCACCTCTGAGTATTTCACAGTCACCTCCCAAAGGAAGCACCTAAATCTCCCATTTCTATGCCTGAAAACTTTATCCAGAGCTAATTAACCTTCCTTAGCCTTGTGATTTGAATGTGAAATGTCCCCTATAGGCTCATGTCTTTGAACATTTGGACCATAGCTGGTGGTGCTATTTTGGAAGAGTGTGGAAACTTAAGGAGGTGGAGCCTTGTTGTAGGAAGTGGATCACTGGAAACAGGTTCTGGAGTTTTATTGGCTGGCTCTACTTCCAGTCCTCTCTGTGCTTCTTGACTGATGATACATTTTGGTGATTCAACCTCATATTCCTGCCTTCCACTCCACAATGGACTGTATCATCTACTCAAACTATAAGACATCTGGGGATTGCGGGGGAGGCACTGGAGGATGGGGAGGGAGGGATGAGGGGAGAGGGAGCAGGGGGGTCGGGGGAAGGAGGAGGGAGGGAGAGAACCGGTGTACCTATTAAGTTTGTATGAGCGGAAATAATAATAAAAAATGTAAAAAAAAAAAACAAGTGTATCACAAATTAAGACAAAAAAAACTATAAGACATAATAAAATTTCCCTACTTAAGGTGCTTCTTGTCCAGAATTTGGTCGACACAACAGGAAAAATAATTCCAAAATATGTACAAAAATTACAACAATTTGATACCAAAGAGTGGTGTCAGTGCTGTGATACACCTGCCCATGTGAGTCTTAGGCCTTTGGAATTAATTTGCAGGAGGAAAATGGAAGACTTTGGAGCTATGGGCCCTAGAATGTTGTAATCAAAGCCTCATTATCCATTTCAGTGGGAGACCTGGATACTGAAATAAATGCAAACTGTGGAGACCTAGCTAATGAGATTTCAGAGGACAAAATCATTTTGGAACTAGACAAGAAGCCATTTCTGTTACATTCTAGCAAAGAATCTGGATATATTCTGCCCATGCCCAGAGGACTTGAGTGAGGCTGAATTCAATGTTTTTGAAAGATTAGCACTACCAAAGAGAAACCTCCCTGCCATTCAGGGGGAAAATAGGAAATGTACCCTGAGGGCACCATTACACCCAATTGAAAGTTCCAACTTGTGGAACTGCAAATTCATTAAAAAGAGAGAGTCCAAAGTTCAAATTCTGCCAGAAGCATTCCCTGGTCAGAAACAACTGCCTAAGGAAGAATTTTGTCTGATGCAGTCACTAAAGCACACAGAAGCTAACTACTATAGCTGTAGATAGGAGCCAGACTACATCTCAAACAGCAGCAACACTCATCAGCATCATTAGCTTGGCACTGATTTTGGAAGCATTGAAAAAGCAAGAATGAGGGGGTCCATGAGATTTGTATCAAGTTCAAGAATAGCATTCAAGCCAGAAAATGTGAGGCAGGTTCAGAGTCCCTGTGAGGAAGCTCAGACAGGACACTGCATGAAGTTTAGAAGATTAAGCCTAAGTTGCAAGGGAAACTCCAGGATGTTGAAGATGTCAAGACAATAAAATGTCTGTCACAGAAACAGTAGGAATGGAATGGAGCTGGCTGAAGATAAAGGGTATGTGTGCTGCCAGCTGCAGAGCTAGAAGTATGGTATTACCCAAGTTCTTTAGCATCCAGGCTATCCCATAACAAACTTCATATGTGAAATATACAGTTTCAGGATTTAGTGTTTGCCTTGCTCGATTTAAGAATTTCTTTAGTTCAGTCTTTCTTTGCAATGTCAACTTTCCTCCCTTTTATGATGGGAATGCTTACTCTGTGCTATAGATATTGGAAGTATAAAAATTAATTTTCAGTTTTATAGGGACTCACAGTTAAGGGATTTCATTAAGTTTAGAAGAAACTTTGGACTTTGGAACAACTTTGGGACTGTTAAAGACTATGGTTTGAAATTGAACTGAACGTATTTTCGTTATATGATGATCATGAGCCTTTCAGGGCAAAAGTGGCTGAATGTTATGGCTTGAATGTGAAATGTACCCCATCGGTTCATGTATTTGAGCATTTGGTCCCAACTTAATAGCATTTTTTTTGAAATATTGTAAAACCTTTAGAAGATGAAGCCTTGCTGGAAGAGGTGTCTCACTGGGAACAGACCTTGAGGTTTTACAGCCAGACACATTTTCTGTACATATTCTGCTTCCTGGATGTACATGCAATTTGATCACCCACCTCAAGCTCCTCCTACCATGCTTTCCACTTCATGTGGAAAGATCCAAGATAAATCCTTCTTCATTTAAGTTGTTCCTCAGGCATGTGGTGGTAGCAGTAAGAAAAGTAAATAATGTATCATCTGGGTAAGACCCCAGGAACTTCCAGAGATTTTATTATGTGAAGTATTTCTACAGTATTAAGTGGAGGGTTTTCTTGTCCAGTGAGAAAAAGAAACTACTAGGTAAAATGTTCCAGATTCCCATTCCTTTGGCAGGAGCAATTATGAGGTGCTTGTGTATAATTATTAACAAGATCTTCAGTAAGAGCCACAACAGCAATATACTTTTTTTTTAACAGCAATATACTTATGTCATGAATCACCTTCTGGGCTTTCTTTTCTTTCCTGTCTTTTCTTACCTGCCAAATATAGTTCCTAGCCAGTGTCTGTGGCAAAGTCCTTTGTCTTGCTTCTGATTTAATATGAGCAGAAATATTCAGATTCAAATATTCAAAGATGAAAAAAAATATTCAAAGATGAAGAAGGTACAGTTGTTGTTCTCATGATTCTTTCCAATTTACTGGGACTTGCAGACACATGAACACAATATTAAGTGCATCCATTGTACAGAATTCAGCAAAGGGGGGTCACTGAAATGATTCAGAAAAGACACTACCGCATTTGACAACCTGAGTTACATCCCCAGGGACGCATGTGATAGAAGGAGAAAACCAGCTCCTATAAACTGTCTTCTGACTTATATATGTGTGCTGTGGCACAAACATGAAGGGGAAAGCAGAGAACATGGAGAGAAATGAAGAAACAGAATAAATGAGTAAATGCAAAATCAGTTTTCAGAAAAAATACAGAGAAAAGTAGAAAAGACTCAAGAAATGCTTCTGAAACAGCACTGTAATTGAGTCGGGGTTGATGGATAAGACAGGAAATTCAAGAGAACACACCCACATGGCAAATGCAAGCAAGTAATATAAGTTATTGAGAAGTACTTCGTTACTATAGCACAACACAGAAACAAGAAAGATGCTCATGGAATAATTCGTGACCAGCTTTCATCTAAAGCCTTGGAAATGTCTCTGATTCCTCCATCTTTTACTTTTCTCATCTAAACTATAAGCAAATCCTATAGGATTTTCTTGCAAAATATATCCTAATTCTAACCAACTTTCACCTCTTGGAATAACTGGTCTGACTCATCATCATCTTCTTACTACTGGAATAACTTTCTAGTTTTTCTCTTTGGACTTTATTCTCTTACAATAATTTAAAACATTAATCACATTACTTGACATAGCTTTCTTAAATCCTCTAAGGAATTCTATCACATTTGAGTCAATTCAAGTCCTGTGTAGCCTTGCGATAGCTGTAGTTTCATCTTCTTTCCTTCCACCTTATCCTTTTTTACTTAGTCCACACATACTGCCTTCCTGACTATTTCTTCAGTTCCAATAGTACCATGTAGCTTGTAGCTAAATGTTGAGCACAGAAGAGAACATACTCATAATCACAGAAAATTCTCTTGAGAAATGCTGTACTAGATAGTCTGCTTCACAAGGCAAGACCATATTCCTCTGATTATAGCATGCCTAGCACCAAATCCAGCATCTGACACTCGGCAGACACAAAATCAGTATCCCATATATTGAAACATTAATGAGGAAATAAATGAGCCTTCATGAAAGGGGAATAAGTTTACAGTGTCAAAGGCCTGTTATTGAACTGTGGGTCTGCCGTCTCCTTGTTTTATGATACTGGACAAAAACAAACCCCATGAGTTTCATTTTCCTTATGTGTGAAATGAAAGTAATAAAATGCTGTGAGGATCAAATGAGTCATAGTCTTCAGAGCAGCAGGTAGAATACCTAGCACATGGAGATCAAATAGTGTTGATGCTGATATGATTGTCTTAAATGGATAAGTACCTATTAGGTCAGCATCTTATTCAAACAGTGTTTCTCAACTGAGAGTTACTTTCCCCTATCCCAGAAAATGTTAGCAAAATGTGTCATCTGGAGTTTTTTTCAAATTGTCATAGCTGATGGCAGAGGTGTTCCCACTAGCATCTAGTATGTAAGAGTAATAGATGTTATCCAACTTCCTAGGATGTACAGGGCCACCCTCTACAACAACAACAAAAATCAATCTGTCACAAATTGAAAACTGTCAAGGTTGAAGAAAACTTTTTATGTACTCACAAGACAAACAACTTCATGCATCCTCTTCTTTCTTTCTGACTCTAGCCAGTCCCTTGCTCCTCTCCACTTCCAGCATCTTTAGTATTTAAAGAAACTATCTCAATTTGATTCCCCCCAGGAGCCAACTCTGAGAACACTTGAGTGTTAATTGTTTGGAAATTAGAGGAAACAGAATGAAGAAGTCACAGGACAGAGGAAAGTAATAAACGGTGAAGTCACATGGCAACTGGCACCAGAAGCCAGGATAAGATATGCCTCACACTTATCCCACCTGGGGACAAGGGATAAGGAAAATTTATACATCAACCCTAAACAATCATTAGTTAGAAGCTACTCAGAGAATATTGAATCTCTGGAATTCTGTTTTCCAAATTACTAGTAAGGTAAGGCTTAGAGACCACAGAGGGAGTCTTTTTTTTTTTTTTTTACATTTTTTATTATTATTTCCGCTCATACAAACTTAATAGGTAGACCAGTTCCCTCCCCCCTCCTCCTCCCCCTGAACCTCCTGCTCCCCCTCCCACACTCCCCATCTCCCAGTGCCTCCCCCCCAATTCCCAGAGAGTCCTTTATTGTGTATGCCTAACTCTCCTCTTGGTCCTCCTTTCCAATGACGTACAAGGACCCAGTGGCATTTCCCTGAACCCTTTCTCGTGTTCCCCTTAAGCATAGGAACACTACCGTGGCTGTCAATCCCTTGCCTCCAAGGATCTTGGTGCCTTTAGCCGATGTTAGACTTTGTGAGGTCAATAGTGTGATGGACATGGCGCAGGACATGCAAAGTCCTATTATGATTGCTTCAGCCCTAACTAGTATGGAGACTCTTCAAATCATTGTTCCCCCCATCCTTTTGCTCTTACAATCTTACCACCCCCTCTTCCACAAATGTCCCTGAGCTTCAGGATGGGGGGAGATTAGGCTGGCTTAGTTCTATGTGGATGATATAGAGTCACAGAGGGAGTCTTCAAGCAACAAGATAGGGATGATGAAAGTTGAAAATCTGGTCATTGTGTCCTAAAGGGGTGAGTGTGACTGGGTTATGGACAGAGCCAGGACAATGTTGGTTACGTACTTTTGTCTTTATGGCTCATTCAGAAACATGGAGTTTAGTTTTTACTCAGATATAAGTTGTGTGTATCACTGGCTTACTATGTGGCCTTGAACAAGTTACTGTTTTAGCTTTACTTTCCTCTACTCTAACTGCTCTATTCCTCCTGAAGAGAAATGAAGTGGTATCAACCTCATAGGGCTGCACTGAAGATTAAATAAGAAAATACAAATGAATCATGTAAAGTGTTTTGCTCAGACAACATCAACCATTATGGTGATGGAGATCATAATAACAGCTAACAATGCTAGAAAAGTTACTCTGTACCATGCACTTTTTTTTTTGAAGACACAATCTGTACTAGCTCATCTAATCTTGCCAATGACTGAGGCAGAAGTCACCATTATCACTGTTTTGCAGGTAAAATGAAAGTACTAAGAGGTCATCCAGGTAAAGTTGTATTGCCTGAGAGGAGATCTGAAGGTTGAGAGTAATCATTATACAGAAAAGAAGAAAAAACATTCTGAAAGTAGGAAGTATCTTATATTCATATATGCTCAATAAGAGTGCTCTTTAAAGTCTTTTTCACCTTTTGTATGATGACAAAGTCAGACATTGTAAAATATGACCAAGTATTTCCTGATGATCCAAGTGCCAGGTACTATCATTCACTTGAATTGCATGGTGACATTTTCCCAAAACCTTGTTGCTCTCCAAAGCAAGCAGCGGATAGCGGCTCAATGCTAAGAGACGTGGTCTTTTTTCACCACAGCCTGTAATGACAATGAAACTTGACCTTTGCAATTTCATTCTCAAGCTTTTGAAATGAAGATGTCAGGATTCAAAATTGGGCAACATTGTCAGCTTAGAGATGCCTGAAAGCAGAATAGTTATGGTAATAAAAAAAAACTTGAGCTTTCAAAGGACCAACTAAATTGTAGTTGGCACAAGGCATATTAGAGCTTATCCAGATTTACTGTCAACCCTCTGAATTCTCAGACCTAAAAGGCAATAAATTGTTGAAGAAATACACCTCTTAAGCAGATCAGAGGTAAAAATGAAAATCAAGAGCTGATAAAATGAAAATTATTGAATTCTAACCTTTTCTCCTAAATTGCACCAAAAGAGAAGCTGTCTAGATATGAATTAAGGTGTTATTAAAGAATTATAAATTCCTGTTATCCCTTGTTCTGATTCCCCCTCACTTTATAGGAGGTCTCAAGCTGTTTGAGAAAGAAAAAAGATCGAATAGGAGCCAGCAAATGAGTTAAGATCAGTTTGTTCATTTACCCTGTTCCATTTTTTTTGTTTGCCCTTCAGTGTTATAAAATTTTAAATACTAAATCTAGAAGTTGAAAGATCTTTTAAAGAAAGGAAGGGTGAATACCATTATCTTCTAAGAGTTTATAATATTAAGTAAAGATTTTACTCTCCAGTGGCACACCCATCCGTAATATGATTTTCCCTAATTTACAAGCAAATTTAGTACATTTATCATGTTAAAAAAATACTAGATCAGCCTCACAGGCAGGATAATAAGATGATAAACATTTATATATACCAATCTTTTGTATCTTTGTTATACAAACAAAATGAATTTCTGTCAATGTACCCTCCCTTCCTCATCCTTCTTTTTTCCCTCCTTCACTTCTATTTACTTATCCATTCCTGCCCCTCCCATGCTCATGACTCTGTTTCTGTGGTCCATAATGCTCCCTTGAGTGTCTGTACTATTAAGAGTCCAGATCGCTATGGCAGTATATATGCCCCTTCAGTGGGTAAAGCTATAGGTAGGAATGCTCTCCTTCACCTATCCAGCACTTGTCCCTAGGATTCCCACTGTTTGTAATTGTTTCTCCTGAAATCCTTGCTAGTTCATAGGGGAATATTGATATGACAGTCATTGTATATATCTGGTAGAGCTAGATCTCATTGCAGTGTGCTGGCATTTTAGGGTCACCCATACTCTGCATTCTAGTCAGTTGTAGTTTTCTACTTCACTAATCTTCCAGTGTAATAGGCTACATCTTGGTTGAGTGTTGAGATCTTTTCTTATTTAAGGATATAATGAGATTGCTTTTAGGTAATTTTTAGATGGTTAACTATCAGGTGTTCTTGGTTAGTATTAAAACATCTGATCTGGCCTAGTGTCTGTTTTCTCCCCTTCCACTGTTATTTGGACAGGTTTGCAGTACAGGGCATGTATTCTCTGGCATTAGGGGCAGGAGAAATGGTTAGTGGTTACTGGTTACTGGTTAGTGGGCTAACCCTGCTCACTATATCCTATCCCTGTTCTTCCTTCCTCTTTAAAACTTTTCTTTCATGTATGCCCTGTGTCCTTTTGTATCCACTCTTTTTAGATCTTCCTCCATGTCCTTGAATGACGTTCCTTTGTAGTTTATGGGTGGTATAAAAGTTTCCATTTGTTCGAGGGAGTTCCCTCCCCTTTCAACTAGAGTTTTTATAGTCTCTGGCCTAATGTTGAGGTCCTTGACCCATTTGGAATTAATTTTTGTGCATGGTAACAAGCACCAGACCAGTTTTATTCTTCTGCATGCAGACATCCAGTTTTGTCAGCACCATTTGTTGAAGATGCTATTCTTTTTCCATTGAATTTTTTGGGCCCCTTTGTCAATAATCAAATGGCTATAATTGTGTGGGCTTATATCTGGGTCTTCAATCCTTATCCATTAATCAACATGTCTATTTCGGAGCCAGTACCAGACTGTTTTATTACTATGGATTTGTAGTATAGATTAAGAATTGGTATAGTGATATCTCCAGCAGTGTTTTTGTTACTCAGGATTGTTTTTGCTATCCTGGGCCTTTTGTGCTTCTAGTTCCTAAACAGAAATCCAATAGCACAGTCACTAGAACCAAGAGCCAACAAATGGGATCTTATGAAATTAAAGAGCTTCTGTTCAGATAAAGAGATTGTAAACCAAGCAAAAAGGCATCCCACAGAATGGGAGAAAATCTTCACTAACCACATATCTGATAGAGCTCTACTATCTAGAGTGCAAAAAGAACTTAAAAAACTAAACAAAGAGATAAATGACCCAATTAAAAAATGGTCCTGGCAACTCAAAAGAAACTTTTCCAGGGACGAAATTGAAATGTAAAAATATCTTTAAAAATGCTCCACATCCTTAGCCATCAGGGAAATGCAAATCAAAACTTCCCTGAGATATCATCTCACCCTGGTCAGAATGGCAAAAATCCACAATACAAACAACACCAAATGTTGGAGAGGATGTGGAGAGAAAGGAACTCTCCTACACTGCTAGTGGGAATGCAGGCTCATACAGCCACTCTGGCGATCAGTTGGCTGATTTCTAAAAAAGTTAAAGATTGAAATACCATTTGACCCTGCTATACCACTTCTGCAAATAATCCCCCATAATGTTAAAATTCATTACAGTGACACAGAACAACCATATTCATAGCAGCACTATTTACAATAGCAAAGTCATGGAATCAACCCAAATGTCCAACAGTTGACGAATGGATAAGGAAAATGTAGTACATTTATACAATGGAATACTACTCAGCCATCAAAAAAGATGAATTAATGAAATTTTCTGGGAAATTAAAAAAATATATACTCCTTAATAGGTGGATCCTAGTACCAAACCCACTTAATGACATATTAAAAAATAAACCTCTGTAATACCTACTGTATTCGCAAAGATTATAAACAGGAGTGAAGGGGAAGGAGCCCCCCCCCAGAAAAAAGGAGAGAAGTTATCATGCTTCAGTACAGAAAATATGTCACCATCAATATTGCATGTTAGTAGCGAGACATGTGGTGAAGCTCACTCTCACTTCGTTTCCTGGTCACTTGCGACTGAAGAGGTTTCATCTCACCAATTAGGGAGGATATAAGGACTGGCAGATAGATAATAATCATCCTGAAAATGGGACACTGACCTCCCCCACTTCGGTGTGCTACTCATTCCATCTACCTTTGAGTCTCCTCTTATATTAAAATCTTCATTTAAACAGTCTTTTATCTTTGGTTAGACGGTGACCTTTGATACCAATCAGGATGCAGCCAAGGGCGGTGCAGGAAAAGCAAAACTGCAAACAACAACAAACCATAATTTAGAACACCAAAGACCCTATATTAACCACCTGGAACCAGACCAGCCAAATCTCTCACCATCCTAAAGCTCAGGGAACCTTGCAGAAGAGGAGGCAGCAAGATTGTAAGAGCCTAAAGATGGGGAGGACCAACGATATGCAAGATACACCACACAAGTTAGGGCTACAGTAGCCATAATTGGACTTTGCATGCCCTGCATAATGGCTGACATGTCAATGACCCCCCAAAGTCTAGCATGGATCACAGTCAGTAGGATCCTTAGAGGCAAGGGATTAGCAGTCATAATAGAGTTACTATACTAATGGGGAGCCCAAGAAAGAGCTCTGGGTTATGAGGACTCAGAGGGAGGTTTGGCATTTACACAAAAGGATGCTCCAGGGGATGGGAGGGAGGAAGGGGGAGGCACTGGGATAAGGGGAGGGAGGGAGGTGGTGAAAGGAAGGGGAAAAGGGGGAGGAAGAGTGCAAGGGGGTACTGAGGAGGGGTGGAGGGAGGGAGAAGATGGGGTACCTATTGAGGTTGCATGATTGAGAAGATAAATAAAATGTGGGAGAAAAAAATGTTTCCATTTGGGTATGCCATTATGAATGTTTAGGCTAGGATCCACATATAAGAGACAACAATCAGCATCTGTCTTTCTGCTTCTGGGGTACTTCACTCAGTATAATGTTTTCCAGCTTCATCCACTTACCAACAAATTCCATTAATTCATTTTTCTTGACATCAGAATAGTATTCCATTGTGTATACGTACCACACATTTCATTATTCATTTGTCTACTGCTGTATACCTAAGCTGATTATATTTCTTCGCTATTGTAAATAGAGCTGTTGTGAACATGAATACAGTTGACTCTGAAGCAGAACGCAGTGCTTTGGGGGAATATTCCCAGAAGTGGTATACCTGGGTCAAATAATATTTCAATTTTTAACTTTTTAGGAACTTCCATACTGGTCTCCAGTGGGATTGTGTAAGTTTCCTTTCCCAGCAGAAATGGATGACGGTTCCCTTTTCATTCATCCCTACCAGCCTTTGTTGTTTGCGATTTGGATTTTATCCATTCTGACTGAAGGGAGATGAAAAGTCAGAGTGGTTTTAATTTGCATTTCCCTAATGACTAGGGAGGTAGAACATTTTTTAAGGTATTGGTTAGATATTTGAATTTCATCTTGTGAAAAGTTTCTTTTTAGTTTTAAGGACCATTTCTTGATTGTGTTGTTCAATGCTTTGGTTTAAGTTTTGAGGCCTTCATGTACTCTTGATATTAGTCCTCAATTAGATGTGTGGTTAACAAAGATTTTCTTCCAGTCCATTGGTTGCCATTTTGCTCAATTTAAAATATCTTTTACTGGGCTGGAGAGATGGCTCAGGGGTTAAAACTGTCTCACAAGCAGAAGGTCCTGAGTTCAGACCCCAGGTCCCATGCAGAAAGGCCAGACAGAAACGGCTCCAGCCTGCACTTCTAGCCCTGGTAAGTGGAGCATGGGAAACCCAGAGGGAAGCAAGAAGGTGGTGGAAGCAATCCATGATGATTCCTGAAGTCACCCTTGGTCTTCCATAGAGACACATGTGCCCTCTGATACACACACACACACACACACACACACACACACACACACATAAAATAAATAAAAAATTTTTAAAAATCTTTTACTGAAAAAAGTTTTTTTTTAAATTTCATGAAGTCCTACTTGTTTATTTCCTGTGCATTTGGGGTCCTGTTAAGTAAAATACACACCAATCTAAATAAGCAAAGTGTTTTCCCTTAGATATATGAAAAAAAAGAAGAAAAAAGCAAAAGTAACAAAATGTGAACGATAGTAACAAAATGTGAACATAAAACTTGCAGAATGACATGCAGTCAGTGGTGAAAGTGCATAACCTTAACACTGCTTAGTTTTACACTGTCTCAGTCCCATCACTCTGCACAATAAATGCACAATAGCTACCCTGCCCTCTCTCATTCTAAATAAATAACATCTACTTCTTTAGCAATAATTCAAGCAAAGACAAAAATGACAAAAAATATTAACAGCTTTAAATAACATGTCCCCTACAATAACCATATCCAAGAAAGTCAAAAGTGATGAAAGTCTAGGCAACTTTAGACTTGTACATATAAGAGTGCTATTCCATGAATATTGGCTCTGTGTAAATGAGACTTCATGCTCTCCCATTAGAAGCAAGTCCAATTATTAACAAGCAGGACCGTGAACAAAGATATTCTGTTTAAATTAAGCCCATAACCCTACACTTTAAACCACATTTCTTTTTGATGGTCTATACTAGAAATAGGGAGAATTGCATTTATGTAATTGTTCATTATTTTAGCTTGCCTTTCTCTTTTCTGAAGCAATCAATTTCACTTTGCATTCCTGTTTTCCTACTATAATCCAGGCATTTTCTGCACTTTATTGGAGCTATCCAGGGTCCTTAAATTTCATGAATTTTCTGGTTTTATGAGAATTGCATAAGTTATTTAGTAAAAGAGGAATTGCCTGCTATCATTTATAAGCTGTTTTATTTTACACTTATTATAGATACAAATACATTACATTTACAAAAACAAAATAAACTAGTATAGAACCTTGTTGTTTCCTACTTGTTTGTTACAACCCAGTTTTTACTACTCTTGGAATATACATTCACTTTAGGAAAAAGGAGTTTAATTGAGGTATGATTTTCATTTAGCTTTCAATTATAAAAACTTTTTTTTTATTTTTCTGCTCATACAAATGTAATAAGATCCACCCTGTGCACCGCCCACCAGGACCCCAGGTCAGCCCACAGGGACCCGGCTCCAACTCCCACCATCCAGCCGGAGCTGTGCGAGAGGGGCCGAGGGAAGAGGAGGACCTCCCCCTGTGCCCGGGCCCCGCCCCAGCTTCCCTCGGGTTAAATCGCTCAACGCCGATGCCCCCATCCTCCTTTTACACCCCACCCCGCTCCGCCGGTCGGGACACGGGCGCGGTCCAGCCGGGCCTCACCCCGTGACCTAGGTAAGTCTCCGCCCTTGACTGCCCACCAGGACCCCAGGCCAAATAATTCAGTTTAGTGAAATTGAGAGATCTTAAGAGTTAAAATGACAATGCCAAAGTCAAAGTGCAAATCCATGAGAAGCAACACTCAAGTAAACAAATTTCCCATTGAAGAAATTAATCCCATAATGTTAGACTCCAACCAGAACAAACCCGCAGAAAAAGGCCAAGAAAGCCTGACCCAGGATAACGACTTTCAAAATATGATCATTACCATGCTCAATACTATGAAAGAGGAAATCAGGGAGGAATTACATAATCAAATCAATCGCTTTGAAGAGGAACACAACAGACATCTGGAGGAGTTGAGAAAAACAGTGCAAGAAACAAAAAGTGGCATAGAGCAGTTAAAACAAACTCAAGCAGAGTTTAAAACTGAGCTACAAGACAAGTTATCTCCAACCCAGAACGCCAAAGAGAGTCTTATGAACAGAACTAACAAAGCAGAAAACAGAATTTCAGACCTTGAAGATAAAGTGGGAGTACTAACCAACTCAATGGAAGAGGTTGTTAAAGCCAAAAAGATACTTGAGAGAAATATCCAAGAGATATGGGACACCCTGAAGAAGCCTAACATGCGTATTCATGGAATACCTGAGCAAGAATCTCAAAATACCACCCCTGAGGAAATTTTTCAAACGATCATCAAAGAAAACTTTCCTCATCTAAAAAAAGAGAGGCCCATCCATATACAAGAGGCATTCCTCACCCCAAACAGATAAGCCCAAAATAGAAGCACGCCAGGGCAAATAATAGTTAAAACACTCCACATTCAAGATAAAGAACTGGTGCTGAGAGCTTCAAGGGAGAAAAAACAAGTCACTTTTAAAGGCAAACCTATTAAAATAACAAATGACTTCTCAGTCGAAACAGTAAAAGCAAGAAGAGCTTGGAGTGACATACTTCAAGTATTGAATGAGCAAAAATGTCAACCCAGGCTGATTTACCCTGCAAAACTATCAGTCATGATCGAGGGAGAAAGAAAAATTTTCCAGCACAAAGACAACTTGAAGGGATACGTGTCCACCAAACCAGGCCTTCAAAAAATGCTAGAAATGATACTCAAGCATGAAGAAAAAAACAGGCATATCCAGGAGAACAGAAGGCAAATATAACACCATTAAAAACGAAGCAATATACTTATAGAAGCTACTAAACGAAATAAATGTCTAGAATAAAAAATAGTTTCTCCATTATAACACTAAATGTTAATGGAATTAATTCACCGATCAAGAGACACAGATTACAAACTTGGATTAAAAATCACAATCCACCAATCTGCTGCCTGCAGGAAACCCATCTCACCAGAAAAGATAGGCACGCTCTAAAAATAAAAGGCTGGTCAACAATTCTACAAGCAAATGGAAGCAGAAAACAGGCAGGGGTAGCCATTATGCTATCAGACAAAGTGGATTTCAAACCAAAAAAAATTATAAGAGACACGGATGGATACTACATTTTAGTCACAGGTACAATTCACCAGTAAGATTTCACAATACTGAACACATATGCACCCAATACGGGCCCCTCCACATTCATTAAGAAAACTCTACAGTGTCTAAAGCAAGAAATCAACCCCCAAACGATAATTCTTGGGGACTTCAACACCGCCCTCTCAACATGGGATAGATCAACAGGTCAAAAGCTTAACAGAGACACTTTGGAACTTAATCAAACCCTGAAAGAAATGGACCTCACAGATCTCTATCGAACTTTTCACCCATGCACCAAAGAATACACATTTTTCTCAGCAGCACACGGAACTTTGTCCAAAATAGATCACATATTGGGCCACAAAATGAATCTACACATATACAAGAAAGTTGAAATTCTAACCTGTGCCCTATCAGACCACCACGGCCTAAAGCTGGACATCCACAACACATCAAACAAGAGAAAATACACTAACTCTTGGAAACGTAACACTATGATGCTGAATGAGAACTGGATTCAGGAAGAAATTAAAAAGGAAATTCAAGATTTCCGGAAAGTGAATGATAACGAAAATACAACTTACCAAAATCTCTGGGACACAATGAAAGCTGTTCTAAGAGGTAAGTTCATAGCTCTTAATGCCCACGTCAAAAAAATGGAAACATCAGAAATAAACAACTTAACAATGCAGCTTAAAGCTTTAGAGAAACTAGAGCAATCTGATCCCAAAAGCAGTAGAAGAGAAGAGATTAGCAAAATAAGGGCAGAAATATCTGAAATGGAGACTAAGAAAACGATAGAAAAAATCAACCAATCAAAAAGCTGGTTCTTTGAAAAAATCAACAAGATTGATACACCCCTAGCTAAACTAACCAAAAGCAAAAGAGAGAAAACCCAAATTAACAAAATTAGAAATGAACATGGAGTTATCACTACTGATACCCAAGAAATCCAGAGAATTATAACATCATATTTCAAAAACTTATATTCTGTGAAGTTTGACAACACAAAAGAGATGGATGAATATCTAAGTAAACACAACTTACCTAAATTGAATCAGGAAGTTGTTAATTATTTAAATAGTCCTATAACATATAAGGAAATTGAGGAAGTAATCTCGAATCTTCCCACCAAAAAATGTCCTGGACCAGATGGATTCAGCACATAGTTCTACCAGACATTTAAGGAGTTAATAACACCAATACTCCTTAAACTGTTCCATCAAATAGCAAAGGAAGGAACACTACCAAATTCTTTCTATGAAGCTAATATCGTTTTAATCCCAAAACCTAATAAAGATTCACTTAAAAAAGAAAACTATAGGCCGATCTCCCTGATGAACACAGACGCAAAGATTCTCAACAAAGTTTTAGCAAATCGGATTCAAAAACATATTAAAAAGATCATTCATGGGGACCAAGTAGGCTTCATCCCCGGCACACAAGGTTGTTTCAATATACGCAAATCAATAAATGTAATTCATCATGTAAACCAGTCCAAAGTCCAAGACCACATGATACTCTCGATAGATGCAGAAAAAGCTTTTGACAAGATCCAACAGCCTTTTATGATCAAAACGCTAGAGACAGTAGGAATGGAAGGAACCTTTATCAATATAATAAAAGCTGTATACGACAAGCCCACAGCAAGGATTATGCTCAATGGGGAACAATTGGAAGCATTCCCACTTCGATCAGGAACTAGACAAGGCTGTCCACTCTCACCACTTCTATTCAATATTGTACTTGAAGTCTTAGCTGAAGCAATAAGACAAGAAAGGGACATAAGAGGGATTCAAATCGGCAAGGAAGAAATCAAGCTATCCCTATTTGCAGATGACATGATCTTATACCTGAGGGATCCCAAAAACTCCACCAAAAAGCTCCTGGAACTAATTGAGAAGTTCAGCAGGGTGGCAGGATACAAAATAAATGTGCAAAAATCAGAGGCCTTCCTATATGCCCAGAATGAAACAAGTGAAAAAGCCTTGAGAGAAACCATGCCATTTACTATAACCCCTAAAAAAATGAAATACCTTGGTATAAACCTAACTAAGGAGGTAAAAGACCTTTACAATGAAAACTTTAAAACCCTAAAGAAAGAAATTGCAGAAGACACCAGAAGGTGGAAAGACCTCCCTTGTTCCTGGATTGGCAGAATCAACATTGTAAAAATGACCATCCTACCAAAGGCAATATACAGATTCAATGCTATACCAATCAAAATCCCAAAGCAATTCTTCAAAGAAGTTGACCAAACAATCTCAAAGTTCATATGGAGGCAGAAAAGACCCAGGATAGCAAAAACAATCCTGAGTAACAAAAACACAGCTGGAGGTATTACCATACCAAACCTAAGTCTATACTATAAATCCATAGTCATAAAGACAGCCTGGTACTGGCTCCAAAATAGACACACAGATCAATGGATAAGGCTTGAAGACCCAGATATAAGCCCACAGTTACAGCCATTTGGTCTTTGACAAAGGGGCCCAAAGAATCCAATGGAAAAAGAACAGCATCTTCAACAAATGGTGCTGGCAAAACTGGATCTCCGCATGCAGAAGATTAAAGCTGGACCCGTACTTGTCACCATGTACAAGACTTAATTCCAAATGGATCAAGGACCTTGATATCAGGCCAGAGACTTTAAAAACCATAGTTGAAAGGATAGGGAACTCCCTCGAGCTGATTGGGCTAGGCCAACACTTCCTAAACAGACATCCAATGGCACAGTCACTACTACCAACTCTCAACAGTTGGGATCTTGTGAAATTAAAGAGCTTCTGTTCAGATAAAGAGATTGTCACACGAGCTCAAAGGCAACCCACAAAATAGGAGAAAATCTTCACTAACCACATATCTGACAGATCTCTACTGTCCAGAGTGCACAAAGAACTTAGAAAATTAAACTCCAAGGAAAACACTGGCGCAATTAAAAAATGGGCCCTGGAACTTCAAAGAAACTTTACCAGGGATGAAATTAAAATGTCTAACAATTATCTTAAAAAATGCTCCACTTCCTTCGCCATCAGGGAAATGCAAATCAAAACTTCCCTGAGATATCATCTCACCCCGGTCAGGATGGCAAAAATCCACAATACAAACAACGAAAAATGCTGGAGAGGATGTGGAGAGAGGGGAACTCTCCTACATTGCTGGTGGGAATGCAGGCTCGTACAGCCACTCTGGTGAGCCGTCTGGAGATTCTTAAAGAAATTAAAGATTGAAATGCCGTATGATCCTGCTATCCCACTTTTGGGAATAACCCCCCATGCAGCAGAGGTTCGCCTCGATAGCACAAGCTCGACCATGTTCATAGCAGCACTGTTTACAATAGCAAAGTCATGGAATCAACCTAAATGTCCAACAGTTGACGAGTGGATAAGGAAACTGTGGTACATCTATACAATGGAGTACTACTCAGCCATCAAAAAATGATGAATTACTGGAATTTGCTGGGAAATGGATGTCATTAGAAAGAATTATATTAAGTAAAGTATCCCAAACCCAGAAAATTAAGCGCTGTATGTACTCCCTAATAGGTGGCTCCTAGTACCAAACTCACCCAGCCCACATTGAGACACTCAAAAGTAAACCTATGTAACACAGTAATTGCAAGGATTATGAACAAGAGAGATGGGTTAGGAGGGCCACACCAGAAACAAGGAAAGAGGAGACCATGTTACAGCAGAGAAAATAGGCCTCCATCAAGGTCTGCAAGTAAGTAATGAGAAACCTGGTTAAGTTCACAGACGTTCTTTCCTGATCTCACCAGAAGGGGAGGGCATATAGTCTAGCAGATAAAAAGTAATCATTTGCAAATGGGTGATGGACCCCTCCCTCAGTGAGGTTTCCTACTCTTATTACATCTACCCTTGAATGTGCTATTACAACAAGACTCCAGTTTAACAGCTTTTTGTCTCTGGCCAGGGGTGACATACAGTGCCCAGCAGAATGGAGTGAAGGGCATTGCAGGAGCAGCAAAAACTGCAAAAGAAAATCAACAAACCACAATCCAGAACTTCAGAGACTCTATATCAATCACATAGAACTAGGACAGCCTAATCTCTCCCCATCCTGGAGCTCAGGGACATTTGCGGAAGAGGGGGCGGTAAGATTGTAAGAGCAAAAGGATGAGAGGAGCAACGATTTGCAAGATTCTCAACAATAGTTGGGGCCAAAGCAATCATAATGGGACTTTGCATGCCCTGCGCAATGTCCAGCACACTGTTGCCCTCATAAAGTCTAGCATCTGTTAAGGGCACCGAGACCCCTGGAGGCAAGGGATTGACAGCCATAGTAGTGATCTTATGCTTAAGGGGAACAAGAGAAAGGGCTTATGGAAATGCCACTGGGTCCTTATATGTCATCGGAGAGGAGGACCCAGAGGAGAGTTAGGCGTACACAATAAAGGACTCTCTGGGAATTGGGGGGGAGGCACTGGGGGAAGGGGAGGGGGAGGAGGGGGGAGGGAGGGAACTGGTAAAAAATTTTAAAATGTATAATTAAAATTTTAATAAAAAAAATAAAATAAAAGGCTGGTGAACAATTCTACAAGCAAATGGAAGCAGAAAACAGGCAGGGGTAGCCATTATGATATCAGACAAAGTGAACTTCAAACCAAAGAAAATTATAAGAGACACGGATGGATACTACATTTTACTCACAGGTACAATTCACCAGGAAGACTTCACAATACTGAACATATATGCACCCAATACGGACCCCTCCACATTCATTAAGAAAACCCTACAGCGTCTAAAGCAAGAAATCAACCCCCAAACGATAATTCTTGGGACTTCAACACCGCCCTCTCAACATGGGATAGATCAACAGGTCAAAAGCTTAACAGAGACACTTTGGAACTTAATCAAACCCTGAAAGAAATGGACCTTACAGATCTCTATCGAACTTTTCACCCACGCACCAAAGAATACACATTTTTCTCAGCAGCACACGGAACTTTGTCCAAAATAGATCACATATTGGGCCACAAAATGAATCTACACATATACAAGAAAGTTGAAATTCTAACCTGTGCCCTATCAGACCACCACGGCCTAAAGCTGGACATCCACAACACATCAAATAAGAGAAAATACACTAACTCCTGGAAACGTAACACTATGATGCTGAATGAGAACTGGATTCAGGAAGAAATTAAAAAGGAAATTCAAGATTTCCGGAAAGTGAATGATAACGAAAATACAACTTACCAAAATCTCTGGGACACAATGAAAGCTGTTCTAAGAGGTAAGTTCATAGCTCTTAATGCCTACATCAAAAAAATGGAAACATCAGAAATAAACAACTTAACAATGCAGCTTAAAGCTTTAGAGAAACTAGTGCAATGTGATCCCAAAAATAGTAGACGAGAGGAGATTAGCAAAATAAGGGGAGAAATATCTGAAATCGTGATTAAGAAAACGATAGAAAAAAATCAACCAGTCAAAAAGCTGGTTCTTTGATAAAATCAATAAGATTGATACACCCCAAGGTATATTAACCAAAAGCAAGAGAGAGAAAACCCAAATTAACAAAATTAGAAATGAACATGGAGTTATCACTACTAATACCCACGAAATCCAGAGAATTATAACATCATATTTCAAAAACTTATACTCTGTGAAGTTTGACAACACAAAAGAGATGGATGAATTTCTAAGTAAACACAACTTACCTAAATTGAATCAGGAAGTTGTGAATTATTTAAATAGTCCTATAACATATAAGGAAATTGAGGATGTAATCTCGAATCTTCCCACCAAAAAATGTCCTGGACCAGATGGATTCAGCACAAAGTTCTACCAGACATTTAAGGAGTTAATAACACCAATACTCCTTTAAACTGTTCCATCAAATAGCAAAGGAAGGAACACTACCAAATTCCTTCTATGAAGCTAATATCGTTTTAATCCCAAAACCTAATAAAGATTCACTTCAAAAAAGAAAACTATAGGCCGATCTCTCTGATGAACACAGACGCAAAGATTCTCAAAAAAGTCTTAGCAAATCGGATTCAAAAACATATTAAAAAGATCATTCACGGGGACCAAGTAGGCTTGATCCCTGGCGCACAAGGTTGGTTCAACATACGCAAATCAATAAATGTAATTCATCATGTAAACCAGTCCAAAGTCCAAGACCACATGATACTCTCGATAGATGCAGAAAAAGCTTTTTGACAAAAAGCTTTTATGACCAAAACGCTAGAGACAGTAGGAATGGAAGGAACCTTTATCAATATAATAAAAGCTGTATACAACAAGCCCACAGCAAGGATTATGCACAATGGGGAACAATTGGAAGCATTCCCACTTCGATCAGGAACTAGACAAGGCTGTCCACTCTCACCGCTTCTATTCAATATTGTACTTGAAGTCTTAGCTGAAGCCATAAGACAAGAAAGGGACATAAGAGGGATTGAAATCGGCAAGGAAGAAGTCAAACTATCCCTATTTGCAGATGACCTGATATTATACCTGAGTGATCCCTAAAACTCCACCAGGAAGCTTCTGGAACTAATTGAGAAGTTCTGCAGGGTGGCAGGATACAAAATAAATGTGCAAAAATCAGAGGCCTTCCTACATGCCCAGAATGAAAGAAGTGAAAAAGCCTTGAGAGAAACAATCCCATTTACTATAGCCCCTAAAAAAATGAAATACCTTGGTATAAACCTAAAGAGGTAAAAGACCTTTACAATGAAAACTTTAAAACCCTAAAGAAGGAAATAGCAGAAGACACCAGAAGGTGGAAAGACCTCCCTTGTTCCTGGATTGGCAGAATCAACATCGTAAAAATGACCATCCTACCAAAGGCAATATAGAGATTCAATGCTATACCAATCAAAATCTCAAAGCAAGTCTTCAAAGTAGTTGACCAAACAATCTCAAAGTTCATATGGAGGCAGAAAAGACCCAGGATAGCAAAGACAATCCTGAGTAACAAAAACACAGCTGGAGGTATTTCCATCCCAAACCTTAATCTATACTACAAATCCATAGTTATAAAGACAGCCTGGTACTGGCTCCAAAATAGACACACAGATCAATGGATAAGGATTGAAGACCCAGATATAAGCCCACAAAGTTACAGCCATTTGGTCTTTGACAAAAGGGCCCAAAGAATCCAATGGAAAAAGAACAGCATCTTCAACAAATGGTGCTGGCAAAACTGGATCTCCACATGTAGAAGATTAAAGCTGGACCCGTACTTGTCACCATGTACAAGACTTAATTCCAAATGGATCAAGGACCTTGATATCAGGCCAGAGACAATAAAAACCATAGTTGAAAGGATAGGGAACTCCCTCGAGCTGATTGGGCTAGGCCAACAGTTCCTAAACAGACATCCAATGGCACAGTCACTGCTACCAACTCTCAACAGTTGGGATCTTGTGAAATTAAAGAGCTTCTGTTCAGATAAAGAGATTATAACGCGAGCTCAAAGGCAACCCACAGAATGGGAGAAAATCTTCACTAACCACACATCTGATAGAACTCTGCTGTCCAGAGTGCACAAAGAACTTAGAAAACTAAACACCAAGGAAACCAATGGCCCAATTAAAAAATGAGCCCTGGAACTTAAAAGAAACTTTACCAGGGATGAAATTAAAATGTCTAACAAATACCTTAAAAAATGCTCCACTTCTTTAGCCATCAGGGAAATGCAAATCAAAACTTCCCTGAGATATCATCTCACCCCGGTCAGGATGGAAAAAATCCACAATACTAACAACGACAAATGCTGGAGAGGATGTGGAGAGAGGGGAACTCTCCTACATTGCTGGTGGGAATGCAGGCTCATACAGCCACTCTAGCGAGCCGTCTGGAGATTCTTAAAGAAATTAAAGATTAAATGCCATATGACCCTGCTATTCCACTTTTGGGAATAACCCCCCCATACAGCAGAGGTTCGCCTTGATAGCACAAGCACGACCATGTTCATAGCAGCACTGTTTACAGTAGCAAAGTCATGGAATCAACCCAAATGTCCAACAGTTGACGAGTGGATAAGGAAACTGTGGTACATCTATACAATGGAGTACTACTCAGCCATCAAAAATGATGAATTACTGGAATTTGCCGGGAAATGGATGTCATTAGAAGCAATTATATTAAGTGAAGTATACCAGACCCAGAAAATTAAGTGCCGTATGTACTCCCTAATAGGTGGCTCCTAGTACCAAACCCACCCAGCCCACCTAGAGACAGTAATTCCAAGGATTATGAACAGGAGGGATGGGGTAGGAGGGCCACACCAGAAACAAGGGGAGAAGGCACCATGCTACAGCAGGGAAAATAGGCCTCCACCAAGGACCCAAATAAGTAATGAGACATATGATTAAGTTCACGGACTTTTGTTCCTGATCATTTACTACTGAGGGGGTGTGATCTCACCAGAAGAGGAGGGTATATAGTCTAGCAGATAAAAAGTAACCATTTTGCAAATGGGTGATAGACCCCTCCCTTACTGTGGTTTCCCACTTTTATTACATCTACCTTTGAATGTGCTTTTATCACAAGACTCTAACAGCTTTTTGTCTCTGGCCAGGGGGTAACATACAATGCCCACCAGGATGGAGTGAAGGGCATTGCAGGAGCAGCAAAACTGCAAAAGAAAATCAACAAACCACAATCCAGAACTTCAGAGACTCTATATCAACCACCTAGAACTAGGCCAGCTTAGTCTCTCCCCATCTTGAAGCTCAGGGAAATTTGCGGAAGAGGGGGCGGTAAGAGTGTAAGAGCAAAAGGATGGGAGGAGCAATGATATGTAAGATACTTTATACTAGTTAGGGCTGAAGCAATCATAATTGGACTTTGCATGCCCTGCGCATTGTCCAACACACTATTGACCTCACAAAGTCTAGCATCTGCTAAAGGCACCAAGATCCTTGGAGGCAAAGGATTGGCATCCACAGCAGTGTTCCTATACCTAAGGGGAACACGGGAAAGGGTTCAGGGAAAGGCCACTGGGTCCTTGTACATCATCGGAGAGGAGGGCCCAGAGGAAAATCAGACATGCACAAGAAAGGACTCTCTGGGAATTGGGGTGGGAGGCACTGGGGGATGGGGAGGGAGAGGGGTGGGGAGGGGGAGCAAGGGGTACGGGGGGAGGAGGAGGGAGGGAGGGAACTGGTGTACCTAATAAGTTTGTATGAGCTGAAATAAAAAAAAATGTAATAAGAACCCCTGTCCCCTCCCTTCCTCCACCCCTCCCTGGACCTCCCTGTTCCGTCCCTTTTGGCCCCTTCTTTTCCCCCCTCCCTCCCTTTCTTCCAGTGCCCCCCTCCCCCCATATCTGGAGCATCCTTTAATATGTATATCAAACTTTCCTCTGGGTCCTCCTCTCTGATGAGGTGTAAGGACTCCGTGGCAATTCCTAGAACTGTTTCTTTTGTTCCCCTTAAGTATAGGAACACTATTTTGACTGTTAATCCCTTGCTTTTAAGGATCCTGTGCCTTTAGTCCATGCAGAATTTGAGAAGTCAATGATATGTTGGTCATTGCACAGGTCATGCAGAGTCCTATTATTCAATTACAAAAACTTTTGGCCAAATTTCCATTCATAAAAATCCCTACAGTTGATTCATAATTTATACAATAAGACAGATAAGCTAAATCTTGCTATAGACTTGAAGGATATAACTCCACCACACCTAGTCTCCACTCCATACTTACCTTCTGGCCCACACTTCCTCTGCTATTTCCATCTAGAAGACAGCCCCACTTGAGGGCATCTGTCACATTTCTCGCTAACACAAACAGAATTTTAATGCCTAAGGAGCCATAAAATTCTGAGTTAAGGGAAAGAGGAGCAAAGAAGACATTTCAGGGGAGAAAGAGGAAATAAAATAAATGAATAGCTTTTTGAAAGAGATACAGAGAGATGACAAGATATATATTCACATATATCCAAAAGTGATATATAAAGAAAATTCTCAAGACTAGATAGACTTCCTACATCTATACCAACATACTCTTTGTGCTATGAAACATTCCCCAAAACTTCATGTCTTAGAAACTTGGTCCTCACTGCTTCAGTGAGACCTATAGAGATGAAAGTAGTGAAAAGTCATTAGGTCACTAAGGCCTTCTTGGAAGAAATTAAGGGAACCATTGGTTAGTTCTTGGAAAGCAAATTATTGGTAAGAGTCAGTTCAAGCTACTCTGTGGATTCCTATATGAAGACTCCCACACAAGCTTCTGTCATGATGCCATTTTCCATTTGTCATTAGGCCCTCACCAGAGGCCAAATCAATAGGCTCAAACAATACTGTGCTTTCTATCTATGAAATTATGAATAAACCTCTTTATACAGTGTCTTGTCTCCAATGTTTTGTTTAAGTGATGAGCATGAGCTAATACACTATCCTTATAATATACTATTCTTATTAAATTCTAAGTCAAACAGGCATCAGGTTTGATTAAAGAGCTCAAATGTGACTCAATACCAAGTACCTTAATTAATAGCTCTGGAGGTAGCTAGAGATTGGCTTGCATTCTGAGTCTAGCACTTATTATTTAGATAACTCTACACTAATCATTTAACTTATCCCAAGCCTTAGTTTTATACCTTGAAAGAGACATAAAAGTAGTGTTCATCTCATAGTAAGCGAAATCCCACAAACAATGTGCCTATAACAATAGCATGTACATTCTCACTCCTTATTAAATAATAATTTGTGATGGAGAAATTTACTGCCCTCTGAATATTCATGTGCTCCCCATGAAAATAGTATGCACCTATTCTGTCCAATGGGCCACTAGCATATTATGTGTGTTACTTTTGTGCAAAACATCTGCAAATCAGTGTATAGCCTTTCATCTCTCTTTGACTCTCTTTGATCACAAAGGTGACACGTTAAAAAGGCAAATTTTCACAACATAAAGGACTGTTGTCTTGAGGAGCCCTTATTCTTCATCAGATGTTATGCAATTAAGAAATATGATTTTCTTGAGGTAAGCCAATGAGGTTGGTTAAGTCATTACATGTTCAAGGTTAGTTTTCCTGCAACAAAACCTAGCTCACTGTAAATAATACACCATCAAAATGTAGTAACATCACATGAATAATTGAAAACAACTATATTATCTTGATCTTGGTAAAACAAACAAGAAAGAAATATCATTCCATGCCCTTTCTAATCAGTAACTTTATAGCCCCTAAAGAGTGTGGGGTCAGAAACATTGATTTATAGTTTCACCCTCACTAGGCCTCAATTTTTTGTTGCTACTTAGAGTATAAGCATTTCATTAAATTAAATATAACTATGATCTTTGAACTTTTTATATTTTATATACAAATATATTTCCCCAAACAAACAAATATTTTATCTCACCTTCAAATAAATAACACAAATATCAGAATTCTGCTCCAAAGGTGAAGGAAATAATATAGTTGTATTGGAGTCATCAAGAGAACATAAGCTTTTTGTAAGGGTGACATTGTGCCTAAGGGATTTGGGTGGATAATTTTGACCATAGATTCTTCCTAGCTAATTTTAGATTCTAATCTCAGCATTAAATTATAATGGTGAAATTAAATAAGTATATAGAAGTAGAATTATTGAAACAGCAGAAATTTGTTGAATGATAACTTATATCCTCTGTTGACATATCATAGAATAGTACATATCAGAGGCCACAGTCCAGTGGATATCCTTTCAGTCAGGTCTGGTAAGTCCAAGTTGAGGTGAAGGAGATTGTTGTAACCACTTCTCTAGCATTATACCCTGTTAGTGTCTTCATATAAAAAGGGACTTCCATCATCTCCTCTCTATCCGATGACCAGAAATTAATGAAAACATCTTTAGTCATTTTGTATCCCCAAAGACCTCTTCTAACAAACAGCACAAGAAATCTAAGTGGTTAGAATCTATGATGTTCACTGAAGGGATACTTTTCTTTATACAATAGACATATTGCCCAGTACCAGAATCTAGTTAGGCACTTTGTCTCTATGCCCTTTATGAGTTTGGGCGGTATTTCAAAAGAGTGTACTGCATATCTGCATGAAGGTGCATTCATGAGATGGGTCCTTCTCAACAGTACTTCTCTGTGAAGAGGAAAACACTCCATTCTTTCCTTCTTCTATCAGTCACTACAGGATAGAAGCAAACCTGTATTTCTTGAAGCAGTAGGCAGAGAGGGAACAAAAAGAAAGTAGGCAGGTACACTTTCAACAGGAGAATATAAGGATCTGAGTTCAGTAGAGAAACAGAAGGCTTCACACTGGGTCTCTCTCCAAAGTGTATCTTCCCTTCATTTGGGAGTTAACAGATTCCCCTCTTTCCATTATTAGTGCTGACACAAAGCTGCCTTCTAAATATTTATGGTTAAACCCATAGACCAATGCTACTCCCAGACTTAATCAGTAACCTTTCTCTTTGCAATGAACATCAGAGAATGAATACAGAGACTCATGACTGCTTGAGGTGCCTAGAATAAGTGTCCGTTGTGAGTTCAGCCTAAACAGGACACTTGGTCACTTCCTGTCAGGCATAGGGAACATTGTAGAAAGAGGAAACAGACAAACTGTAAGAGCTGGAAGGCAGAGAGAAGGGCTATAGGTACTATCTTCTAAGTATGCCAGTCAGTGCAGTCCTGATCTCACAGCAGGTACAGCTGCCTGCAAAGGGGCTATGCAAGACTGAGTCGGTGAACAGGGAAGCATGGATGTGAGAGGACCATGGGGCCCTGCCTTTCATAATGGACTGTTGGATACTCATGGATTCTAGAGAAGGGGCAGTCATTTTTAGTTGTGTATACACCAACAAGCCCTCCAGGCTCTGGTGGATAGTTCCAAACCTATGATCACACCAATGTCTTTGTTTCTAGTCAGTGGACCTCAGAAAAACAGACATAAAAGTGAAAGGGGATCTCATAGAGAGGAGGGGTTAATAGAGAATAGGGTGTGATAGACATAAGAAAGGGTGGAAGGGGTAGTATGTCAATGTGTTAAATCTAGCTGTTAACTTGACTATCTCCTGGGGAAAAATAATACATTAGCTGTCAGACCCCCTGGAGAGATTATCTGGATTAAGATAGTCACAAGACAAAGACCAACCCTAAGTCTGAATGGAACTTTCCAGTAACAGACCTGAGAAAAGGAATCACAAGACAGAAGGGCTCTGGAACTCTACTTCCTTCTTGCTGCCATGAGAACTCAGTTTCCTCAAACCTCCATGACAGATGTGATTTGAATCACCTCCAGCTTCTGTCACCTACCATTACCTGTCTGCCATAATGAACTATGCCTCCCCTATGGATCCATAAGCCAAGTAAATATCCTTTTCTCATCTTACATTGTGATTAACTATTGTCTTATAGCAGCAGAGAAAAATAACTGCAAAAGTACCCGTGAATGAAAGTGTCAAAGAACAAATTCAATAAAAGTTTTAAAAATTAAAAAAAAAAATGACATCATTTGCCTTTTGGTACTTCATGTTATCCAGAATCCATAAATTTGGAAAGGAAGAAGAAAAAGTGAAAGCCTCAAGCTAGCACAATTATGGACATGCCTACCCCTTGAACACTACCTATTAAATGTTTTTTCTTTAAGCCGCCATAGCTCTGTTTCTTATCCTTTGTAAAATTATATGAGCAATGACTAAAGATTCTTCTGAAAATAAATTACAATAGCTACATGTACTAAAAATAAACACTCTATTTGCTGTGATGGCCTCTAGTATGGTTATAAAATGAAATATTACATGAAAGAAATTACGTTGTCATGTTTTATGATTCATTTCTTTTCTGTACGTACAATAAGATATGCAACATTTGATAAAGTCGGTGTATGTAAGCCAAAAACTTTTTGTTCATGCTTTGTCTTATTATTAAACCAACGACACAGAAGTGGATATTTATATGTTTATGTTCATATACACAAATATATTCAAATTGCTATATATACATATACACATAAATATAACTAAAATACTATAAACAAATAAGTAAAATGCAAATGTGTACAAAATATTTAAGTGGACTCAAGCCTAAAATGTCTCAAATAGCAAGGTAAGCTAGTAGATGGATGGTTAATAATAATGTGGTACACATACACAATGGTATATGGTAGTGGGTCATGAAAATAGAAAAATTAATTGTTAATAAAACTAAAAATAGGGCTGGACCAGCCTAATTTCTCCCATCCTGAAGCTCAGAGAAATTTGCGGAAGAGCGGGTGGTAAGATTCTAAGAGACAAGGATGGGAGGAGTAATGATATGCAAGATACTCCACACAAGTTAGGGCGGAAGCAATCATATTTGGACTTTACATGCCCTGCGCAATGTCCAAAACACTATTGACCCCACAAAGTCTAGCATTTGCTAAAGGCATTAGGATCCTTGGAGACAAGGGATTGACAGCCTCAGTAGTGTTCCTATGCTTAAGGGGAACACAGGAAAGGGTTCAGGGAAATGCCACTGGGTCCTTGCACCTCATCGGAGAGGAGGACCCAGAGGAGAGTTTGGCATGCACATTAAAGGATGCTCCGAGGATGGGAGGGGGAGGCACTGGGGGATGGGGAGGAAAGGGGGAGGGAAGGGGGGCAGAGGAGGATAGGGGGTTGGAAGGAGGGGGGACTGGTGTACCTGTTAAGTTAGTATGAGTGGAAATTTAAAAATTAATTAATTAATTAAAAAAATAGGACTGGAGAGATGGCTCAGGAGTTAATACTCTGCCTCGCAAACAGAAGGCTCTGAGTTCGGATCCCAGGTCCCACATAAAAATGCCAGGGGGGAACAGCAGCCACCTGAACTTCCAGCCCTGATGGGCAGATCCTGGGAAATCCCAGAGCAAAGCAAAAAGGACATAGAAGTAATCCAGAATGATTCCTGAAGTCACCCTTGATCCTCCACAGGGACATACATACAGTGCCCTCTGACACACCACACACACACACACACACACACACACACACACACACACACACATACACACACACACAATAAATAAAGTTTAAAAAATTAAAAATAAAAATTGAAATACAACAAGTCTGTATGATCAAACATATAATATACATGCATAAAAATCTCTAAACAAGTTCCATCATTTTATAAAACTAATATATGCTAATTTTGAAAACAGTGTGTACAAAGTATAAAACTGTAGTACCACCCTTTGAAGTCTCTATTCATAACCTGTCCATACCCGTGTAACCATGAACAAATTGGAAGTTCCTGTCACAATTTCTTTCTGATTTGTTTTTTTCTCTTGATTTCACCTGTTCCTACCAATTTACTATTCTAAAATTGTTTCCTTTTTTGCCATTACTATGCATTCCTTTCTGTCTCCACATTTTTATTTAACCTTAAGCAAAGTATAACTACTTTGCATCCTTCAAAATGAGATGTAAATAACAACACAGTCCATGTACTTTTCTACCTTAAACTACATTAACTGGGTAATATATCCCCTTAAGGGGGTGAAAATTGGTTTATGGTAGGAATTGGAGACCCTTACCCTTCTGATTTATAAAGCGCACACATGCATGGAATACATAAATGCATATACAGATATCTGAGATATTAAAATTTCATGGAAGCATTAGGGGGAAATGTCTTACTAGGTTCTTTCAGGAGGCAATAATGAAAAAAAAGCTCTGAAAAACACTGTTCTATATTTTTAAGTAATTCCCCCTTAGCTTTCTGTCTATGAGATATATGTGTGTTGATATGTATAATTCTAGTATATTCTTTCCAGACTATGTGGAGTATTCCTATGTATTCATTCTGCTATAGCCAGTGCTACTTGTCAGTTCCTTAATTATGAGCATCTTTATGATCATGCAAATGACTTTCTCCATTTGCTAGGGCTTGAGTAAATGCATAGTCTTCCTAAATGTCGGTGGGTCATTGTGGAACCAACCTGTCCGGAATCATGGGAAAACACATAAAATTCACTTCTTGAAAGTAATTTTGAAGAATATTTGGTCATTTTTAATTTAGACATTGAGTTAAGGGTTATGGGGATGAATTTATCCCTATATTCTCACTGGTACAGAGCAGGACAAAAGAAACATTTTTGTTTCTATCAAAATACTCAAACTAGGATATAACTCAATTAGTAGAGTGCTTGCCTGGCATAAAGGAAGCCCTATATTTAATCAAATTTATGAACAACTCATAAATTGAGTTGGTAACACATACCTGTAAACCCCAGCAATCAGTGATAAAGTCAGAAGGATCCAAAGTTCAGCTAATAGCAGAATTCAACAGCAGCTTACAATGCATAACACCCTATTTGGAAAAAAATCACATATTCTAGTTTAGTCCCTATTTTCATGAACATTGTGTTTTACATGTGTATGTGCATGCGTGTGTATGTTTGTATGTGTGTGCACATGCGCATGTGCACGTACTTAGATCTATGCATCTATATCTCTGTGTATTTTCTTAAACTGATTCACTTTAAAGAATATATAACAAAATATTCTGGGTTTGTATTTGTGTTTAGAAAAATGAACAATTTACTATAATTACAAATTCAAGCATCAAATTTCTTTAATTTTTAAAAGCTCAGAATTTTATTATTTGCATAAGGTTAATAATATTTAAAAATAAATGTTAAGGGCTGGAGAGGTGGTTCAGGGGTTAAGCCTCTGCCTTGCAGGCAGAAGGTCCTGAGTTCGGATCCTAGACCCCACATATAGACGCCGGGCGGAGGCGGGAGCGGCCTGGGTTTCTGGTCCTGGTAGGGCGGAGCTTGCAAATCCCCAGGCAGAGTAAACAAGGAGGAGGTGGAGGCGTCCATGGTGGTTCCCAAATTCGTCCGTGGTTCTACACACACATACACGCATACACACACACATACATGCACACACATACATACACGTGTGCAATTAAATAAATAAAAAAAATTTCAAAAATAAGTGTTACTCAACAATAGTTGGGGCCAAAGCAATCATAATGGGACTTTGCATGCCCTGCGCAATGTCCAGTGCACTGTTGCCCTCATAAAGTCTAGCATCTGTTAAGGGCACCGAGATCCCTGGAGGCAAGGGATTGACAGCCATAGTAGTGCTCCTATGCTTAAGGGGAACAAGAGAAAGGGCTTATGGAAATGCCACTGGGTCATCGGAGAGGAGGACCCAGTGGAGAGTCAGGCGTACACAATAAAGGACTCTCTGGGAATTGGGGGGGAGGCACTGGGGGATGGGGAGAGAGAGAAGGGGGAGGAGGGGAGGACGGGGGAGGAGGGGGGAGGGAGGGAACTGGTAAAGAAATTTTAAAATGTATAATTACATTTTTAATAAAAAAATAAGTGTTAAAAGGCCCTTGAATAATGTTAGCTCTATTTAGCAGTTAAATGAATACATTAGGCATTCTAGCCACATAATGCAAACTTAATAGATTCAACTTCCTCACCTTTTGAAAGCAATTGTCTGATTTTTGAAAAATAAAACTTTCAAATACTTGTTACTTTGCAAGTCTAATAAATTAAACTCATAGACAGGAAAATGCTTAAATATGCTAATCTAGTTTATAAACTTATACGGTTTTTACTTAACATTTTAAGTCTAAATTACTCAATTACATATTTGAACATTAGACTTGAAATGCTGGTTCAATTCTTTGAATAGGTTATATTCTTCTAAACATTGTAAGTGTTTAATATTCTACATGTGTATTAGTGTTTTAAAATGAAAACATGATAGTTCTACAATGATTTGAAATAGTTCTGTCTTAAGTCATAAATTTTCCTGCAGTTAGAGGGTGTCAGTACACTAAAGGCATTTATGTCATTCCCTACAATTTGGAGATTTATTTTCCTTGTCATTTCAGGGATTAACCAAGACATGGCCGGATTGTTTACTGTGACATTGGTGGAAGTAATCTAGCTTTCTTTATCATTTTAACAGCAACATTGAAACATTCAAATAGAGTAAGATATAAGATTATTCTGTTGTGTATCATATTTTCAAGCCAGATTACACTCTATTACTACCACCAAGGTGATTACCTTAATGATATAATTTTGCATTTCTCTGATTTATCAGATATATGCCTACATTACACCACTAAATCATGAAACTTTTATATTTAATTCTGTTCATATAATTCTTATTTCCCAGGGTCAAACAAATTTGCAGATATTACAATCCCAACCAGATGAATCATATGCACTCAAGGTTGTCTGACCATTTGGCCACAACCTCCAAGGTTGATCTACAGTGTAGGACTCCCTCTACTCCCTGGTAATGCCTTGGGAGCAAGAATCCAGTTCTTCTGAGCTACACAGAGATTCCTCCCCACCAGCACTGGTAAAACATTCCTGTTCCAAATATGGAATATTGACTATTTTTGAGCACTGTAGCTTACAGTCCCACTCTGCCTTCCTAGACAAAGACATGAGGGAACATGAGGACTAATTATTCAAAGTATTTCAGAAGCTTACAATTTTCCCTGAAATCTCCACTTTTTTAATGTAACAATTTCTTTTTTATTCCAAAATATTTATTTATTCATTTTTATTTTTTCTACTTTTACAAGCATATTGAGTATTCATCCCAGCTTCCCTCCCACTTCCCTTCCTCCCATCCCTTCCCTTCCATCCAGCATTCCCTCCCACTACTTCTCACCTTTCTACCTTTATGCTCCTATGGACCTAGGATTCACTCTGGCTTTTCCACTCCTGTGGGGACTCAGACGTCCATGATATATCAAATTACCTCTCTTCAAACCACCCTACTGATATGCGCATTTCCCTTCATTCATCCAGCTTTAGACCTTGTTTTCCACTGTAAGTTCCCATTCTATGGGTATAATAGCAGTTTGATGTTCTGTTTTCCTACATATAGGCTGTCTTCCCTATTGATCTATTTCCTTCCCTTTTTTATTCATAGGTTCTTCATCTAGCTTACAGTAACAGGGATGTGTACCACTCGGAAAAGCAAGTCTTGAATCCATTCAGAAAGCTGTTGGTTGTCTCTTTGGTATTCATGCCATTATTATACTGGTGGTCACCTGTTGCCATGGTGGTTTATATTGCGACTTATAGATCACATGCTGTTGATGGGACTTGTGATTATTTCTTTCCCCCAACAGCTTCTACAGTATTCCTTGGTACACACACTATTTTTTTAATTCAAATTTTCTATCTGGTTAAGCAACAAGCAGAAATATGGCATGTGAGGGTGTGACGTGCAACTAAAAAAAAAATGTGTTGAATTCCTTGTACTCCAATACCAACCAGGATGGAGCCAAGAGCAGTGCAGGAACAACAACAAACCATAATTCAGAACACCAAAGACCCTACATTAATCACCTGGAACCAGACCAGCCAGATCTCTCCCCATCTTAAAGCTCAGGGAACCTTGCAGAACATGGGGCGGCAAGATAGTAAGAGCCTAAAGATGGGGAGGACCAATAATATGCAAGATACTCCTCACAAGTTGGGGCCATATGCACATTAAAGGATGCTCTGGGGATGGGAGGGGGAGGCACTGGGAGATGGGAAGAGAAGGGGGAGGGGAGGGGGGCACAGGGGGATAGGGGGTTGGAGGGAGGGGGGACCGGTGTACCTGTTAAGTTTGTATGAGTGGAAATAAAAAAAATCAAAAAAAAAAACAAGTTGGGGCATAATAACCATAATCAGACTTTGCATGACCTACACAGTGACAGACATGTCAATGACCCCCCCAAAGTCTAGCATGGATCACAGGCACTAGGATCCTTAGAGGCAAGGGATTAACAGTCATAATAGTATTCTCATACTAAAGGGGAGTCCAAGAAAGGACTCTGGTTTATGCCACTGAATCCTTACACCTCACTAGAGTGGAGGACTCAGAAGGAAGTTTGGCATCACACAAAAGGATGCTCCAGGGGATGGGAAGGGGGATAGGGAAGGCACTGGGAGAATGGGAGGGAGGGGGGTGAAAGGAAGGGAAAAGGGAGGGAGAGTGCAAGGGGGACTGGGGAAGGATGAAGGGAGGGAGAGGACTGGGATACCTATTGAGATTGTATGACTGGGGGAAAAATAAATTTTAAAAAAAAAGAAAAAAAAATGTGTTGAATTCCTTGCACTGTGCTACATGCATTTTAATGGCATCACTACAAGTTCATACTTAATGATATCTCTGTAAGAGACATGCTGCTCCTTTTACAAATGAAGGAAACCAAAACCTAAAGATAGCATATGAAAATAGGCTTGTGAAAAAAAAATAAAATAAAATAAAATAAAAAAAGAAAATAGGCTTGTGGATCTTGGAACTGATGACTACAACAAAGCAGATCTTATTTAGACAAGGCACTTTCCATCAAACCGGGCAAATTTTCAATGTTTTAAGGTTTCCTATTTTGCTTTACTGTGGGAGTTGGCAAGCTTTTCCTATAAAGGGCCAATTAGTGAACATTTTAAACTCTGAGCCAAAATGTCTCTGCTATATCCATTCAATTCCACCATTGTGAAAGAAAATAAAGAGCCCTGACAAGTATGCAAATGAACCAGTATGGCTATATTCCCATGAAAGTTTGCTTATAAAAACAAGTCATCATTTGTTAGCAATGGAAATGTTCAGAAAATGGATGATAATGATGGCCTCGGTGCTCTATAAATTGACTTAAAAAATCAATGAACTTCAAGGCATAGAAATTACTCCCTAATAAAGATGTTGAAAACAAAAACAAAAAGGAACTAGTTTCTAGTTTTAGAAAGCATAAAAATGTTCACTACTCAGAGACAATTCTTTCCTTTAGCAAACCACCTACTGTCTCTTTTCTGATTTCTTCTCAAATTTTCTTCTCAGAGCCATCAGAAAAACCACCTGAAAAAATCTCTTGATGAGTCAGATAACTCCATTCAAATAATGTGATCCTGTGATTCTTTATTTGTATTTTCCTTGAACTTGTCCCTTAGGACATGTCAAGAACAGTCAAGGTAATAGTATGAGATACAAGATATGCTTGAGGGTTGTTTTTCATCTCAAAGAAGAAAATGTCTTGCTTATTTAAGATTTTATACCAATAACTTCAGCACAAAACATCATGTTATTAGGAAATGCTCAGGAATCAGAGGCAGGAGGACACAAGTCCAAGACCACTTTGGGCTTTCCCTTTAAAATATTTGACATACATCCACATAGACATGTTTGATTTTTTTTTAAATTTAATTATACATTTTAAAATTTTTTACCAGTTCCCTCCCTCCCCCCTCTTCCCCCTCCCCTTCCCCCAGTGCCTCCCCCCCAATTCCCAGAGAGTCCTTTATTGTGTACGCCTAACTCTCCACTGGGTCCTCCTCTCCGATGACATATAAGGACCCAGTGGCATTTCCATAAGCCCTTTCTCTTGTTCCCCTTAAGCATAAGATCACTACTATGGCTGTCAATCCCTTGCCTCCAGGGGTCTCGGTGCCCTTAACAGATGCTAGACTTTATGAGGGCAACAGTGCGCTGGACATTGCGCAGGGCATGCAAAGTCCCATTATGATTTCTTTGGCCCCAACTATTGTTGAGAATCTTGCAAATCGTTGCTCCTCCCATCCTTTTGCTCTTACAATCTTACCGCCTCCTCTTCCGCAAATGTCCCTGAGCTCCAGGATGGGGAGAGATTAGGCTGTCCTAGTTCTATGTGATTGATATAGAGTCTCTGAAGTTCTGGATTGTGGTTTGTTGATTTTCTTTTGCAGTTTTGCTGCTCCTGCAATGCCCTTCACTCCATTCTGCTGGGCACTGTATGTCACCCCCTGGCCAGAGACAAAAAGCTGTTAAACTGGAGTCTTGTTGTAATAGCACATTCAAGGGTAGATGTAATAAGAGTAGGAAACCTCACTGAGGGAGGGGTCCATCACCCATTTGCAAAATGATTACTTTTTATCTGCTAGACTATATGCCCTCCCCTTCTGGTGAGATCAGGAAAGAACGTCTGTGAACTTAACCAGGTTTCTCATTACTTACTTGCAGACCTTGATGGAGGCCTATTTTCTCTGCTGTAACATGGTCTCCTCTCTCCTTGTTTCTGGTGTGGCCCTCCTAACCCATCTCTCTTGTTCATAATTCTTGCAATTACTGTGTTACATAGGTTTACTTTTGAGTGTCTCAATGTGGGCTGGGTGAGTTTGGTACTAGGAGCCACCTATTAGGGAGTACATACGGCGCTTAATTTTCTGGGTTTGGGATACTTCACTTAATATAATTCTTTCTAATGACATCCATTTCCCAGCAAATTCCAGTAATTCATCATTTTTGATGGCTGAGTAGTACTCCATTGTATAGATGTACCACAGTTTCCTTATCCACTCGTCAACGGTTGGACATTGGAGTTGATTCCATGACTTTGCTATTGTAAACAGTGCTGCTATGAAGACATGTTTGATTTTTGCATCAACTAAATATAAATGACTCTCTGTTTTCATTTATGAATCCCAAAATGTGATAACCACCTACCAGTCATAACACTGAGTAAGTGTGATGGTTAATCTTGATTGTCAACTTGACTAGATTTAGAATCACCATGGAAACAAATCTCTGTTTGTGTCCATGATGGTACTTCCAGAGAGGTTTAATTTAGCAGGAAATATCCACACTGAATATTATCCCATGAGCTGAGTTTTTCCACTGAGTAAAAAAAAGAGATAGTGAACTAAACATTAGCACTCATCTCACTCTACCTCCTGACTTCAGACTCAATGGAACCAGGCACTTGACATTCTTGTCACATCTCCCGTGCCATGATCAACTGTACCTGAGAATTGTGAGTCAAACTAAACACTTCCTTTCTTGAGTTGCTTTTGTCACAGCAAAAATGAAAATAACTGATACAGAACAGTGGCACCAACAAGTGGGGCTAAGATTGTGATAAACTTGACATGTGGTCCATATATTTTTGGAACTGGTTTGTGGGAAGAATACAGAAGAGTTAGGATTTACAGGGTAAAGAAACTTGAGAATGTTATATGCAAAGATTAATAGATCATGCTGGTGGGAGTTCAGAAGACCAAGATGCTAAGAGAAACAGGGAGAGACCTGGTTCATAAGGTTTTTGAAGTAAACAATGATTCAACCAGGACCTGGACTACAGGCTATTCAGGCCATATTCTGGCAAATAATCTTGTTTTTTCTTACCCATGTTGTGAGACTTCCGTGAGGCTGGATTCCAAAGCAATGGGCTCTTATTTGGCAGATGATATTTGAAGACAGAAAATTATTTAGACTGTGACATGGTTATTGCTCTCTTATCTTATCTACATTGAAAAACAGCTGAAAGACATGAAAAAACATAGAGCTTTTATGAGGAAGAAAGTGTAAATTATTCCTAAATTTACAAACAAGTCAACTTGGAAAGTTGTTATAATTGTTAAAGACATTAGAACCGTTAAAGAGAAAATTTGCTCTTTATTGTTAGACAATAGAAAAGGTACCCTATGGGAAAGAAAGTCTCCAATTTCTGAAAACATAAATTCATTTAAAAGGCAAAAGCCTGACTTTGGAATGCCACAGAAGAGTTTTCCTGCAGTTGCAGAGCAGTTTTTGCCTCAAGACATAGCATGATGCTTCTTTGCTCTTTGCCCCAATCTAACTTAATGTGGTCCTTATATAACAATTCCATCCTGAAAGAAGGTTCATGACATTCAGAAAGTAAACAGCTCACAAGCCCTGGGAAGTTCTTGAAACTCTAAAATTCATGGCTCCACCCAAGGTGAAAAAAGCTGTAAACAACTTTTAGGAGAAGAGATACCCAGAGACTCTCTCAGGCAGTGAGCTGTCTTGCAGAGAACTCCAGGGGTGCAGTTTCTATGAGTGGCACCCATGTTGGGGTGGGCTTTTTGGCGCTGTAGCTGTTTTTGAATCATTCCTAATCCTGTGAGTAACCTCACCCATACTCCTGTGAGTAACCTCATCCATATGCTGCAAGTAACCCCAACAGATTTGTTTCACTGAGTTGGAATCTGCTGTACTTGTTACTTTGGTACTATCATAGGCTTCCTACCTGGAGATAACAGATGATTGTGTCATCTCCCCAGGAAAAGTGCCACATAATACCTGCTCAGCAAACAACTGCCTAGGAAAGTGTTTTCACAGGTTTATCCAACAAGGCATTCAGAGACCACCATCATCCAAGTCTCACAGGGACAAGATTCCACCTTAAGCTGGTAAAACTTAGCAGCATTGTCCACAAGGTACTGGTTTTGCATTGCAGGTGTGGCAGTTAACATTTGATATCAACATGACAACTGAGAAGTTTGCTTATAGGCATACCTGTGCAAAATTATTTAGTTATAAAGGGAAAGTTCTGAGCAAGCCTGTCAGAGATTTTCTAACTGACATAGAATAACCATTTCATAGTGGTTCATATCATTCTGTGGGAGGATGGGTTATAGAGACAGAGACAGAGAGAGAGAACTGGTTGATAACTTGGCAGTCCAGCAAGCTGGGACCTTGTCCTTTTCTCAATTCTTCCTGTGGATTTGCAATGGCCACTTCCTTGAGTCGCTCAAGATGGTGTCACTCTCCTCCCATTATGATCAACTGAAACCTAGAATCAGAAACTGAAATAAAAATCCCCTTGTTCTCCTAAATTGTTTGGGTCATGTACTAATTATAGCAACAGAACACGAAAGTGAGACAGAAAACATGAAAGATGCCAGAGTAAGGGAGTAATGCAGGCCAGTGTCAAAGTTGCAGAATGTGACTGAGATCAGGCAAGAAGATTCCAAAAGGACATTGTATGGAACTGTAAAAGTGAAGCTTAAGTTGCAATGGAGACTCCAGGATGTCGGAGGTGCCAAATCCATGGGATGTATGCTAAAATGAGAGGCAGACATGGAGTGCAATCAGCCTGAGAGAGAAGCAATGTGTGATACAAATGCCAGGATTAGTTGATCTGACCAAGTCCTTTGGATCCTAGATGACTCCATAATACGCACAAGATGGTGTAAATAGAGCTACAGGGTTTGGTGTTCTCTCTGCTGGATTTTGTTCTTCCTTTGGTCGGGTCATTCCTGCTGTGCCCTCATTCTTCCTTTGTAAATTAGTTGTTTAGTATCTTGGAAGTATGCAGCTTGCTTTTTAAAAAAATATATATATAAATATTGTGTGTGTGTGTGTGTGTGTGTGTGTGTGTGTGTGTGTGTATGCACACATGTGTGCATGTGTATCACAGGGCACTGTGTGTCCCTGTGAAGGACCAAGTGTGTTTTCAGGAATGATCCTAGATTGCTTCTATTTCCTTTTTGCTTCCCTCTGGGATTTCCCAGGCTCTGCACACCAGGGGTGGAAATGTAGGCATCCACATTTTCTATCTGGTGTTTTTACGTGGGACCTGGGATCTTATCTCAGGACCTTATGCTTGCCAGTCTTAAACCCTGAGCCATCTTTACAGTCCTATAGCTTGTTTTTAAGGGATGTTTTGGTCAGGATTGTCTCAAGGAACAGAACCAATAGAATAGATGTACATATAGTAAGTTTATTAAATTAACTCACAAAATAAAATTAGTGTGATCTGACAGGAGCTGCCTGTAGCTGCTCAGTTTTGGGTTGAATATCTCAGATGACTGAAGGATCCATAGAAAGTCTCGAACCACAACACACTGGAGGGCTAAAGAGGCTGGGTTTTGATATCAGCAATGAACAGCAGCCAGACCCAAGAGACTGGGCTCCTACATCAGGAAGGGACAACAGCAAAATCAAAGATGCTGGGTTCTGACATCAGGGTTGAACAGCAGCAAGTCCCAAGAAGCTGAACTCCGATGACAGTGATAAACAGCAGCAAGGTACACAAGTTTGGGCTCCAATGGCAGCAGAAAACAGGAGCAAGGCCGAAGAAGCCAGGTAATGTACCAGCCAAGAACAACAGTAGGGGCATCAGCTGCCTTCCTTTATCAGTTCCTTTGCTTGTGAGGCAAAGGCTTTAACCACTGAGACATCTCCTCATCTTCTTTACTTATAATGTTAATAATGTAAACTGCCCTTAGTCCTATTTTTAAAAATCTCAATAGTTTATAACAGTTCAGACACTATTCAATAGCCTAATTTTGTCTGAGACTCAAAGAAATCTCTTAACTGCAAGCCTCTTGTGATAGTCAAAATCAAGTGTCAGTTTGACAGTTGCAGGCTGAGTTTGGAACAGAGCTGTGAATAATTCATAGTTAGGGTAAGCTCTTGAACAAATCTCAGGTGATTGTCTTATTTATTTATTCATTCATTTATTCATTCATAAATTTATTTTTCTACTTTATATGGAAGTCCCAACCATAGTGGGTGGTGCTTTCCAGTAGTGGAGTTTGGATCCCCAAATGCCATGTAAAAAGTGCCAGGCAGATATAGTGGCAATCTACTATTCTGGCCCAGAAAGGCAAAACTTGGAAATCCCTAGAGCAAAGCAATAATGTGGAAGAACAAAACAGTATGCCCCATGTCATTCTTTCGCTTCAAAAAGCACACACACTCAGCTGCACTCTTGTTCACATGTACGCACACACACACACACACACACACAAACACAAACAAGCACACGCACATGCATACACACATATACACAAACACAACAAAAAATAAGTATACTATTGTTTATATGAAAGTGAGAAAATGAACATGTTTGAGGGGATTCACAAGAAGTGAGAAAGGGGAGTGGGAGTGGATACAATTAAGATATATTCTTGGTATAAACCTAACCAAGGAGGTAAAAGACCTTTACAATGAAAACTTTAAAACCCTAAAGAAATAAATTGCAGAAGACAACAGAAGGTGGAAAGACCTCCCATGTTCCTGGATTGGCAGAATCAACATCGTAAAAATGACTATCCTACCAAAGGCAATATATAAATTCAATGCTATACCAATCAAAATCCCAAAGCAATTCTGTAAAGAAGTTGACCAAATAATCTCAAAATTCATATGGAGGCACAAAAGACCCAGGATAGCAAAAACAATCCTGAGTAACAAAAACATTGCTGGATGTATCACCATACCAACCTTAGTCTATACTACAAATCCATAGTTATAAAAACAGCTTAGTACTGGCTCCAAAATATACACACAGATCAATGGATAAGGATTGAAGACCCAGATATAAACCCACAAAATTACACCCATTTGGTGTTTGACAAAGGGGCCCAAAGAATCCAATGGAAAAAGAACAGCATCTTCAACAAATGGTGCTGGCAAAACTGGATCTCCACATGCAGAAGATTAAAGCTGGACCCATACTTATCACCATGTGCACGACTTAATTCCAAATGGATCAAGGACCTTGATATCAGGCCAGAGACTATAAAAACCATAGGTGAAAGGATAGGGAACTCCCTCGAGCTGATTGGGCTAGGCCAATAGTTCCTAAACAGACATCCAATAGCACAGTCACTACAACCAACACTCAACAGTTGGGATCTTGTGAAATTAAAGAGCTTCTGTTCAGATAAAGAGATTGTCACACGAGCTCAAAGGCAACCCACAGAATGGGAGAAAATCTTCACTAACCACATATCTGATAGAGCTCTATTATCCAGAGTGCACAAAGAACTTAGAAAACTAAACACCAAGGAAACCAATGGCCCAATTAAAAAATGGGCCCTGGGACTGGAGAGGTGGCTCAGGGGTTAAGCCTCCACTTTGCAGGCGGAAGGTCCTGAGTTCGGATCCCAGATACCATGTATAGACGCCAGACAGAAGTGGGGGCGGCTTGTGCTTCTGGTCCTGGTAGGGCTGAGCCTGTGAATCCCGGGGCAGAAGGAAGTGGAGGCGTCCATGGTGGTTCCCGAATTCCTCCGTGGTTCTACACATATACAGACACAGAGACACACACACGCGCATGCACACATACATACACACATGCGCAGAGTTGAATAAATAATAATTAAGAAAAAATCTTTAAAAAAGAATGGGCCCTGCCTGGGAGGAGGACACCCCCTCTGCGCCCAGGCCCCACCCCAGATCCCCCAGGTTAAATAGCGCCCCACCGAAGGCCCATCCTCCCTTCCCCCACTCCGCCGCCTGGGACGCGCTAGATCCAGCCTGGACTCACTTCGACCTAGGTAAGCTCCGTCCCTGACCACCCCCAGAACAACAGGCCAAATAATTCAGTTTAGTGAAAAACGCACAGAAATTGAAAGATCTTAAGAGTTAAAACGACAGGGCTGGAGAGGTGGCTCAGGGGTTAAACCTCTGCCTTGCAGGCAGAAGGTCCTGAGTTCGGATCCCAGATCCCACGTACAGATGCCAGGTGGAAGCAGGGGCGGCCTGCGCTTCTGGTCCTGGTACGGCGGAGCCTGGGAATCCCGGGGTAAAAGGAGTTGGAGGTGTCCATGGTGGTCCCCGATTCGTCCGTGGTTCTACACACACACACACACATGTGCGTGCACATACATACACACACACGCACAATTGAATAAATAATAATAAAAAAAATTGAAAAAAAAAGAGTTAAAATGACAATGTCAAAGTCAAAGTGCAAATCCATGAAAAACAACACTCAAGTAAACAAATCTCCCACTGAAGGAATTAATCCCATAATGTTAGACTCCAACCAGAACAAACCCATGAAAGCCTGACCCAGGATAACGACTTTCAAAATATGATCATTACCATGTTCAATACTATGAAAGAGGTAATCCGGGAGAAATTAAATAATCGAATCAATTGCTTTGAAGAGGAACACAACAGGCACTTGGAGGAGTTGAGGAAAACAGTGCAAGAAACAAAAACTGACATAGAACAGTTAAAACAGACTCAAGCAGAGTTTAAAACTGAGCTACAAGACAAGTTATCTTCAACCCAGAACTCCACAGAGAGTCTTATCAGCAGAACTAACGAAGCAGAAAACAGAATTTCAGACCTTGAAGATAAAGTGGGAGTATTAACCAGCAAAATGGAAGAGGTTGTTAAAGCCAAAAAGATACTCGAGAGAAAAATCCAGGAGATATGGGACATCCTGAAGAAGCCTAACATGCGTATTCATGGAATACCAGAGCAAGAATCTCAAAATACCACCCCTGAGGAAATTTTTCAAACGATCATCAAGGAAAACTTTCCTCATCTAAAAAAAGAGAGGCCCATCCATATACAAGAGGCATTCCGCACCCCAAACAGATATGACCAAAACAGAAGCTCACCACGGCAAATAATAGTTAAAACACTCCACATTCAAGATAAAGAAATGGTGCTGAGAGCTTCAAGGGAGAAAAAACAAGTCACTTTTAAAGGTAAACCTATTAAAATAACAAATGACTTCTCAGTTGAAACAGTAAAAGCAAGAAGAGCTTGGAGAGACATACTTCAAGTATTGAATGAGCAAAAATCTCAACCCAGGCTGATTTACACTACAAAACTATCTGTCATGATCGAGGGAGAAAGAAAAATCTTCCAGCACAAAGAAAACTTGAAGGGATACTATATCCACCAAACCAGGCCTTCAAAAAATGCTAGAAATGATACTCAAGCTTGAAGAAAAAAACAGGCATATCCAGGAGAACAGAAGGCAAGTATAACACCATTAAAAGTGAAGCAATATACTTACAAAAACTACTAAACATAATAAATATCTGGAATTAAAAATAGTTTCTTCATTATAACACTAAATGTTAATGGAATTAACTCACCGATCAAGAGACACAGATTACAAACTTGGATTAAAAATCACAATCCATCAATCTGCTGCCTGCAGGAAACCCATCTCACCACAAAAGATAGGCATGCCCTAAAAATAAAAGGCTGGTCAACAATTCTACAAGCTAATGGAACCAGAAAACAGGCAGGGGTAGTCATTATGATATCAGACAAAGTGGACTTCAAACCAAAGAAAATCTTAACAGACACGGATGTATACTACATTTTAGTCACAGGTACAATTCACCAGGAAGAATTCACAATACTGAACATATATGCACCCAATACAGGCCCCTCCACATTCATTAAGAAAACCCTACAGTGTCTAAAGCAAGAACTCAACCCCCAAACAATAATTCTTGGGGACTTCAACACCACCCTCTCAACATGGGATAGATCAACAGGTCAAAAGCTTAACAGAGACACTTTGGACCTTAATCAAACCCTTAAAGAAATGGACCTTACAGATCTCTATCAAACTTTTCACCCACGCACCAAAGAATACACATATTTCTCAGCAGCACATGGAACTCTCTCCAAAATAAATCCCATATTGGGCCACAAAATGAATCTACAATATACAAAAAAGTTGAAATTGTAACCTGTGCCCTATCAGACCACCACGGCCTAAAGCTGGACATCCACAACACAACAAACAAGAGAAAATACACTAATTCCTGGAAACTTAACACTATGATGCTGAATGAGAACTGGATTCAGGAAGAAATTAAAAAGGAAATTCAAGATTTTCTGAAAGCAAATAAAAATGAAAATACAACTTACCAAAATCTCTGGGACACAATGAAAGCTGTCCTAAGAGGTAAGTTCATAGCTCTTAATGCCTACATCAAAAAAATGGAAACATCAGAAATAAACAACTTAACAATGCAGCTTAAAGCTTTAGAGAAACTAGAGCAATCTGATCCCAAAAGTAGTAGAAGAGAGGAGATTAGCAAAATAAGGGGATAAATATCTGAAATCGAGATAAAGAAAACAATAGAAAAAATCAACCAGTCAAAAAGCTGGTTCTTTGAAAAAATCAATAAGATTGATACACCCCTAGCTAAATGAACCAAAAGCAAGAGAGAGAAAACTCAAATTAACAAAATTAGAAATGAACATGGAGTTGTCACTACTGATACTCAAGAAATCCAGAGAATTATAACATCATATTTCAAAAATTTATACTCTGTGAAGTTTGACAACACAGAAGAGATGGATGAATTTCTAAGTAAACACAACTTACCTAAATGGAATCAGGAAGTTGTGAATTATTTAAATAGTCCTGTAACATATAAGGAAATTGAAGAAGTAATCTCAAATCTTCCCACCAAAAAATGTCCTGGACCAGATGGATTCAGCACAGAGTTCTACCAGACATTTAAGAAGTTAATAACACCAATACTCCTTAAAATGTTCCATCAAATAGCAAAGGAAAGAACACTACCAAATTCCTTCTATGAAGCTAATATCGTTTTAATCCCAAAACCTAATAAAGATTCACTTCAAAAAAGAAAACTATAGGCCAATCTCTCTGATGAACACAGACGCAAAGATTCTCAACAAAGTCTTAGCAAATCGGATTCAAAAATATATTAAAAAGATCATTCACGGGGACCAAGTAGGCTTCATCCCAGCACACAAGGTTGGTTCAACATACGCAAATCAATAAATGTAATTCATCATGTAAACCAGTCCAAAGTCCAAGACCACATAATACTCTCGATAGATGCAGAAAAAGCTTTTGACAAGATCCAATAGCCTTTTATGATCAAAACGCTAGAGACAATAGGAGTGGAAGGAACCTTTATCAATATAATAAAAGCTGTATACAACAAGCCCACAGCAAGGATTATGCTCAATGGGGAACAATTGGAAGCATTCCCACTTCGATCAGGAACTAGACAAGGCTGTCCACTCTCACCACTTCTATTCAATATTGTACTTGAAGTCTTAGCTGAAGCCATAAGACAAGAAAGGGACATAAGAGGGATTCAAATCGGCTAGGAAGAAGTCAAGCTATTCCTATTTGCGGATGACATGATCTTATACCTGAGGGATCCCAAAAACTCCACCAGGAAGCTCCTGGAACTAATTGAGAAGTTCAGCAAGGTAGCAGGATACAAAATAAACGTACAAAAATCAGTGGCTTTCCTATATGCCCAGAGTGAAAGAAGTGAAAAAGCCTTGAGAGAAACAATCCCATTTACTATACCCCCTAAGAAAATGAAATACCTTGGTATAAACCTAACCAAGGAGGGATGGGGAAGGAGGGACACACCAGAAACAAGGAGAGAAGGGACCATGTTAGAGCAGAGCAAATAGGCCACCATCAAGTACTGCAAGTAAGTAGACATCTGGTTAAGTTCACAGACTTTCCTTCCTGATCATTTACAACTGATGAGCTATGATCTTACCAGAAGGGGAGGGCATATAGTCTGACAGATAGAAAGTAACCATTTCGCAAATGGGGGATTGACCCCTCTCTCAGCGCTGTTTCCTACTTTTATTACATCTAACTTTGAATATACTCTTATAACAAGACTCTAATTTAACAGGTTTTTATCTCTAGCCAGGAGGCGATATACAATACCCATCAGGATGGAGCGAAGGGCATTTCATGAGCAGCAAAACTGAAAAAAAAATAAATCATGAAACCATAATCCAGAATATCAGAGACTCTATATCAACCACCTGGAACTAGGCCAGCCTAATCTCTCCCCATCCGGAAGCTCAGGAAAATTTATGAAAGAGGGAGCGGTAAGATTGTAAGAGCACAAGGATGGGAGGAGTAATGATATGCAAGATACTTCACACAAGTTAGGACCGAAGCAATCATATTTGGACTTTGCATGCCCTGCACAATGTCCAACATACTATTGACCTCACAAAGCCTAGTGTTTGTAAAGGCACTAGGATCCTTGGCGGCAAGGGATTGACAGCCACAGTAGTGTTCCTATGCTTAAAGGGAACACAGGAAACGGTTCTGGGAAATGCCACTGGGTCCTTGTACCTCATCGGAGTGGAGGACCCAGAGGAGAGTTTGGCATGCTCATTAAAGAATGCTCCAGGGATGGGAGGGGGAGGCACTGGGGGATGGGGAGGGAAGGAGGAGGAGAGGGTGGCACAGGGGGCTAGGGGTTGGAGGGAGGGGGGACCGGTGTACCTGTTAAGCTTGTATGAGTGGAAATAAAAAAAAAGATATATTGTATATAGGTATTTAAATTGTTAAAAAATTAAAATATTATAATTTTTAAAAAAAAGATTTCTCTCTGATTGAGAAAACACAGTGTACCACCATCTGGGAGACAGAGCATCAAAGCTTGTGGGGAAAATAAAAAATAATAATGGCAAGAGGGACAGAGAAGGAGAAAGAAACAGAAAAAGAAAAGACTAGGAAGCTGAGATGATGAACAGGAAAAGGCAGGGGACAAGTTGGATAAAATAACTATCTTTTTCTTCCACATTACCTACCTCATAGATGGTAACCCAGAAATGTTTTCTAGAGAAAATTTTACCTAGACCTATGTATACTAAGGATGACCACCAGGGAAGTCTGCATATACACGTGTGCGTGTGTGTGTGTGTGTGTGTGTGTGTGTGTGTGTGTGTGTGTGTATTCCAAATGTATACAAATGTACTTCTTTTCAAGAACACCTTGAAGTTCCAAAGCAAGGCCAACCTTACCCCATATCTGCCTGTTGAAGTGACAGCATAGAAAATCTACATGGCGAGGACTTGACTACTTACCAATGAGGACAATCACTGTTTTAATTTGAATGGTTTCTGCAAATTTCAGGTGTTCTCAGTGTGATACAATTAGGAAATGAGGACTTTAAAAGGTGATGAAGCCTTGAGTGATCCTTCCTTATAAAAGGGAATTAGACATTTACAAACAAGGTTTTGTCAGAGTGTAGTTTAACCTTTTACCAAAAGGACACGGTTTTCCTCTGGAATGGAGAATGTAACAATAACACACCCACTTTAAAGCAGACGGTGACCCTCACAGACAACCAAACCTGCCTTGATCCAGAACTATGAGGAAGTAAATTTATATTTTTTGTAAATTGCCTAGGAACAACTATTTTGTTATAGCAGCCTTGAGGGTAAGATAACCATACATGTAGCCACAACTAATTTTTGCTCTTTGTATTCTGAATATATACTATAAAAATTAATGAGATTTATTGTGAAATCATAAGGAACAGTATAGATAATTATAGAAATTTTCTGTCATTGACTCTAGTCTACCGCACATGCTATAATTTTGTCCTAGGAAAAATTGGATCATCAGACAGTTGTTCTCTTCATCCATTTTGTGTTGCTTTTCACTAGTGTAGCATTTACTCAACTGAAATTTGAAATTAAGCCATTAGGCAATGTCAAGAGAGCCCATGAAATGAGGCTTAAATTGTTCTTTTATTGTATTTGACTTCTTGATTGTTTGGGGTTCTGGCATGCAATATATTGTCCTTAGCCTTAGTCAGAGAAGAACATTCATAACCAAGGAGCAGTATCTGTTACATATGTTCTCCTAAATTGTGAAAGGTCGTTACTTTGACTCAAGTTAGGACCCTTTGTTTTAGCATCCTGGATGGTATAGCATGCATATATAAGAAAATTGTCCTAGTCATACATAATTCTTACTTCCTTGGATTCTGTTTATATTATTTCTGTAATTGCTGATTTGATGGAGTGTATTGCATCGTAGAAAGCATAGAAAACATAGAAAGGGCCAAGAAAAATGGCTCAGTGAATAAAGGCAACTCTGCAAACCTGGAAACCTGAGCTCAATACTGGAGTCCACATGGTAGAAGTACAGAACCAACTTCTGAATATTGTCCTGTGGTCTCCACACTTGTGCCATAGTGTTCTAGTGTTCTCTTTCTCTTCTCTCCTCTCTCTCTCTCTCTCTCTCTCTCTCTCTCTCTCTCTCTCTCTCTCTCAATTTTTAAGAAGAAAATAAAATACATAAAAGGGGTAAAGGATCACCCTTTTCTGCTTTTATTCCTTACCTCTCAAGTTAACATTCAGTTAACATTTTTAAGTAAAAAATTGTTCCTTTCTATTTTCATTCTCTATACACAATGCACATATAAAGTGCTTTTTGTATGTCATCAAGCTGACCTAAAATTTGTCAGTATTGACCAGACAAATACCAAACCAAGAGGATGAACAATTGAGGCCAGTTAAGCAAAAAGTTGTTCTTTCTTTTGCCAGCTTCATTGATTTGAGAACGATTGGGCACTTAGAAAAAGAGAAAACATTATAATGAGACAACTTTCTCTAATCTTGTTTTCCATGCCCAAAATTAGCATCAGTCTAAATAAAAGGTATCTGTGATCTGGAAGATATGCTACTATTGATAGACTAACTCATTATAAAGGATTCTACTGGAGTAATTGTTACATAATGACGTACTTTCTTGAAGAAAGATAGAACCCTGAGGGAAATGGGCATAAGCCAGGAGTATTTTGATGATAAAGAAAAATCCTACTAAGCCTGACAGTTTTCCAAGAGGGAAAGTTAGGGGAGAGCCCTAAGACAAATGTCTCCTGTCTCCCAGATCTGGCTACTGCCAGCCTTGGCAAAAATGGTTCTCCACGGGATGCAAAAGTCAGGGTAGACTTTATGGGCTGTGAGATTGGGCACCTGGTGGCATTTGACTGAATTGTTTATTCAGAGACTTCACTTAAAGGTAACACACAGAGCACCTGCAGTTGCCTGGGGGCTCGTGTTAAGTTACTGACAGTACATAACCCATAATAGGGAATAGAAGAGATTTTTCCTCAAACAAAACAGGATCTTAACAAAACATTAAACAAAGAAAGACAAGAGAGATTGTGGTTCTCATCGCCTCCCTCCTGCAAATTTAATTGCTCTCAAAAGATATTGGAATGGGAATGTTGAAAGTCAAGATTGACGTATTTGTACCATTTTATGCTTCACTTGCCCATAGCATTACAATGGGGACTTTTCCTTTATTCCAACCTATATCTCTAGTGGGATACAAGGCTGTCCACAGAACTGTAGAAATCATCACAGTACTTTGTTGTTCTGGTCAGTGTTGATTGTCAACTGGACAGGATCTCAAATCATCTAGGAGACAAGCTTCTGAAAACTTCTGTTAGGGATTATTTAGATATGTTAGCCTCTAGGCATGCTTATGGGGAAATTACACCTATCCAAGTACTAGGGAGATCCCTGTCTACTTAGTTTCTAAAATCAGATGAGATTGGGCATGTTCAAGGTGGTATGGCCATAGACCTTTGAGGGAGCTTCTAAAATTGTTAACTATTACAGAAAAACCCACCCTAACAGTGGGCAGCACCATTCCCTGAATTTGGGTCTTAAGTTGCTAAAAAGCAGAAGGCTAGCTAAACATGCACATTCATCCCTCTCTGGTTCTTGATTACAGATACAACTGGAGCAGCTTCTCAAGTTCCTGCTACCAGGACTTTTGTGCCATAAGGACTAACTATACTGAATGTGAGCTGGAGTAAATCCTTTTTCTCTTTAATCACTTTTGTAGGTTTATTTTATCATCGAATATAAATAAATATAACAGAAAAATGGGAAAAGAAAACAAGACATATGCTTATTTATAAGCTTGATGTGAGAGGTAAGTGGAATAAGGCATATCACAAATACTTGGAACTGTACCTGTCATCTAATCACAGAATCATGATGTCTGCTTCCATTCCTTTCAGAATAACTTCCCACCTATATGAAGTAATTTATGATTCACCAATGCTTTAAAAGTAATGCCAAGCTGGCACCCAAAATATGTAATAGAAAATTCAGAAATGGGTTTTTTGTTGCTACTTAAGAATTACACTTAAGGGGCTGGAGAGGTGGCTCAGGGGTTAAGCCTCTGCCTTGCAGGCGGAAGGTCCCGAGTTCTGATCCTAGACCACAGGTATAGACGCCGGGCAGAAGCGGGGACGGCCTGCGTTTCTGATCCTGGTAGGGCGGAGCCTGGGAATCCCGGGGCAGAGTAAACAAGGAGGAGGTGGAGGCGTCCATGGTGGTTCCCGTATTCGCCCGTGGTTCTACACACACACACACACACACACACACACACACACACACACACGTGCACACACAATTGAATATAAAAATATTTTTAAAAAATCCTTAAAAAAAAAAAAAAAAAGAATTACACTTAGCTTTCCCCACTCTGCAGCCCGGAAGCGCATGGTCCAGCCAGGACACACCAAAACCAAGGTAAGCTCCACCCCTGCCCACCCCCAGAACCCCAGGCATCCCAAGGGACCCAGCTCCTCCCACCAGCCAGCCGGAGCTGGAGACACACAGGGCCGGGGAGGAGTACCCCTGCGCCTGGGCCCCCCCGACCCCCCCAGGGTAAATAGCGTCCTGGCGACTCCCCATCTTCCCTTTCCCACTCCGCCTCGCAGGTTGTACCCCGGGTACAGCTTGGATGCACCGTGACCTAGGTAAGCTCCACCCCACCCACCCCCAGAACCCCAGGCCAAATAATTCAGTTCAGTAAAAAACTCACAGAAATTGAAAGAAGATCTTAAGACTTAAAACGACAATGCCCAAGTCAAAGTGCAAATCCATGAGAAACAACACTCAAGTAAACAAATCTCCCACTGAAGGAATTAATCCCATAATGTTAGACTCCAACCAGAACAAACCCACTGAAAATAGCAAAGAAAGCCTGACCCAGGATAATGACTTTCAAAATATGATCATTACTATGTTCAATACTATGAAAGAGGAAATCCGGGAGGAATTACATAATCGAATCAATCGCTTTGAAGAGGAACACAACAGACATCTGGAGGAGTTGAGAAAAACAGTGCAAGAAACAAAAAGTGGCACAGAGCAGTTAAAACAAACTCAAGCAGAGTTTAAAATTGAGCTAAAAGACAACTTATCTTCAACCCAGAATGCCACAGAGAGTCTTATCAACAGAACTAATGAAGCAGAAAACACAATTTCAGACCTTGAAGATAAAGTGGGAGTACTAACCAGCTCAATGGAAGGGGTTGTTAAAGCCAAAAAGATACTTGAGAGAAATATCCAAGAGATATGGGACACCCTGAAGAAGCCCAACATGCGTATTCATGGAATACCAGAGCAAGAATCTCAAAATACCACCCCTGAGGAAATTTTTCAAACGATCATCAAGGAAAACTTTCCTCATCTAAAAAAAGAGAGGCCCATCCATATACAAGAGGCATTCCGCACCCCAAACAGATAAGACCAAAATACAAGCATGCCGCGGCAAATAATAGTTAAAACACTCCACATTCAAGATGAAGAACTGGTGCTGAGAGCTTCAAGGGAGAAAAAACAAGTCACTTTTAAAGGTAAACCTATTAAAATAACAAATGACTTCTCAGTTAAAACAGTGAAAGCAAGAAGACCTTGGAGAGACACACTTCAAGAATTGAATGAGCAAAAATGTGAACCCAGGATGATTTACCCTGCAAAACTATCTGTCATGATCGAGGGAGAAAGAAAAATTTTCCAGCACAAAGACAACTTTAAGGGATACATGTCCACCAAACCAGGCCTTCAAAAATGCTAGAAATGATACTCAAGCGTGAAGAAAAAAACAGGCATATCCAGGAGAACAGAAGGCAAATATAACACCATTAAAAATGAAGCAATATACTTATAAAAGCTACTAAACATAATAAATGTCTGGAATTAAGAGTTTCTCCATTATAACACTAAATGTTAATAGACTTAATTCACCGATCAAGAGACACAGATTACAAACATGGGTTAAAAATCACAATCCATCAATCTGCTGCCTGCAGGAAACCCATCTCACCACAAAAGATAGGCATGCTCTAAAAATAAAAGGCTGGTCAACAATTCTACAAGCAAATGGAAGCAGAAAACAGGCAGGGGTAGCCATTATGCTATCAGACAAAGTAGATTTCAAACCAAAGAAAATTATAAGAGACACGGATGGATACTACATTTTAGTCACAGGTACAATTCACAAGGAAGACTTCACAATACTGAACATATATGCACACAATACGGGCCCCTCCACATTCACTAAGAAAACCCTACAGCGTCTAAAGCAAGAAATCAACCCCCAAACGATAATTCTTGGGGACTTCAACACCGCCCTCTCAACATGGGATAGATCAACAGGTCAAAAGCTTAACAGAGACACTTTGGAACTTAATCAAACCCTGAAAGAAATGGACCTTACAGATCTCTATCGAACTTTTCACCCACGCACCAAAGAATACACATTTTTCTCAGCAGCACACGGAACTTTCTCCAAAATAGATCACATATTGGGCCACAAAATGAATCTAAACATATACAAGAAAGTTGAAATTCTAACTTGTGCCCTATCAGACCACCACGGCCTAAAGCTGGACATCCACAACACATCAAACAAGAGAAAATACACTAACTCCTGGAAACTTAACACAATGATGCTGAATGAGAACTGGATTCAGGAAGAAATTAAAAAGGAAATTCAAGATTTCCTGAAAGTGAGCGATAACGAAAATACAACTTACCAAAATCTCTGGGACACAATGAAAGCTGTTCTAAGAGGTAAGTTCATAGCTCTTAATGCCTATGTCAAAAAAATGGAAACATCAGAAATAAACAACTTAACAATGCAGCTTAAAGCTTTAGAGAAACTAGAGCAATCTGATCCCAAAAGTAGTAGAAGAGAGGAGATTAGCAAAATAAGGGGAGAAATATCTGAAATCGAGATTAAGAAAACGATAGAAAAAAACAACCAGTCAAAAAGCTGGTTCTTTCAAAAAATAAACAAGATTGATACACCCCTAGCTAAACTAACCAAAAGCAAGAGAAAGAAAACCCAAATTGATAAAATTAGAAATGAACATGGAGTTATCACTACTGATACCCAAGAAATCCAGAGAATTAAAACATCATATTTCAAAAACTTATACTCTGTGAAGTTTGACAACACAAAAGAGATGGATGAATTTCTAAGTAAACACAACTTACCTAAATTGAATCAGGAAGTTGTGAATTATTTAAATAGTACTGTAACATATAAAGAAATTGAGGAAGTAATCTCGAATCTTCCCACCAAAAAATGTCCTGGACCAGATGGATTCAGCACAGAGTTCTACCAGACATTTAAGGAGTTAATAACACCAATACTCCTTAAACTGTTCCATCAAATAGCAAAGGAAGGAACACTACCAAATTCCTTCTATGAAGCTAATATCGTTTTAATCCCAAAACCTAATAAAGACTCACTTAAAAAGGAAACTATAGGCCGATCTCCCTGATGAACACAGACGCAAAGATTCTCAACAAAGTCTTAGCAAATCTGATTCAAAAACATATTAAAAAGATCATTCATGGGGACCAACTAGGCTTCATCCCCGGCACACAAGGTTGGTTCAACATACACAAATCAATAAATGTAATTCATCATGTAAACCAGTCCAAAGTCCAAGACCACATGATACTCTCGATAGATGCAGAAAAAGCTTTTGACAAGATCCAACAGCCTTTTATGATCAAAACGCTAGAGACAGTGGGAATGGAAGGAACCTTAATCAATATAATAAAAGCTATATACAACAAGCCCACAGCAAGGATTATGCACAATGGGGAACAATTGGAAGCATTCCCACTTCGATCAGCAACTAGACAAAGCTGTCCACTCTCACCACTTCTATTCAATATTGTACTTGAAGTCTTAGCTGAAGCCATAAGACAAGAAAGGGACATAAGAGGGATTCAAATTGGCAAGGAAGAAGTCAAGCTATCCCTATTTGCAGATGACATGATCTTATACCTGAGTGATCCCAAAAACTCCACCAGGAAGCTTCTGGAACTAATTGAGAAGTTCAGCAGGGTGGCAGGATACAAAATAAATGTGCAAAAATCAGAGGCCTTTCTATATGCCCAGAATGAGAGAAGTGAAAAAGCCTTGAGAGAAACAATCCCATTTACTATACCCCCTAAAAAAATGAAATACCTTGGTATAAACCTAACTAAGGAGGTATAAGACCTTTACAATTAAAACTTTAAAACCCTAAAGAAAGAAATTGCAGAAGACACCTGAAGGTGGAAAGACCTCCCTTGTTCCTGGATGGGCAGAATCAACATCGTAAAAATGACCATCTTACCAAAGGCAATATACAGATTCAATGCTATACCAATCAAAATCCCAAAGCAATTCTTCAAAGAAGTTGACCAAACAATCTCAAAGTTCATATGGAGGCACAAAAGACCCAGGATAGCAAAAACAATCCTGAGTAACAAAAACACAACTGGAGGTATTACCATACCAAACCTAAGTCTATACTACAAATCCATAGTTATAAAGACATCCTGGTACTGGCTCCAAAATAGACACACAGATCAATGGATAAGGATTGAAGACCCAGATATAAGCCCACAAAATTACAGCCATTTGGTCTTTGACAAAGGGGCCCAAAGAATCCAATGGAAAAAGAACAGCATCTTAAACAAATGGTGCTGGAAAAACTGGATCTCCACATGCAGAAGATTAAAGCTGGAACCATATTTGTCACCATGTACAAGACTTTATTCCAAATGGATCAAGGGCCTTGATATTAGGCCAGAGACTTTAAAAACCATAGTTGAAAGGATAGAGAACTTCCTCGAGCTGATTGGGCTAGGCCAACACTTCCTAAACAGACATCCAATGGCACAGTCACTGCTATCAACTCTCAACAGTTGGGATCTTGTGAAATTAAAGAGCTTCTGTTCAGATAAAGAGATTGTCACACGAGCTCAAAGGCAACCCACAGAATGGGAGAAAATCTTCACTAACCACACATCTGATAGAACTCTGCTGTCCAGAGTGCACAAAGAACTTAGAAAACTAAACACCAAGGAAACCAATGGCCCAATTAAAAAATGGGCCCTGGAACTTAAAAGAAACTTTACCAGGGATGAAATTAAAATGTCTAACACATATCTGAAAAAATGCTCCACTTCCTTAGCCATCAGGGAAATGCAAATCAAAACTTCCCTGAGATATCATCTCACCCCGGTCAGGATGGCAAAAATCCACAATACAAACAACAACAAATATTGGAGAGGATGTGGAGAGAGGCGAACTCTCCTACATTGCTGGTGGGAATGCAGGCTCATACATCCACTCTGGCAAGCCGTCTGGAGATTCTTAAAGAAACTAAAGATTGAAATGCCATATGACCCTGCCATTCCACTTTTGGGAATAACCCCCCATACAGCAGAGGTTCGCCTCGATAGCACAAGCACGACCATGTTCATAGCAGCACTGTTTACAATAGCAAAGTCATGGAATCAGCCCAAATGTCCAACAGTTGACGAGTGGATAAGGAAAATGTGGTACATCTATACAATGGAGTACTACTCAGCCATCAAAAATGATGAATTACTGGAATTTGCCGGGAAATGGATGTCACTAGAAACAATTGTATTAAGCGAAGTATCCCAGACCCAGAAAATTAAGCACCGTATGTACTCCCTAATAGGTGGCTCCTAGTACCAAACCCACCCAGCCCACCTAGAGACAGTAATTCCAAGGATTATGAACAGGAGGGATGGGGTAGGAGGGCCACACCAGAAACAAGGAGAGAAGGGACCATGTTACAGCAGGGAAAATAGGCCTCCACCAAGGACCCAAATAAGTAATGAGACATCTGATTAAGTTCACAGACTTTTGTTCCTGATCATTTACTACTGAGGGGGTGTGATCTCACTAGAAGAGGAGGGTATATAGTCTGGCAGATAAAAAGTAACCATTTTGCAAATGGGTGATAGACCCCTCCCTTAGTATGGTTTCCCACTTTTATTACATCTACCTTTGAATGTGCTTTTATCACAAGACTCTAACAGCTTTTTGTCTCTGGCCAGGGGGTAACATACAATGCACACCAGGATGGAGTGAAGGGCATTGCAGGAGCAGCAAAACTGCAAAAGAAAATCAACAAACCACAATCCAGAACTTCAGAGACTCTATATCAACCACCTAGAACTAGGCCAGCTTAGTCTCTCCCCATCTTGAAGCTCAGGGAAATTTGCGGAAGAGGGGGCGGTAAGAGTGTAAGAGCAAAAGGATGGGAGGAGCAATGATATGTAAGATACTCCACACAAGTTAGGGCCAAAGCAATCATAATTGGACTTTGCATGCCCTGCGCATTGTCCAACACACTATTGACCTCACGAAGTCTAGCATCTGCTAAAGGCACCAAGATCCTTGGAGGCAAGGGATTGGCAGCCACAGCAGTGTTCCTATACCTAAGGGGAACACGGGAAAGGGTTCAGGGGAAGGCTGCTGGGTCCTTGTATGTCATCGGAGAGGAGGGCCCAGAGGAAAATCAAGCATGCACAAGAAAGGAAACTCTGGGAATTGGGGTGGTAGGCACTGGGGGATGGGAAGGCAGGGGGGTGGGGAGGGGGAGCAAGGGGTACGGGGGGAGGAGGATGGAGGGTGGGAACTGGTGTACCTATTAATTTTGTATGAGCTGAAATAATAATAAAAAATGTATTAATAAAAAAAGAAAACTATAGGCCAATCTCTCTGATGAACATAGATGCAAAGATTCTCAACAAGGTCTTAGCAAATCAGATTCAAAACCTTATCAAAAAGATCATTCACAGGGATCAAGCAGGCTTTATCCCAGGCACACAAGGTTGGTTCAACATACGCAAATCAATAAATGTCATTCATCTTATAAACAAGTCCAACCTTGAAGACCACATGATACTCTCGATAGATGCAGAAAAAGCTTTTGACAAGATCCAACAGCCTTTTATGATCAAAACCTTAGAGAAGGTCGAAATGGAAGGAACCTTTATCAATATAATAAAAGCTGTATACAACAAGCCCACAGCAAGGATTATACTCAATGGGGAAAACCTTGAAGCATTCCTACTTAGATCAGGAACTAGACAAGGCTGTCCACTGTCACCACTTCTATTCAATATTGTACTTGAAGTCTTAGCTGAAGCCATAAGACAAGAAAGGGACATAAAAGGGATTCGAATCGGCAAGGAAGAAGTCAAGTTATCTCTATTTGCAGATGATATGATTAAAGAGCTTCTGTTCAGATAGAGATTGTAACACAAGCTCAAAGGCAACCCACAGAATGGGAGAAAATCTTCACTATCCACATATCTGATAGAGCTCTACTATCCAGAGTTCACAAAGAACTTAGAAAACTAAACACCAAGGAAACAAATGGCCCAATTAAAAAATGGGCCCTGGAACTTAAAAGAAATTTTACCAGGGATGAAATTAAAATGTCTAACAAATATCTCAAAAAATGCTCCACTTCTTTAGCCATCAGGGAAATACAAATCAAAACTTCCCTGAGATATCATCTCACCCCGGTCAGGATGGCAAAAATCCACAATACAAACAACAACAAATGCTGGAGAGGATGTGGAGAGAGGGGAACTCTCCTACATTGCTGGTTGGAGTGCAGGCTCATACAGCCACTCTGGCGAGCCGTCTGGAGATTTTTAAAGAAACTAAAGATTGAAATGCCATATGACCCTGATATTCCACTTTTGGGAATAACCCCCCATGCAGCAGAGGTTCACCTCAATAGCACAAGCACGACCATGTTCATAGCAGCACTGTTTACAATAGCAAAGTCATGGAATCAACCTAAATGTCCAACAGTTGACGAGTGGATAAGGAAACTGTGGTACATCTATACAATGGAGTACTACTCAGCCATCAAAAATGATGAAGTACTGGAATTTGCCAGGAAATGGATGTCATTAAAGACTATTATAATAAATGAAGTATCCCAGACCCAGAAAATTAAGCACCATATGTACTCCCTCATAGGTGGTTCCTAGTACCAAACCCACCCAGTCCACCTTGAGACACTCAAAGATAAATCTATGTAATACCTACAGTAATTCCAAGGATTATAAACAGGAGATATGGGGTTGGAGGGCCACACCAGAAACAAGGAGAGAGGGGACCATGTTACAGCAGAGAAAATAGACCTCCATCAAGGACTGCAAGTAAGAAATGAGACACCTGGTTAAGTTCACAGAAGTTCGTTCCTGATCATTTACAACTGAGGGGGTGTGATCTCACCAGAAGGGGAGAGCATATAGTCTGGCAGATAAGAAGTAACCATTTTGCAAATGGGTGATTGACCCCTCCCTCATTGTGGTTTCCTACTTTTATTACAGCTACACTTGAATGTGCTATTATAACAAGACTCCAGTTTAACAGCTTTTTGTCTCTGGCCAGGGGGTGACATACAATGCCCATCAGGATGGAGTGAAGGGCATTGCAGGAGCAGCAAAACTGCAAAAGAAAATCAACAAACCACAATCCAGAACTTCAGAGACTCTATATCAACCACTTAGAACTAGGCCAGCCTAATCTCTCCCCATCCTGAAGCTCAGGGAAATTTGCGGAAGAGGGGGCGGTAAGATTGCAAGAGCAAAAGGATGGGAGGAGCAATGATTTGCAAGATACTCCACACAAGTTAGGGCCAAAGCAATCATAATTGGACTTTGCATGCCCTGCGCAATGTCCAACACACTATTGACCTCACAAAGTCTAGCATCTGCTAAAGGCACCAAGATCCTTGGAGACAAGGGATTGACAGCCACAGTAGTGTTCCTATGCTTAAGGGGAACACAGGAAGGGGTTCAGGGAAATGCCATTGGGTCCTTGTACATCTTCAGAGAGGAGGGCCCAGAGGAGAGTCTGGCATACACATTAAAGGACTTTATGGAGATTGGGGGGGGACCGCTGGGGGATGGGGAGGGAGGTGTGAGGGGAAGGAGAGCAGGGGTTTCAGGGGGAGGAGAAAGGCAGGAGGGAAGTGGTGGACCTATTACGTTTGTATGAGCAGAAATAATAATAATAAATGTTTTAAAAAAGTGAAGAATTACACTTAAGCTTGTGGGTGTTTTATATACAGAAAAAAAAAACTCACAAGTTTGACAAAGTAAGTTCTTTTACTTCAGATTTAAAAAAAAACTGCAAGTGTTCCATGTAGAAAGTGTTCGAACAGGCAGGGAGAATATTTGCAAGATTTCTCTAGGTGTTTCAGCGGTGGTGTTCAGGAGCCTCCTGGGCAGCTGGAAGGGAGGCACTCTACAGTTACAGTGCTGCAGAAGGCTCCTCAGCGCAGTATCCAACCCAGTCCATCCACAATGGCTGAAACCAGTCTTGATGTTATGTAGTGGATAAATGACTGCTGGAAAATAATAAACTGAAGAACTGCAGTGTACTTTATCTTTTATCTTTACAAGCCATGATTTATGGATAACTTGTCAGTTTTTCCCAAAGCTGGTATATCCAGTATTTAGAAACATCAAGTGTTCATTTTGAGTGGACAGAGGTAACCCCACCCAACTGCCTTTCGATAAAATTAATGAAATGCAAAAAAAAGTAAAAAGAAATGCCAAGCCTTTTCAGGAAAACACATTTAACACTCCATGATCCACTTCTATTCATGTGTTGGTTCTCTTCAACTACTTCTCACTTCAGATTCAAGTTCTCTCCAGGTTGAGTAACTTTGATTTAATTGAATAGGTCATGCTTCTGATCATCAGTTGCAATATAATCCACTTGTGCATATCATGCCATATAGAGCTTTGTGTCTTACAAGTTCCCCCATTCACTTGCAAATGCCTGACCTCTCTGCCTTTGCCTGTTACTGGTTTTGGCAGACAAGTGCCAGGCGATGTTCCAATGTGATCCCATAAACATCCTGGATTCATGTCCCATTCTTATACTTCTGTACCTGTCACCCTCGACTTTTTCTGGGTCTGTATCTTCTAAGTAGGAACTCCCTAGATTTTCATGGACATAGAGAGCACTATGGCAACCAACTGAACATTCAGATTCAATACATCTGAGTGGGACCTAGGCATCTAAATGTCTAAAATCACCTCATGAGATTGATGCACTCTGCCATGAACCACAATTTGAGTACCAAGGTACTAGAAAGTGAGCCCCCCATAGTGTCAGGAATTCTATTTAAGCTTTTTTTTAACATCATATTTAATTTTATTTTTAAAAATAATTTTATGATTTTTATATAATACATTTTTATTATTATTTCAGCTCATACAAACTTAATAGGTACACCAGTTCCCTCCCTCCCTCCTCCTCCTCCCCGAACCCCCTGATCCCCCTCCCCTCACCCCTCCCGCCCCATCCTCCCGTGCCTCCCGCCCCGATTCCCAGAGTCCTTTCTTGTGCATGCCTGACTCTCCTCTGGGCCCTCCTCTCTGATGACGTACAAGGACCCAGTGGCATTTCCCTGAACCCCTTCCTGTGTTCCCCTTAATTATAGTAACACTACTGTGGCTGTCAATCCCTTGCCTCCAAGGATCTTGGTGCCTTTAGCAGATGCTAGACTTTGTGAGGTCAATAGTGTGTTGGACATTGAGCCGGGCATACAATGTCCAATTATGATTGCTTCGGCCCTAACTTGTGTGAAGTATCTTGCAAATCATTGCTCCTCCCATCCTTTTGCTCTTACACTCTTACTGCCCCCTCTTCTGCAAATTTCCCTGAGCTTCAGGATGGGGAGCGATTAGGCTGGCCTAGTTCTAGGTGGGTGATATAGAGTCTCTGAAGTTCTGGATTGTGGTTCGTTGATTTGCTTTTGCAGTTTTGTTGCTCCTGTAATGCCCTTCACTCCATCGTGATGGGCACTGTATGTCACCCCCTGGCCAGAGACAGAAAGCTGTTAAACTGGAGTCTTATTATAAGAGCACATTCAAGGGTAGATGTAATACTTATACCCAAAATTGGAATCGCAGGGTCATATGGCGTTAGGCAATGGGAAGAGTCAATCACCCATTTGCAAAATGGTTACTTTTTAATCTGCCGGACTATATGCCCTCCCCTTCTGGTGAGTATTTAAGCTTTTATACATCCACATCGTCTCTAGTTAAATGTTCTCTAAGTGCTATTTAAATTAAAATATTGAATGGGTATCCTAGGACACTGCGTGCTGATCACCTGACTTCTTTATCAAGTCAGCAGCAAGCTTTGGGGTCTGGACTGGCATCCTGCTCATGATCATATTATTAAACTTTTGCTCCCATTGCACTGCTCATTTCCTTGTTCCAGTGTGTGCTTCTGATTTTTTACTTACTATCGATAAGATGAGACTATCAAGGCAGAGTGAGATAGGCCAGCAAAAGAGAGAGATACAGAAAGAAAATGGGGAGAAAAAAGAAGAAGAGACATGTAAGAAGGAAAAGGAGATAGAAGGTGGCAATGCCTCATTGGTCCCCTCATGTAATTCCAACAAACATGTCTATTATCCTAACATACTTGGACACACTCTCTCAATCTTTTCCTATGCATTGATCTCACCTTTCTTCATTTACCCATCGCAACTTTGCAGCAACTATTAAACTAGGGCAAAAACTACTAACCCTGGGCAAAACCTCACAAATGTGGAGTACACACTACAGAGTGTAGAAAGCAAGACATTAATTAAAGAAGCACTTAATATAAAGTTACAGCAATGTTAAGAGCAAAGAGGTGGTATGAAGGGATGGTCAAAAAATGCTTCTCTGGGAAACAGATGCTTGAGCTAAGTGCTGATGAGGATGAGCAAATAACTCTATGAGAATGGGAGCAAGGCATTATAGGTAGAAGACAAAGTGTAAAGACACTCTGTCAAGCAAAAGAAATCAAAAGATCCCAGAATGACAGGACAGAAAAGTGGGGAAAATTATAGGGACATAGAAAGGAATGTACAAGAAAAAAGTCTGGCTGGTCTGCCCTACTGAGGAATCAGAAGACTTCAGACAATATTGACAAAGCCCAAATTGCTCCTAGAAACAATATGTGTTTTCCAAAACACAGTGACAGTACATAAACTGTGCTCACTTGGTGCTAAAATGATGCATAACTCTCAGTCTTTAGCACTCCACTTTTATTCCTAAAGCTACACGATACTCCCTTATAAAATCACCTACAACTTTGCAGAAGGAATTTTTTTCATTTTTTTATTTTTCAATTTTTTAAATTATCCTTTTCAATTTGTGTGTGTGTGTGTGTGTGTGTGTGTGTGTGTGTGTGCATGTATACAAGAGACACTTGAGTGCATGTGCCTATGGAAGCTCAAGCGTAATGTCAGGAATCAACTTGGATTGCTCTACCTCTACTAAAAATTTCTCTTTGCTTAGAGGTTTCCCAGGCTATACCTTTAATGGCCAGAATTGCAGACCACTGCCCCATCTACTTCACATTTTTACACAGGTTCTGGAGATCCTACTGCAGGTCCTTTGCTTGTGAGGCAAAGACTTCAACCACTGAGCCATCTTCCCAGTTCGAAATTCTTTAATTTTTAACCTTGTTATGAGCTATATTCTTTGAACAATATTAAGTTGGCAGGAGATTTCTTAGAAAAAAATATACATATTAAAGAGGTCTGATTGTGACTCTCCCTTGAGATGCCCCATATGTGTCTTATTCTCTTCCCCCCTCTCTCTCTTTCTTTCTCTTTCTGCTTTTAATAAATCCAACTTTGCTTCATATTTATCTCACCTTGAAACTTGTTTCCTTATGGAAGGTATGAATCTCATTTTGCCTGGTTGGAGGCCCCCCAAAAGAACTCCTCAGGCAGCAGTGGGTACAGTAGAAAGCTGCATCCCTAGGTGACAAGAGGTTTGTGAACCTTGGACAGGGGGACAGGAGAGTTTGCAGTGTGTTGACAAGATGATGCCAATGGATCCCTGAGCACTGGCATTCATACTCTGTATAGTCCCCTCCTAGATTGTAACAGGGTCAGTCTGTGCAACCAATGCCATAAAGTAGAAATGATGGTACACCCCTCAAAATTATGTTACCAACAACTGTGTCTTCTGTCTTGATTACTCTGACTGAAGCAATCTGCCTTACTTAGAATAACCCTGTGGAGAGGACTGGGTGGCTGACAACAAAGAACTGAAGCCTGCCTGTGATATTGCTTGAGTCTACACAGGCACAAATTCTACAATCCTAGCCAAACTTTGAGAAGTATACATCTTTCGCCAACAATTGTTTAACTACCATCTGGTAAGAGATTCTAAGGCATATCCACCAAGCTAAGCCACAAATGGATTGCTAACCTTTGGAAATCATGTGAAATAACCTGTGCTTGTTGGGTAAGCTGATAGATTTCAGAGTAATTTGCTACAAAGCAATAGATAATGAATGCATCAGATAAAGTTAAGCCTCAGTAGCATATAATAAAGTATGTGAAGCCTTATAATCTCTTTCTGGAACCCTGAGGAAAAAAGATATGAAATGGCAGTTATTGTCACCTCAAAAGATAGCGGAATACTGAAAAGTTTGGGGGAAGTAGAGAGCCACTTCTGAAAACAGAGATAGTATTGTACCCTTTTATTCTCTACAGCTCATTATAATTAATTAATATAGACAAAAATCTAAATCCCCTGGGCCCACAGAAGTTATAAGAAAATATGTCTTGTAAAATAAACTATAATTGTTGGCTCGCTAAGTTGCTTTAGTATTCCATCTTAAGGCCCCTAAGTTAAAGTATTAGCATTTAAGCAAACAAAAAGATAGATTTGTAGTTGTTTGTAATAAATAATGCATGGAATTGCCTGCTGGGGGGCAATGCCTGTGGTTCCCCCAAGGCACAGTACATATCTGTAACACCTGAAAGGAAGGGCTCTAAGGATCGCAAAGTTTCACCCTCTCAATTCCCTAAAGGTCACATGGGAAGCCTGGAGCTGAATGTGTGAGTTCTAAAGCAGTGTTTACAAGCGAGATATGATAGTGGCTGTGGATCCTTGAAGAATTTCCTATTTATTGGAGAAAGAGAAGGGGAACTTAAGAAGATAGTTCACTTACTAACAGAACCCTAAGGCAAAAAGACAATCCTGAACTCCTGCAAAATGTGGGCTGCCAAAGAACTCTCAAACATCTGAATGTGTGTATGTGCATGCATGCATGCATGTATGTGTGTGCAAATGTAGGTACACACACCTGCTCATAGGCATAAAGCTCATAGGATTGGGTATTCTGCTCTTACTCTGCATTTTTATTTCCTTGAAAAAGGATGCCTTATAAAGACTGGAGCTAGACTGACAGGCAGCAAGTGCCAACAATCCTCCTATCCTCACTCCCAATAGTACTGGGATTGCATCTACTAGCCTAACCACAGAATTTTTTTAATTATTGTTTTACAAATCCAATTAGCTGTTAGTTTTCATCCCCTACTACATTCCATCCTACCCTACACATTCACCATTCCATTCAGTCTCCCTCCTGTTCCCACATCACTCTGCATGTGAGATCCATTAGGCCCCATCCAGGACATCTGCATTGCTGTGTGCCTCAGCACGCACTAGGATATTAATGGCCCACTAGTGGACAGACCACAGAGCTAGAGACACTTGCCCTCTCTTCGCAGGCACCAGTTGCAAACAGTCTCTTAGGGTAGTGCTGTATCTGCTGAAATTCTTTTATTGTGGAGGTCTAGAGGAAGTAGACATGGCTGTGCTGAGCTCTTGGATATAGCAGCTCTGACATGGGCAGAGGAAAGTGTCTAGAAGTACCTCTTTCTGCACCTTCAAGCTCTTACATTCTTACCATGTCCTCTTCCACGAGGCACCTGAGACCTGGAGTGAAGAGTGATTTAGATGTCCTGTTTCAGGACAAGCTGTCCACAGTAACTTTTTTTCCCTTGTACTTTGGCCAGTTGTGGTTGTCTGCACTGCACATCCTCCGTTACAGAAGGATTCTTCTTGGTTGAGTACTGAGTATTTCTCTGATCTAAAGAACTCAGCACTAAATACGTCAGCTTTTTTAGGTGAATGCTAAGAATATTAACTCATGTCTTCATGCTTGAACAGCAAGTTCATTTACTCACTGAGTCATCTCCACCTCCCCTGAATTAATAAAATGAGAAGATAAAATTAGGAAGGAGGTGGGGAACATGATAAAATGATACCTACTGAAAGGTGTGGTGTGGCATGCCTGTAATTCCAGAATTTGAAAGGCTGAGTCAAGAGGATTATTCAAATATGAGATTAGCATGGACTATATACTAAGTTCTAGGACAATCTGGACTCCAGCATGTGACTCTGTCTCAATATACAAACAAGTGTTAGCGCAATACTCAGTGACATAATGTTTATGTAGCACCCAAAAAGCCTGTCAGAGTTAGATAGTGGTGACAATTTGATGGTGTAAGGGTTTGAGCTCTGGAAACATTTATAAGAAACCAATGATTGAATTAAGCCCCAAACAAACCTACAGAAAATTATCTGGTGACAAGGAAGCCCAGCACATGGTGGGTGCAGTTAGTCCCTGAACAGGTGGATCAGAGGAAGGGAACTGGATGAGGAAACTGGCATCCTTCTGTATACTTGGCCAGACATGCTGGTCTAGCAAGTAAGGATTTTCCTTCTCAGCAGTCCTGTGAGTCTTGTGTGGCCAGTTTCCTTTGCCTTTGGTGTATATGTGCACTCTCCTGCCAAGTTAGAGAAGGAACTGTAACCACAGTATCATAAGCCAAAATAAAACCTCTTCTTTTTCCTATAAATCATTTGGTCATAACCATTTCAGCAGTCATGCAACATGCACAGTAACTGCAACAAGGCCAAAGATTCAATTCCCAGTGCTGCCGGAATAAAAAAAAATGGTGGAACTTTTGGATCAGTGATATGGTTCAGCTGGTATATGCTCACAAACTTGGCAACCTGAGTGACCCATTTCTAGAAGGTGTCCTTTGATCTCTATATGCCCAAGCATGATATAGTAGACATACACCTATTCTCTCTCTTTCCCCCTCTTTTCTCTATCTCTCTTAAGTAAAAATTTAAAAAGCAGCAACAATAAAATATCCTATATCTACCAGTAAACAAAGTTAGATCAAGCTTTATTGTACAGAAAGTAAATTCACTTACTTGGAACTAACTACAAAAATTCTTAAATGCCAGTAAGCTTCTGTGAAATTCATTGGAAATTCATAAAAGAAGAATTTTCAATAGCTATTTCCCCATCAGTATCATTCTGGTAGTAAAGTTGCATTATGATGATAACCATTGAGCTCAAATTCCCTTTCATTTGGCTTATAATTTGCAATTTAAAAACATCAAAAGTAAAACCTATTCAAGAAAAATGTATTTGAAGCTCTTTTCAACTTGGCAACATTAGTATCCCATGACATTTTTATCTAGGAGACAAGAAGAATGGCCATGTTTTTGAAAAACAGTGGTGTCTTACTCGTCAGAACTTGACAAGAAATCAGTCTTGATGCCTCCACCAATGTTAGAAATAATCAGAATGAAACCCAGGTAGGTCTTTACAAACTTGAAATTTTCACTTGCTTCTTATTTTGATGTAGCAAAATGTCCATATGAGAATTTCTCAGCATGTTAGACCCCAACATCAGGCTTTCAGATCTTAGTCAATTGTTTCATATAATTTTCAACCTACAGGTCCTGTCCCTTCAATATGTTGCAAATGCTAATAAGACAATAATAAAAATAAATAAAACATCAAAGACTATAATTACCTTCTAAAGCCCTTCTCTTTCATTCATATGTGCTCACTCACATTCCCAGTGCGTTAGTCAAAATAAAATTGGCTATGTTGCATTGGCAAATCTGGATTTAAAAAAAAAAAAAAACAAGCTCTCACCACATAGCACTAAGTTTGATTTCATAGTTTGACTGTTGTGCATAGTGACACAAAAAAGCATGAGTACAGGTAATCCTACGGTAAGCTGTCTTTGTTTATTTGGGGATATATACCCAGAAGTGCTATAGTAATTAGTTCTATCTTTAACGTTCTGAGAAGGCTCCAAACTGAGCTCTAGACTGGCTGGACTACTTTTCATTTCCATTAGCATTATGCAAGAGTTCCTTTTGTTTCTAGGTGCTCACCAACATCTGTTATTTTTGTTTTCTGGGTGATAACCATTCTGAATGACGATGCAATCTCATAGTTTTGTTTACATTTCATAGTTACTAAGGATAACATTGTAACTAAATACATACAAAAATGTCATCCAATTAATAAAAAGAAAGAGAAATAGAAGAAATGACTAATATATGAAAAATAATTCAGCATTCTTATCTCTTATGGTAACGCAAATTAAAACTACATTGACATTCCAACTCACCTCTGTCAGAATCACTGTCATCAAGAAAACAAATATCAAATTCTGGCAAGCATGTAGGGTAAAAGGAATCCTCTCCGCGGGAGAGGAGGTGTACATTAGTATAGTCACTAGGAAAATCAGTAGGAAGATTGCTCTTAAAATTAAAAATAGATCTGCCACAAAATATAGCTATACCACATTGGAGATATAGCCAAAGAAATCAAAGGCAACCTATCACAAAGTATCTGCATGTCTTGTTTATTGTGGCACTGTTCACATGAGCGAAGCAATGGAGCCAACCCAAACAACAGATGAATAGATAGAGATAATGTAGCATATACACACAATGGACTTTTATTCAGCCATAAAGAAAAATAAAATTATGCCATCTTCATAAAAATGGATTGAACTTAAAGGCCATTCGGGTTAACTAAAATAAACCAGACTCAGGAAGACAAAGACTACATGTTGCATTTTTTTCTCTTATATGCAGAATGTAGACTTATGCATATTTTTCTCTGACTTGCAGAACTAGACTAATGCATATATAACATGAAAGTAGAACAACTTTTGGGGGGAACAAGAGAGGATAACAAAAGAGTCTGTTCAGTTCATTTGCTGAATAGAGTAGTCTTAATGGGCAGTCATTTACTCTCAGGACTTGAAATGTATCATTCAGTGATTTCTTGGCTTTTGAGATTTCTGCTAAGAGGTCTGATGTATTCCAATGCATTTACCTTTGTAAGTAATGGTACTTCTCTGTTACATCTTTCATTACTTTTTCTTTGCTCTGTTCTTTCCGTATCTTAACTATAATGTGATTTGGAGTGATTCTTTTCTAGACTTGTTTATTGGGGACCCTACTATTTCCTGCACTTAAATGTCCATATCTAAGTTTTTCTATGCTTTTCTTTTATATCTCATCTCCTTGTACCCCCAGGGATTCTCAGGATTTGATATTTGGATTCTGTCCCAAAGTTCCTGAAGTCGTGGTCAAGATTGCTTATTATTTCTTTTCCTTTTTTCATTTTAAGATTTTTTTAACTTAAAGACTATTTTATTTAATCCAAGTTACTTGGAATATAATTTAAACATAAAATCAACATCTTAAAGTGTTCATAAGATATTTTACATGCTTTTTTTTTCTGCTCATACAAACTTAACAGATACACAGGTCCCCTCCCTCCCTCCACCCTCCCTTCCTCCACCACCCCTCTGGACTTCCCTGCTACCCCCTCCCTCTCCCTCCCCATTCCCCAGTGCCTCCCCCCCATCCCCGGAGCAAAAATACTGCATTACCTTTAATCAAATATCAAAATAAAGGGAAAGAAAATTTCAATCATCCATATGTTCTTCCCTATCTCTGCTCTTCTACCACTTCTGCCTCCAATATTCATTTTTTCTTACTGCCATATGAACAGTAATTCTTCAAACTTGTCTTTAGTTCCTGATATTCTTTCTAGTACTTGACTTTATGTATTAGTGATGTTTTCCATTGAGATTTGCTTTTATTTATGGAGCTTTATATTTGAAAGATTCTCATTTGCTATATTGTTGCCACTGTTTTATTTTTCATATATATATTTACTAAAATACATCTATCTACATGTTTACACATCTATATCTCTTTAGTGAAAATGTATTTATTTTCTTTATTGCTTTATTCCCATATGACAGGTTCTATGAAGATATTTTCATGCAAGTATATCATGGAGTTTGACCATATTTACCTTCCATCTTCTTTTTTTTCCTCCTTACTCCTGTTATTCACATTCATTCCCCCAATCTTGCTTCTACTTTCATGTCATGTATACATTATATATATAATTTTGTGTGTCTATATACAATCTAGCTTCTTTTTTATTAAAAATTTAATTATACATTTTAAAATTTTTTACCAGTTCCCTCCCTCCCCCCTCCTCCCCCTCCCCTTCCCCCAGTGCCTCCCCCCCAATTCCCAGAGAGTCCTTTATTGTGTACGCCTAACTCTCCACTGGGTCCTCCTCTCCGATGACATATAAGGACCCAGTGGCATTTCCATAAGCCCTTTCTCTTGTTCCCCTTAAGCATAAGATCACTACTATGGCTGTCAATCCCTTGCCTCCAGGGATCTCGGTGCCCTTAACAGATGCTAGATTTTATGAGGGCAACAGTGCGCTGGACATTGCGCAGGGCATGCAAAGTCCCATTATGATTGCTTTGGCCCCAACTATTGTTGAGAATCTTGCAAATCGTTGCTCCTCCCATCCTTTTGCTCTTACAATCTTACCGCCCCCTCTTCCGCAAATGTCCCTGAGCTCCAGGATGGGGAGAGATTAGGCTGTCCTAGTTCTATGTGATTGATATAGAGTCTCTGAAGTTCTGGATTGTGGTTTGTTGATTTTTTTTGCAGTTTTGCTGCTCCTGCAATGCCCTTCACTCCATTCTGCTGGGCACTGTATGTCACCCCCTGGCCAGAGACAAAAAGCTGTTAAACTGGAGTCTTGTTGTAATAGCACATTCAAGGGTAGATGTAATAAGAGTAGGAAACCTCACTGAGGGAGGGGTCCATCACCCATTTGCATAATGATTACTTTTTATCTGCTAGACTATATGCCCTCCCCTTCTGGTGAGATCAGGAAAGAACGTCTGTGAACTTAACCAGGTTTCTCATTACTTACTTGCAGACCTTGATGGAGGCCTATTTTCTCTGCTGTAACATGGTCCCCTCTCTCCTTGTTTCTGGTGTGGCCCTCCTAACCGATCTCTCTTGTTCATAATCCTTGCAATTACTGTGTTACATAGGTTTACTTTTGAGTGTCTCAATGTGGGCTGGGTGAGTTTGGTACTAGGAGCCATCTATTAGGGAGTACATATGGCGCTTAATTTTCTGGGTTTGGGATACTCCACTTAATATAATTCTTTCTAATGACATCCATTTCCCAGCAAATTCCAGTAATTCATCATTTTTGATGGCTGAGTAGTACTCCATTGTATAGATGTACCACAGTTTCCTTATCCACTCGTCAACTGTTGGACATTTAGGTTGATTCCATGACTTTGCTATTGTAAATAGTGCTGCTATGAACATGGACGAGCTTGTGCTATCGAGGCGAACCTCTGCTGCATGGAGGGTTATTCCCAAAAGTGGGATAGCAGGGTCATATGGCATTTCAATCTTTAATTTCTTTAAGAATCTCCAGACGGCTCGCCAGAGTGGCTGTATGAGCCTGCATTCCCACCAACAATGTAGGAGAGTTCCCCTCTCTCCACATCCTCTCCAGCATTTGTCGTTGTTTGTATTGTGGATTTTTGCCATCCTGACTGGGGTGAGATGATATCTCAGGGAAGTTTTGATTTGCATTTCCCTGATGGCGAAGGAGGTGGAGCATTTTTTAAGATAATTGTTAGACATTTTAATTTCATCCCTGGTAAAGTTTCTCTGAAGTTCCAGGGCCCATTTTTTAATTGGGCCAGTGTTTTCCTTGGAGTTTAATTTTCTAAGTTCTTTGTGCACTCTGGACAGTAGAGCTCTGTCAGATGTGTGGTTAGTGAAGATTTTCTCCCATTCTGTGGGTTGCCTTTGAGCTCGTGTGACAATCTCTTTATCTGAACAGAAGCTCTTTAATTTCACAAGATCCCAACTGTAGAGAGTTGGTAGCAGTGACTGTGCCATTGGATGTCTGTTTAGGAAGTGTTGGCCTAGCCCAATCAGCTTGAGGGAGTTCCCTATCCTTTCAACTATGGTTTTTAAAGTCTCTGGCCTTAAATCAAGGTACTTGATCCATTTGGAATTAAGTCTTGTACATGGTGACAAGTACGGGTCCAGCTTTAATCTTCTGCATGTGGAGATCCAGTTTTGCCAGCACCATTTGTTGAAGATGCTATTCTTTTTCCATTGGATTCTTTGGGCCCCTTTGTCAAAGACCAAATGGCTGTAACTTTGTGGGCTTATATCTGGGTCTTCAATCCTTATCCATTGATCTGTGTGTCTATTTTGGAGCCAGTACCAGGCTGTCTTTATGACTATGGATTTGTAGTATAGACTTAGGTTTGGTATGGTAATACCTCCAGCTGTGTTTTTGTTACTCAGGATTGTTTTTGCTATCCTGGGTCTTTTGTGCCTCCATATGAACTTTGAGATTGTTTGGTCAACTTCTTTGAAGAATTGCTTTGGTATTTTGATTGGTATAGCATTGAATCTGTATATTGCCTTTGGTAGGGTGGTCATTTTTACAATGTTGATTCTGCCAATCCAGGAACAAGGGAGGTCTTTCCACCTTCTGGTGTCTTCTGCTATTTCTTTCTTTAGGGTTTTAAAGTTTTCGTTGTAAAGGTCTTTTACCTCCTTGGTTAGGTTTATACCAAGGTATTTCAATTTTTTAGGGGCTATAGTGAATGGGATGGTTTCTCTCAAGGCTTTTTCACTTCTTTCATTCTGGGCATATAGGAATGCCTCTGATTTTTGCACATTTATTTTGTATCCTGCTACCCTGCTGAACTTCTCAATTAGTTCCAGGAGCTTCCTGGTGGAGTTTTTGGGATCCCTCAGGTATAAGATCATGTCATCTGCAAATAGGGATAGCTTGACTTCTTCCTTGCTGATTTGAATCCCTCTTATGTCCCTTTCTTGTCTTATGGCTTCAGCTAAGACTTCAAGTACAATATTGAATAGAAGTGGTGAGAGTGGACAGCCTTGTCTAGTTCCTGATCGAAGTGGGAATGCTTCCAATTGTTCCCCATTGAGCATAATCCTTGCTGTGGGCTTGTTGTATACAGCTTTTATTATATTGATAAAGGTTCCTTCCATTCCTACTGTCTCTAGCGTTTTGATCATAAAAGGCTGTTGGATCTTGTCAAAAGCTTTTTCTGCATCTATTGAGAGTATCATGTGGTCTTGGACTTTGGACTGGTTTACATGATGAATTACATTTATTGATTTGCGTATGTTGAACCAACCTTATGTGCCGGGGATGAAGCCTACTTGGTCCCCATGAATGATCTTTTTAATATGTTTTTGAATCCGATTCGCTAAGACTTTGTTGAGAATCTTTGCGTCTGTGTTCATCAGGGAGATCGGCCTATAGTTTTCTTTTTTAAATGAATCTTTATTAGGTTTTGGGATTAAAACGATATTAGCTTCATAGAAGGAATTTGGTAGTGTTCCTTCCTTTGCTATTTGATGGAACAGTTTAAGGAGTATTGGTGTTATTAACTCATTAAATGTCTGGTTGAACTCTGTGCTGAATCCATCTGGTCCAGGACATTTTTTGGTGGGAAGATTCGAGATTACTTCCTCAATTTCCTTATATGTTATAGGACTATTTAAATAATTCACAACTTCCTGATTCAATTTAGGTAAGTTGTGTTTACTTAGAAATTCATCCATCTCTTTTGTGTTGTCAAACTTCACAGAGTATAAGTTTTTGAAATATGATGTTATAATTCTCTGGATTTCTTGGGTATCAGTAGTGATAACTCCATGTTCATTTCTAATTTTGTTAACTTGGGTTTTCTCTCTCTTGCTTTTGGTTAGTTTAGCTAGGGGTGTATCAAACTTGTTGATTTTTTCAAAGAACCAGCTTTTTGATTGGTTGATTTTTTCTATCGTTTTTTTAGTCTCGATTTCAGATATTTCTCCCCTTATTTTGCTAATCTCTTCTCTTCTACTGCTTTTGGGATCAGATTGCTCTAGTTTCTCTAAAGCTTTAAGCTGCATTGTTAAGTTGTTTATTTCTGATGTTTCCATTTTTTTGACGTGGGCATTAAGAGCTATGAACTTACCTCTTAGAACAGCTTTCATTGTGTCCCCGAGATTTTGGTAAGTTGTATTTTCGTTATCATTCACTTTCCGGAAATCTTGAATTTCCTTTTTAATTTCTTCCTGAATCCAGTTCTCATTCAGCATCATAGTGTTAAGTTTCCAGGAGTTAGTGTATTTTCTCTTGTTTGATGTGTTGTGGATGTCCAGCTTTAGGCCGTGGTGGTCTGATAGGGCACAGGTTAGAATTTCAACTTTCTTGTATATGTGTAGATTCATTTTGTGGCCCAATATGTGATCTATTTTGGAGAAAGTTCCGTGTGCTGCTGAGAAAAATGTGTATTCTTTGGTGCGTGGGTGAAAAGTTCGATAGAGATCTGTAAGGTCCATTTCTTTCAGGGTTTGATTAAGTTCCAAAGTGTCTCTGTTAAGCTTTTGACCTGTTGATCTATCCCATGTAGAGAGGGCGGTGTTGAAGTCCCCAAGAATTATCGTTTGGGGGTTGATTTCTTGCTTTAGACGCTGTAGGGTTTTCTTAATGAATGTGGAGGGGCCCGTATTGGGTGCATATATGTTCAGTATTGTGAAATCTTCCTGGTGAATTGTACCTGTGACTAAAATGTAGTATCCATCCGTGTCTCTTATAATTTTTTTTGGTTTGAAATCCACTTTGTCTGATAGCATAATGGCTACCCCTGCCTGTTTCCTGCTTCCATTTGCTTGTAGAATTGTTGACCAGCCTTTTATTTTTAGAGCGTGCCTATCTTTTGTGGTGAGATGGGTTTCCTGCAGGCAACAGATTGATGGATTGTGATTTTTAATCCAAGTTTGTAATCTGTGTCTCTTGATCGGTGAATTAAGTCCATTAACATTTAGTGTTATAATGGAGAAACTATTGTTAATTCCAGACATTTATTATGTTTAGTAGCTTTTATAAGTATATTGCTTCGCTTTTAATGGTGTTATATTTGCCTTCTGTTCTCCTGGATATGCCTGTTTTTTTCTTCACGCTTGAGTATCATTTCTAGCAGTTTTTGAAGGCCTGGTTTGGTGGCCATGTATCCCTTAAAGTTGTCTTTGTGCTGGAAAATTTTTCTTTCTCCCTCGATCATGACAGATAGTTTTGCAGGGTAAATCAGCCTGGGTTGACATTTTTGCTCATTCAATACTTGAAGTATGTCTCTCCAAGCTCTTCTTGCTTTTACTGTTTCGACTGAGAAGTCATTTGTTATTTTAATAGGTTTACCTTTAAAAGTGACTTGTTTTTTCTCCCTTGAAGCTCTCAGCACCAGTTCTTTTTCTTGAATGTGGAGTGTTTTAACTATTATTTGCCGTCGGGTGCTTCTATTTTGGTCGTATCTGTTTGGGGTGCGGAATGCCTCTTGTATATGAATGGGCCTCTCTTTTTTTAGATGAGGAAAGTTTTCCTTGATGATCGTTTGAAAAATTTCCTCAGGGGTGTTATTTTGAGATTCTTGCTCTGGTATTCCATGAATACGCATGTTAGGCTTCTTCAGGGTGTCCCATATCTCTTGGATATTTCTCTCAAGTATCTTTTTGGCTTTAACAACCTCTTCCTTTGAGCTGGTTAGTACTCCCACTTTATCTTCAAGGTCTGAAATTGTGTTTTCTGCTTCATTAGTTCTGTTGATAAAACTCTCTGTGGCGTTCTGGGTTGAAGATAACTTGTCTTGTAGCTCAGTTTTAAACTCTGCTTGAGTTTGTTTTAACTGCTCTATGCCACTTTTTGTTTCTTGCACTGTTTTTCTCAACTCCTCCAGATGTCTGTTGTGTTCCTCTTCAAAGCGATTGATTCGATTATGTAATTCCTCCCGGATTTCCTCTTTCATAGTATTGAACATGGTAATGATCATATTTTGAAAGTCGTTATCCTGGGTCAGGCTTTCTTGGCCTTTTTCCGCGGGTTTGTTCTTGTTGGAGTCTAACATTATGGGATTAATTTCTTCAGTGGGAAATTTGTTTACTTGAGTGTTGCTTCTCATGGATTTGCACTTTGACTTTGGCATTGTCATTTTAACTCTTAAGATCTCTCAATTTCACTAAACTGAATTATTTGGCCTGGGGTACTGGTGGGTGGGGCCTGAACGGGGACTTACCTAGGGCGCGGGGTGAGACCCGGGTGGACCGCGCGCGTGTCCAGACCGGCGGAGTGGGGTGGGGTGAAAAGGGACGATGGGCGTGTCGGCATGGAGCTATTTAACCCGAGGGCAGCTGGGGCGGGGCCCGGGCGCAGGGGAGGTCCTCCTCGTCCCTCAGCCCCCGCGCGGCTCTGGCTGGATTGTGGGAGTCGGAGCCGGGTCCCTGTGGGCTGACCTGGGGTCCTAGGGCGCGCGGTCAGGCCCGGCTGGACCTCGGGTGCGCGTCCCGACCGGCGGAGCGGGGTGGGGTGAAAAGGGACCACAATCTAGCTTCTACAAGTGAGGAAAAAATATACATTTGCCTTTGTGCTTCTGAATGATTTCACTTAGTATGATGCTCCAGTTGGACACATTTTTATGAAAACAATATGTTTTTCCTTGTTTATGGCTCCAGTATATAACTACAGCACACTAACATACCACAGAGACACTTTCACATCCATGTTCATTGAAAACTATTCACCATAGCCAAGATATGGCAACAGCCATAAACACATGGATGGATAAAAATAATGTGAGTTAGATAGATAGATAATAGAAGAGATATTGATAATACTTACATACATGCCTATATATACATACATAGAAAGATGATGAAAAGATAGAAATGATAATGAGGCAGAGAGACAGATAAAGTTTTTTTTTATTTTCTTCCACTCATACAAAGTTGATAAGTACCCCATTCCCCTCTCTCCCTCCACTCCTCCCTGGATCCCCTTGCTCCCTCCCCACCTTTTCCTTTTCCTTTTCCCCCTCCCTCCCTTTCTCCCAGTACCCATTCCCATTCTTGGAGCATCCTTTAGTATGAATGTCAAACTTCCCTCTGGGTCCTCCTCTCTGATGAGGTGTAAGGACTCAGTGGCATTGCCTAGAGCTCTTTTTTTGTGTGTGTGTTCCCTTTTAGTATAGGAACACTATTGTGGCTATTAATCCCTTGCCTCTAAAGATCGTAAGTGCTTGTGGTCCATGCTAGCCTTTGGGGGTTCAATGATATGTTGGTCATTGCACAGGTCATGCAAAGTCTTATTATGATTACTTCGGCTCCAACTTGTGTGGAGTATTTTGCATATCGTTGCTCCTCCCCATCTTTAGGTTCTTACAGTCTTAATACCCACTTTTCTGCAAATTTCCCTGAGCTTTAGGATGAGGAGAGATTAGTCTGGCCTGGTTCCAGGTGGTTGATGTAGAGTCTCTGATTTTCTGAATCATGGTTTTTTCTTAACTTCTTTTTTTTTTTATTTCAGTTCATACAAACTTATTAGGTACACCAGTTCCCTCCCTTCCTCCTCCTCCCCCGTACCCCCTGCTCCCCCTCCCCACCGCTCACCCTCCCCATCCCCCAGTGCCTCCCGCCCCAATTCCCAGAGAGTCCTTTCTTGTGCATGTCTGATTTTCCTCTGGGCCCTCCTCTCCGATGACGTACAAGGAACCAGTGGCCTTTCCCTGAACCCTTTCTCGTGTTCCCCTTAGGCACAGGAACACTGCTGTGGCTGCCAATCCTTTATCTCCAAGGCTCTTGGTGCCCTTAGCAGATGCTAGACCCTGTGAGGTCCACAGTGGGTTAGACAATGCGCAGGGCATGCAAAGTCCAACCATGATTGCTTCAGCCCCAACCAGTATAGAGCATCTTATATATCATTGCTCCTCCCATCCTTTTGCTCTTACACTCTTACCGCCCCCTCTTCCACAAATTTCCCTGAGCTTCAAGATGGGGAGAGACTAAGCTGGCCTAGTTCTAGGTGGTTGATATAGAGTCTCTGAAGTTCTGGATTGTGGTTTGTTGATTTTCTTTTGCAGTTTTGCTGCTCCTGCAATGCCCTTCACTCCATCCTGGTGGGCATTGTACATTACCCCCTGGCCAGAGACAAAAAGCTGTTAGAGTCTTGTGATAAAAGCACATTCAAAGGTAGATGTAATAAAAGTGGGAAACCACAGAAAGGGAGGGTTCTATCACCCATTTGCAAAATGGTTACTTTTATCTGCCAGACTATATGCCCTCCTCTTCTGGTGAGATCACACCCCCTCAGTAGTAAATGATCAGGAACAAAAGTCTGTGAACTTAATCAGATCTCTCATTACTTATTTGGGTCCTTGGTGGAGGTCTATTTTCCCTGCTGTAACATGGTCCCTTCTCTCCTTGTTTCTGGTGTGGCCCTCCTACCCCATCCCTCCTGTTCATAATCCTTGGAATTACTGTCTCTAGGTGGGCTGGGTGGGTTTGTTACTAGGAGCCACCTATTAGGGAGTACATATGGCGCATAATTTTCTGGGTCTCGGATACTTCACTTAATATAATTGTTTCTAATGACATCCATTTCCCGGCAAATTCCAGTAATTCATCATTTTTGATGGCTGAGTAGTACTCCATTGTATAGATGTACCACAGTTTCCTTATCCACTCGTCAACTGTTGGACATTTGGGCTGATTCCATGACTTTGCTATTGTAAACAGTGCTGCTATGTACATGGTCGTGCTTGTGCTATCGAGGTGAACCTCTGCTGTATGGGGGGTTATTCCCAAAAGTGGAATAGCAGGGTCATATGGCATTTCAATCTTTAATTTCTTTAAGAATCTCCAGACGGCTCGCCAGAGTGGCTGTATGAGCCTGCATTCCCACCAGCAATGTAGGAGAGTTCCCCTCTCTCCACATCCTCTCCAGCATTTGTCGTTGTTAGTATTGTGGATTTTTGCCATCCTGACCGGGTGAGATGATATCTCAGGGAAGTTTTGATTTGCATTTCCCTGATGGCTAAAGAAGTGGAGCATTTTTTAAGATATTTGTTAGACATTTTAATTTCATCCCTGGTAAAGTTTCTTTTAAGTTCCAGGGCCCATTTTTTAATTGGGCCATTGGTTTCCTTGGTGTTTAGTTTTCTAAGTTCTTTGTGCACTCTGGACAGCAGAGTTCTATCAGATGTGTGGTTAGTGAAGATTTTCTCCCATTCTGTGGGTTGCCTTTGAGCTCCTGTTATAATCTCTTTATCTGAACAGAAGCTCTTTAATTTCACAACTGTTGAGAGTTGGTAGCAGTGACTGTGCCATTGGATGTCTGTTTAGGAACTATTGGCCTAGCCCAATCAGCTCGAGGGAGTTCCCTATCCTTTCAACTATGGTTTTTATAGTCTCTGGCCTGATATCAAGGTTCTTGATCCATTTGGAATTAAGTCTTGTACATGGTGACAAGTATGGGTCCAGCTTTAATCTTCTGCATGTGGAGATCGTTTTGCCAGCACCATTTGTTGAAGATGCTGTTCTTTTTCCATTGGATTCTTTGGGCCCTTTTGTCAAAGAACAAATGGCTGTAATTTTGTGGGCTTATATCTGGGTCTTCAATCCTTATCCATTGATCCTGTGTGTCTATTTTGGAGCCAATACCAGGCTGTTTTTATAACTATGGAACTGTAGTATAGCCTAAGGTTTGGTATGGTGATACCTCCAGCAGTGATTTTGTTACTCAGGATTGTCTTTGCTATCCTGGGTCTTTTGTACCTGCATATGAATTTTGAGATTGTTTGGTCAACTTCTTTAAAGAATTGCTTTGGGATTTTAATTGGTATAGCATTGAATTTGTATATTGCCTTTGGTAGGATGGTCATTTTTATGATGTTGATTCTGCCAATCCAGGAACATGGGAGGTCTTTCCACCTTCTGTTGTCTTCTGCTATTTCTTTCTTTAGGGTTTTAAAGTTTTCATTGTAAAGGTCTTTTAGCTCTTTGGTTAGGTTTATACCAAGGTATTTCATTTTTTTAGGGGCTATAGTAAATGGGATTGTTTCTCTCAAGGCTTTTTCACTTCTCTCATTCTGGGCATATAGGAATGCCTCTGATTTTTGCACATTTATTTTGTATCCTGCCACCCTGCTGATCTTCTCAAATAGTTCCAGGAGCTTCCTGGTGAAGTTTTTGGGATCCCTCAGTTATAAGATCATGTCATCTGCAAATAGGGATAGCTTGACTACTTCCTTGCTGATTTGAATCCCTCTTATGTCCCTTTCTTGTCTTATGGCTTCAGCGAAGACTTCAAGTACAATATTGAATAGAAGTGGTGAGAGTGGACAGCCTTGTCTAGTTCCTGATCGAAGTGGGAATGCTTCCAATTGTTCCCCATTGAGCATAATCCTTGCTGTGGGCTTGTTGTATACAGCTTTTATTATATTGATAAAGGTTCCTTCCATTCCCACTGTCTCTAGCGTTTTGATCATAAAAGGCTGTTGGATCTTGTCAAAAGCTTTTTCTGCATCTATCGAGAGTATCATGTGGTCTTGGACTTTGGACTGGTTTACATGATGAATTACATTTATTGATTTGCGTATGTTGAACCAACCTTGTGTGCCGGGGATGAAGCCTACTTGGTCCCCATGAATGATCTTTTTAATATGTTTTTGAATCCGATTCGCTAAGACTTTGTTGAGAATTTTGCGTCTGTGTTCATCAGAGAGTTCGGCCTATAGTTTTCTTTTTTAAGTGAGTCTTTATTAGGTTTTGGGATTAAAACGATATTAGCTTCACAGAAGGAATTTGGTAGTGTTCCTTCCTTTGCTATTTGATGGAACAGTTTAAGGAGTATTGGTGTTATTAACTCCTTAATTGTCTGGTAGAACTCTGTGCTGAATCCATCTGGTCCAGGACATTTTTTGGTGGGAAGATTCGAGATTACTTCCTCAATTTCCTTATATGTTATAGGACTATTTAAATAATTCACAACTCCTGATTCAATTTAGGTAAGTTGTGTTTACTTAGAAATTCATCCATCTCTTTTGTGTTGTCAAACTTCACAGAGTATAAGTTTTTGAAATATGATGTTATAATTCTCTGGATTTCTTGGGTATCAGTAGTGATAACTCCATGTTCATTTCTAATTTTGTTAATTTGGGTTTTTCTCTCTCGTGCTTTGGTTAGTTTAGCTAGGGGTGTATCAATCTTGTTTATTTTTTGAAAGAACCAGCTTTTTGACTGGTTGTTTTTTTCTATCGTTTTCTTAATCTCGATTTCAGATAGTTCTCCCCTTATTTTGCTAATCTCCTCTCTTCTACTGCTTTTGGGATCAGATTGCACTAGTTTCTCTAAAGCTTTAAGCTGCATTGTTAAGTTGTTTATTTCTGATGTTTCCATTTTTTTGACGTAGGCATTAAGAGCTATGAACTTACCTCTTAGAACAGCTTTCATTGTGTCCCCGAGATTTTGGTAAGTTGTATTTTTGTTATCATTCACTTTCAGGAAATCTTGAATTCCCTTCTTAATTTCTTCCTGAATCCAGTTCTCATTCAGCATCATAGTGTTAAGTTTCCAGGAGTTAGTGTATTTTCTCTTGTTTGATGTGTTGTGGATGTCCAGCTTTAGGCCGTGGTGGTCTGATAGGGCACAGGTTAGAATTTCAACTTTCTTGTATATGTGTAGATTCATTTTGTGGCCCAATATGTGATCTATTTTGGAGAAAGTTCTGTGTGCTTCTGAGAGAAATGTGTATTCTTTGGTGCATGGGTGAAAAGTTCGATAGAGATCTGTAAGGTCCATTTCTTTCAGGGTTTGATTAAGTTCCAAAGTGTCTCTGTTAAGCTTTTGATCTGTTGGTCTATCCCATGTTGAGAGGGCGGTGTTGAAGTCCCCAAGAATTATCGTTCGGGGGTTGATTTCTTGCTTTAGACGCTGTAGGGTTTTCTTAATGAATGTGGAGGGGCCCGTATTGGGTGCATATATGTTCAGTATTGTGAAGTCTTCCTGGTGAATTGTACCTGTGACTAAAATGTAGTATCCATCCGTGTCTCTTATAATTTTTTTTGGTTTGAAATCCACTTTGTCTGATAGCATAATGGCTACCCCTGCCTGTTTTCTGCTTCCATTTGCTTGTAGAATTGTTTGACCAGCCTTTTATTTTTTAGAGCATGCCTATCTTTTGTGGTGAGATGGGTTCCTGCAGGCAGCAGATTGATGGATTGTGATTTTTATCCCAAGTTTGTAATCTGTGTCTCTTGATCGGTGAATTAAGTCCATTAACATTTAGTGTTATAATGAAGAAACTATTAATTCCAGACATTTATTATGTTTAGTAGCTTTTATAAGTATATTGCTTCGCTTTTAATGGTATTATATTTGCCTTCTGTTCTCCTGGATATGCCTGTTTTTTTCTTCACGCTTGAGTATCATTTCTAGCATTTTTTTGAAGGCCTGGTTTGGTGGACATGTATCCCTTAAAGTTGTCTTTGTGCTGGAAGATTTTTCTTTCTCCCTCGATCATGACAGATAGTTTTGCAGGGTAAATCAGCCTGGGTTGACATTTTTGCTCATTCAATACTTGAAGTATGTCTCTCCAAGCTCTTCTTGCTTTTACTGTTTCGAATGAGAAGTCATTTGTTATTTTAATAGGTTTACCTTTAAAAGTGACTTGTTTTTTCTCCCTTGAAGCTCTCAGCACCAGTTCTTTATCTTGAATGTGGAGTGTTTTAACTATTATTTGCCGTTGGGTGCTTCTGTTTTGGTCGTATCTGTTTGGGGTGCGCAATGCCTCTTGTATATGGATGGGCCTCTCTTTTTTTAGATGAGGAAAGTTTTCCTTGATGATCGTTTGAAAAATTTCCTCAGGGGTGGTATTTTGAGATTCTTGCTCTGGTATTCCATGAATACGCATGTTAGGCTTCTTCAGGATGTCCCATATCTCTTGGATATTTCTCTCAAGTATCTTTTTGGCTTTAACAACCTCTTCCATTGAGCTGGTTAGTACTCCCACTTTATCTTCAAGGTCTGAAATTCTGTTTTCTGCTTCGTTAGTTCTGTTGATAAGACTCTCTGTGGTGTTCTGGGTTGAAGATCACTTGTCTTTTAGCTCAGTTTTAAATTCTGCTTTAGCTTGCTTTAACTGCTCTGTGCCACTTTTTGTTTCTTGCACTGTTTTTCTCAACCTCTCCAGATTCTGTTGTGTTCCTCTTCAAAGCGATTGATTCGATTATGTAATTCCTCCCGGATTTCCTCTTTCATAGTATTGAACATGGTAATGATCATATTTTGAAAGACCTTATCCTGGATGAGTCTTTCTTGGCCTTTTTCCGCGGGTTTGTTCTTGTTGGAGTCTAACATTATGGGATTAATTTCTTCAGTGGGAAATTTGTTTACTTGAGTGTTGCTTCTCATGGATTTGCACTTTGACTTTGGCATTGTCATTTTAACTCTTAAGATCTTTCAATTCCACTAAACTGAATTATTTGGCCTGGGGTCCTGGTGGGCGGGGTCCGAACGGGGACTTACCTAGGGAGCGGGGTGAGGCCTGGGTGGACCGCTTGCGCGCGTCCCGACCAGTGGAGTGGGTTGGGGTGAAAAGGGACAATGGGCGCATGGGAGTGGAGCTATTTAACCCGAGGGCAGCTGGGGCGGGCCCGGACGCAGGGGGAGGTCCTCCTCCTCCCTGGGCCCCCGCACGCGGCTCCGGCTGGATTGTGGGAGTCGGAGCCGGGTCCCTGTGGGCTGACCTGGGGTCCTAGGGCACGGGGTGAGGCCCAGCTGGACCCCGCGCACGCGCATCCCGACCGGCGGAGCATGGTGGGGTGTAAAGGATGTTTTTTTTTAATGAGCAAATCCAAATTTATTTTAATGCCATGTCATTTTAAAAATCTCTTAAGCATGGCCCCTGCACAAGGATGACATGCAAATTCGTGAAGCGTTCCATATTTTTACAAAAAAAAAAAAATCTCTTAAGTTAGTGGGAGCCCTGGTTTCCTGGGACAGCATGCCAGAGATACTGAAATTTGTAACCTTTCTTTACAAACCCCCAGCAATTCATCCAATCCAAGTCCACAGATTCAGAAATCCAGATGTCTCTTCAGTCTACTCTGGTTCCTGGTCTTTCTTTTAAGAGGGGGAAGTCAAAATATTTCTAACAAGGAACAAAACTAGTGAAATTTCCAGTTTAGGTTCTTGTATGATGGAATGAGGGAAAACCCAGTGATTCCAGAGAAAGACATGGTTGAGATGGATTGCTTCTTTGCAATTGTGAACATAAAGGTGTGGAAGGATCCTCCTGCAGAACAAAAATGACTAAAAAGTTCTATAGATGAGGATCCATGTGATGAAGAAGTCTTTAGAGACTCTAATTCCTAAAGATGGGGAAGGGCCTAACAAGACAGCCTAGATCACATGAGAAATCTGTCACAAGTGAGTAAAAAAATCCAAAAAACAGGTCCTTTTAATTTTGAGTGCAAATACTTGGGGATAATGAGAAAAAGAAAAGCCCCCAATAGGATGAAAAAAACGCTGACATCAGAGTGGTATAAAAAAATTCAGCTGAGGCTTTAGTGGTGGTGGCTCATTTAGCCTCCTCCCTGTTCTGTGATAGGGCCACAAACCTTGACCAAGTGGAGTAGTAGAAAAGGCTAGAAAGAGGGGCTTGAAGACGAAGGAATTTTGACTCCTGATTTTATTATTCAATTTCCTTTTTTCTATTTAAAGTAGTCTTCAGTGGCTGGGAAGCCTGGCCTCCCAAGACCAGAGTCAGTTGAAGCTGGTTTTTGTTGGAAAGGTTGGGCTGGGGACTGGGATGAGGGCAACAGACCCCTCCTCTGCTGGCGGTCTTGAGTGGAGAAGACGAACTGCACTTCAGTGAGCCTGGGGTGTGACGGGAAGGGGATGAGGCAGGTATGGCAAGCTGGGGTATGGGACCCACCTCAGTCCCCAGCTTCGTTTCTCTTCTAATGTTTCCCCGCTGGTGGCATTCTGTGCGGTCTTGGAGGCCTTCTTTTTCTTCTTTTTCTGGGTTTTTTGACTTGCAGAACTCTGGAGAAGGGCCTTTAGCTCTGCATCCTGGACCTCCATCTCACACCTGTAGAGATCAGGCTCAAAGGGACCACTGGTTATCCTCATGGGGCCATTGGGCATGAGTAGAACTGTAATTTTAAACTGGGCAACAAATTCACCCTCCTTCTCATAGAGAACATTAAATGGTTGCAGCAACTCATGTTTGGCACACTCCACCACACCCATTCGAGCCTTCTTCTCATCTTCAAATGCTCTTAAAGTAAATGGCATGGCATCGAAACGCCTTTCCACCTCACTGAAAAAGGCACGAGAAATTTTCATTTTCAGGCCATATTGTTTAGAGGGGTCTCGTTTGTAAATGGTGGTTCTCTGTCCTGCATCCTTGGCCTTGCCTTCTCCTGAGCTCACGAGGACATCCACAGCATATACTTCATGCACCTCAAAGTCATCTTTTTCATGGTCCTTCTTCTGCTGGTCAGTGGGGTTCTGGATAATGGTCTTCTCTCCATCAATGACATGCTGCTTCAACTGATGGGACAGCATACCTTCTATTGGTGTGCAGTTAAAATGAGTGGGCAACTTTGTTCCAGGCTTCTGTCACTTGTGTGTTCTGGTTTCCAGGTTTGACCAGGCGTAAGGCTGCTTTAACACAAAGGTGAGCTGCCTTAATTACATCTGCTTTCCGCCCTGTTACTTGGGTCCCCTGAGCTACACCAACCACAAAAGTATGAGCCACATTAGCGATAAAGCCATCCACATGGACCCCAAGGTCAATTTTTACCAAGTCACCTTCCTTGAGAATATAGTCCTGGTCACTCTTCAAAGGGGAGAAGTGACATACACAGTTATTTACTGAGATGCTGGTATGAAAGGCAATACCTTTCTTCATGTCCTTTTCTTTCTTGAAGATTTTCCCTGTCTCTTCCATAATCATGGCATCGCCTTTCTCACACAGGGTCAATACGGACACGCCTGAGCTGGATGCTTCCACCAAAGATCGAAGTACCCGGTTGGCAATGTCGCCCCCCATCTTATACTCGGTCACGACCAGGTCTTCGGCGATAGTTTGCTCCTGCTGCTCGTCCTCGCCCGACATCTTCCTACCAACGCTACTGCAGCTTCGCTTCCCGTGAGCCGCCGCCTCTGCCTCTCCGCCCAGCCACAAGCAGTGGCCACAGTCTCCTCGATCGGCGAGGAGAACGCGAGCGAAAGCGCGAGCAAGCAAGGGACTGAATTATGGTTTGTTGATTTTTTTTTTCAGTTTTGCTGCTCCTATACTGCCCTTGGCTCCATCCTGATGGTATTAGATGTTACCCCCTGACCAGAGATAAAAGGCTGTTAAAATAGAGTCTTATTATAATAAGAGTAGATTCAAAGGTAGATGGAATAAGAGTAAGAGACTATTTGCAGGATGGTTACACAGATAGTTTTATTCAGCCCTAGTGAAGAACAAAATTATATCTTTGGTGAAGTTCTTATCCAAATCGCAAACTTTTCACTTCACTCATCTGCTTGTCTTCTCAAGATTATTATCCACTATTTAAATTAGTCTTTAACTCCTTTTTAAATTAAGTTACTTATTTGAGAGAAGGGAGAGAGCGAATACATTCATGCCACAGCACACATGTTAGAGAGAATCCTAGCAGCAATATGAGTAAGTCAATTGCAAAAAAAGTTTTATAGGGTGGTGGAGATGACATTCCAAATGGTTCTTCCTTGGCTTATTGGTTGTTTTATCTTCCCTCACATTCTCTGATAAGGAGGAAAGAAGTGTGCTGCTGTGTCTTATAGCATATTGAAAGACAAGAGACGGGAACTTTAGATCTCACACAGATCATTCACAGCATAGATTTCCCTATTCCATTTGTCCAGAAGACAGATGATTTAGGGTTACTTTAGTTCTGGTTCCCATTCCAAATGAAAGATTTTTAATCTTCCTTAGTTGATACTAAAAGATTTGATAAGAATGCTGAATCCTTCTAATTCAGTATTAGACTTCAAGCAAGAGTCAAACTATGTACTTAATACCCCATAAAAACTCATAGTAGGGCTGGAGAGATGGCTCAGAGATTAAGACTCTGCCTAACAAGCAGAAGGTCCTGAGTTCAGATGTGAGGTCCCATGTAAAAACATCAGGCACAGCGAGCCTAAAAAAAATCACAGAGAGAAGCAAAAAGGAGGTAAAAGCAATACAGGATGATTCCCAAAGAAAACCTTGATCCTCCACAGGGATACATAGTGCCCTCTGATAGACACACACACACACACACACACACACACACACACACACACACACACACAGTAAATAGATAGATAAATAAATAAATAAATAAATAAATAAATAAATAAATAAATAAAACTCTAGCACCAGGGTGCTTTAAACTATTCAACTGAGAAAACATCTTTTATTTTTCAAAGTTAGAAAATATTTCCTTTTCCAGAAGAGGTGTTTGATAAACCTCTATCACCAGTGGCAAAGAAGGGAGTCCATGGGTAAACTATCCCATGGGGTGGACTGAGAAGTAAAACAGTCAGTGTTGGACAGATAGGACTATGTTAACTGTGAAATTCAATAAATGATGGTGATCAGAGTGGTGTCAAGTTAACTGTTCTCCCTCTGTCTCTCTCTCTCTGTCTCTATCTTCTATCTATCTATCTATCTATCTATCTATCTATCTATCTGTCTATCTATTATCTGTCTGTCTGTCTGTCTGTTTATCTCTCTGTCCCTCTATCTCTCTTCCCCCTCTTTCTTTTTATCTCTCTCCTTTCTCCATCCCTAATGAATGCCCAATATGTGTCCTATGCTTCTTTATGTAGGAAGGTTTTTTACTTATGAGATATGGCATTTTCTTTGAATGATGATACTTCATGACATAGACTTTGTGTATTTAAAACAGCAGCTTTTTTATTCTGAAAACTGGTAAATCTACAGAAAAGTCAAACAATAGTACAGTGAACATTGGATCACATTTCCTTTAAACCGCACATATTTTTTAATTTAGCAAAAATCTAATTTCTCAATATTCTGATATCAATGTGACCACATTTGATCTCCAATTTAAGTGACAGGTACTTTAGGGAACTTCTGCTATAGATATAAAAATGGGATTTTAGAGATCCGAAGTACACCCACCACCCTCCCATCTTTATGTCACTTCTCTAGTAGTTCTGGGACACACATTAGCAATGCCAGATTATAAAGGATTGTGGCTTCACACATCATCCCTCTCTTCTTCCTTCTCTCTCACCATGGAACACACCATGGCAACTCTGTCCACTTCTAGTAATGTGCTTATGATGAAGCTCCCTGTTCTCTCTGACTTTGAGCTAGCTCCTCTGTGCTAATGTTCTCCCACCTTAAGTCTATGGCTTCTTCCTAGCTTCCCTTGGACCAAGAATCCAAGGTTTCTACCCTCTTCTCTCATTTTCAATAAAATCCCTGCTTTAGCCTTAAAAACAAAGGAATTGTGAAGCTATAATCTTTAATGTAACTGATAGCTCATCTTTATATGATAACACTTGAAATGTGTCTGATACTATCTTGACTGCTAGAGGTAGTAAATGATAGTCTATGTTCACTGAGACTCATAGTATCATTTGTTTGTGCATGTGAGTTATGTATGTAGGTTGTGTGTGTAGTATGTGTGTGCATGTATACAAGAGTGCACTTAAGCATGTGTGCCTGTGGAGGCTCAAGGATGGCACTGGGTATCATCCTTTCCTTGATTTCTCTTTTACCTTATTGCTTTGTTCTGGGGATTCCAGACTCTGCCTTTCAGAGCCAAAATTACAAGCTGCTTCCATATCCACCTGGCACTTCAGGTTCTTCTGTTTGCAAGCCAAAGATTTTAAGCATTGAGCTATCTTTCCAGCATCAAAGCATCTTATTTTTAAAATTTTCAGCATAGCTTAAAGCATATGAAATTCATATTACTGTACAGGCAATGTGAAGAATCAAAAGAGGTTCTGAAAATGAAACAAGTGGTATATTCCAAATACTCAACATCAGGAGAGATGCAAAAGTTATTAAAATTGATTGATATTTCTTATCAAACACTGACTTATATATTGTCACCTAGGTTTGATGATCAACATTTTTTACCAGTCACATTCACAAATAAAATCAAAAGTGATTACACAGAGTATGATGGCTAATCTTGATTGTTAACTTAATAGGATTTGCAAGCGCCTGTAGAAATACATCTATGACACTGTTTCCAGACAGAATATACTGAGAAACAATCACCTCAAATGGGGGTGGCACTATTCCATGTACTGGAGTCCTGGGCTGAATAAAATGGAAAAGAAAAAGTGAACAGAGCACCAGCATTTCCCCTTCTCTCCTTCCTGATACCAGATGGAAAAAGAACAGCTCCTGCTGCCATACCTTTCCTATTATGATGGACTGTACCTCTCAAAGTGTGAATTGTAATAAATTCTCCCTCTCTTCCTTTCTCCCTCCTTTCATTCATTCATTCTTTACTTCATTCCTTCCTTAAGTTATTTCTATGGGCAATTGCTTTGTCATAGCAGTAAGAAAAGTAACTGATGCACAGATATATATTGATATTTTATAACAGAAGGATTATAGTTGAAATGTCATACAAATTTTATGTGTTGTTACTAAGGATAAGAGTCAACAAAAATTATTTTATAGGAAATTACTTGGGCTCTTCTCAGAATATGGTAAACAAATTCTCTGTCTTGAAAATATGGAACATCATCATTGCTAAAAATGTGTCATCATTTAACTGAAATAGCATGAATAGAAATACTCTTGTAGTGAAATGAGTAGAAAGAGACCATGTTTCATTTTATGTGTAAGGCCAATTTAACTGGACTTTTCCAGTTCCTTGGGAAAATAATCACTTTCATTATGTTCAATGTAAAAATGCAGCATTATTTCAAGAAAATAGTTAAATAAATAAATTTATATTTCTGGGTTTCATCTGATCTCTATCTACTGTTTACAGTTCCTCTCCTGTATCTTTCCATGATACCCATCTTACACACGAACCCTGTATTAATGCTTTGCTTCAGATCCACAGAAACACAGCAAAGTATTTTGTGTCTCCAATTCACCATCCTCAGAACGTTCAGCACACAGTCTTTAAATTATTTTTGATAAGAGTGACATATTTTATTGAAAACTCAAGTTTTATGGCCAGAACTAAACAAATGTTCAAAGGAGCTTCAGAGGACTGTTGTAAATGTAGGGTTGTACATTACCATTTAAAAAACAATGATGGTATCTTTCAGACTTACAAAATAATTATCTGAAGAGTATAACTGATGTTCGTTAGGAACATGAGTAGCATAAATAACCATACATTGGAGATATTGCACCAGCTAGATACAGGTGTCAAGTTCACAATTGATAATCAAGCCATTGGGCACATCTGTGAAGAAAAGAAAAATAGTTAAGGAAAATCTTGAGAACGTCTGCTGGAAATTGTCTAACTGATATAGAAAGACCCAGCTCATAGTAGGTGGGACCATTCCCTGGGCAGGTGGATAGATTGGAAAGAACTGCTTCCATACTTTGGCAGACTGGCAAGTGAGAAAGTATGACCCTCTGTCAGCTCTTCCTGTGGACATGATGTGGCCAGGTCTCTCATTCCTAATGTTGGTATGAATCTTCCTGTTGTGCAGATAAACTGTAAACAGAAACTAATAATAGACTCCTTGCCTCCTCCCAACTTGTTTGTGTTCTGTATTCATTCAGCAAGAGGAAGATGAAACAAATACAATCACCTGAACTACATTCTTATACCTAAGGTAAACTCATGTGGCTGCTGCAATTAAAGCACAGCAGACCACTGCTGTTTCCACAACAGTCTCTGAGCAGAAGCATGAAGTCCTCAGAAAAATAGGGCATCTCCTTCACAGCAGTAGCTCTGAGATGAAAGGCAATGCATATCAGAACACATGAAAAGAGAAACAGGTCAAGCTCCTATGAAATGCACATGCTCCCCCTCTCCTTCTAACTAAAAGCTCAGAAATTTTAGTGTTCAGTGGTGAAGCACAATGCTGCTCTTTGAAGACAAAAGCTAGCTATAAGAGCTGTATTTGGACACTGAAGAAGACTAGAGAATAAAAACCTCATGCTTGTGGATTGGCCGAATTAATATTATAAAAATTAGCATATTACCAAGCACAATCCACAAATGGGACACAATAACAAATCAATATTTTTCACAGAATTTTTTAAAAATGCTAAAGTTCATATGGCATCACAAAGCATCCCAAGTAGGAAAAGCAATCCTTAGGAGAAATGCAATGCTGGCGATATCATAATACTTGTTCTTGTATTATATTAGAGTCCTAGCAATAAAAGCAGCATGGTACTGGTATAAAAGCAGAGATATAGACTAATGGAATTGAATATACGCCCATAGTTACAGTACCTAATTTTTTACAAGTTGTCAAAAACATACATTGAAGAAATGACAGCTTTTTTAACAAACTGGATTGGAGAAACTGGTTTTCTACATGTAGAAAGATAAAACTAGATCCATTAACTCTCAGTTGGCAGAGAAAATCAATTATAAATGGATGAAAGTCCTTAAGGTAAGATCTGAAAGTCTGAAGCTGTTAGAGAAAAATCTAGAGAAAACATTTCAAGATGCAGGCACAGACAGAGATGTTCTGAAAAGGACTCCAGTAGCACAGGAAATAATCCCAGCAATTGATAAGTGAGATTACATGGAATTCATAAGCTTCTGAAAAGTAAAATAATTGCCAGAGGGAAGAGACTAGTCTTCGGAATACCCTTAATCTACACACCAGAAGATTCGTATTTAAAATATGTAAAGAACTGCAATGCGGGGCTGGACAGGTGGCTCAGGGGTTAAGCCTCCGCCTTGCAGGCGGAAGGTCCTGAGTTCGGATCCCAGATCCCACGTATAGACGCCAGGCAGAAGCGGGGGCGGCCTGCGCTTCTGGTCCTGGTAAGGTGGAGCCTGTGAATCCCGGGGCAGAAGGAGCTGGAGGCGTCCATGGTGGTTCGCGAATTCGTCCGTGGTTCTACACATACTCAGACACACACACAGACACACACAGACACACACACGTGCACGCACATACACATGCATATGCACACAGTTGGATAAATAATAATAATAAAAAATTTTTAAAAAAAAGAACTGCAATGCTTAAAGACAAAAAAAAATCATTCAACAAATAATATGAGGTAATAAACTGAATATCCAGTTCTCAAAAGGAGAAATATAAATACATATCCAGTCTTTTATTTAAGTATGAACATTTTTAGCTCTCAGGGAAATGCAAACCAAACTGCTTTTAAGACTTCATCTCACCCCAGTCAAGATGCCTAAGATCAACAACACAAGTAACAACAAATTCTGGTGAGGACATGGGGCCAGAGGTCCTTTCAATATTGCTGGTGGGAATGTAAACTTGTGCAGCCATGATGAAAGCCAGGGTAAAGGTTCTTCAAGAAACAGAGCTACACAGGGAAATTTGTGGAAGCGGGGCGGAGGGGTGTTTAAGATTGTAAGAGACAAGGATGGGAGGAGTAATAATATGCAATATACTCCACACAAGTTAGGGCGGAAGCAATCATAATAGGACTTTGCATGACCTGCACTATGTCCAACACATTATTGACCCCACAAAGTCTAGCATGGACTAAAGCCACTAGGATCTTTGGAGGCTAGGGACTGACAGTCACAGTAGTGTTCCTAAGCTTAAGGGGAACACAGGAAAGGGTTCTGGGATATGCCCCTGGGTCCTTGCACCTCATCGGAGAGGAGGACCCAGAGGAGAGTTTGGCATGCACAGTAAAGGATGCTCTGGGAATTGGGGGGAGGCACTGGGGTATGGGGAGGGAGGGGAGAGGGGAAGGGGGAGCAGAGGGGTTGGGGGGAGGTGGAGGGAGGAAGAGGACCAGTGTACCTGTTAAGTTTGTATGAGCGGAAATAATAATAAAAAAAAAGAAAAGAAACAGAGCTACAACATGACCCAACTAGAACACTAGCTGATACCTGATGGATTCCAAGTCAACATACTGTAGAGATCACTGTTCATCCATGTTCATTGTTATACTTTTCACAATAGCCAGGAAATGAAGAACACAGCCTAGATGCCCTTTAACAAACAATACAGTACATTTTATTGTGTAGCTTCCTCCAAAATGTAACATTCTCTCTTTTGGGCAGGAAGGAGACTCAAAAGAAAGAGGAAGTAGACAATACACATAAGGACATACATATAAGACAATACATATAAGTAAGTGATACTTGCACAGTTCAGGAAGCTCCTAGAAGCTACCAGATTCCTAAGGTCCTGTGATAGTCAATCCTGGGTGTCAACCTGACCACACCTGACATTAACCAAGATCAGCCACCTGCAGAGATGATCCAGATCAATACATTTACAATACAAAGACCAGCCCTAGATCTGATTGGAACCTCCCAGTAGCAGACCAGATAAAAGGAAACATAGAACGGAAGACTTTGAAGAGAGAATCTCTGCTTCTTTGACTCTCCAGGAATCCTCCAGCCTTCAGCTGTCACCAACTGGCCTACTGGACTGAGCAGCTCTGAGCCTCCAGGATGTTTGCAGTGACTTAGCCTGTCTCCAACTTCAGCCACCAGTCATGTCACCTCTGCCGTGAAAGACTGTTTCTCCCCCTTTAGAATCATAAACTGAATAAATCTCCCTTTCTCCCTTAAATTGCTTGACTTTGAATGCTCTCTCACAGCAATAGTTAAGAATAACTATTACAGATCTTTTCTCAAGGTTCTTTAATCAAATACATATATATGCAATTTTCATGATTGGCTAAGCCAGATCAGGTGGAATTGTTTCTTCTATCTGCCATTCATGTTCCATCTGGGTGTAACTAGACATTTGTTCACATCTCCCCAAAAAGTCACACAGCACATACATACAATATTTTGTGTGGCTATAAAGAATTATATTATTAAAAAATAAATAAATAAAAAGAATTATATTATTATATCAGCAGGAAAATGAATAGAACTGGAAATCATTATGTTAAGCAAAATAAGTGAGAATTGGAAAGACAAATATCCCCACATTTTCTCTCAAATGTGGAACGTGTGTGTGTGTGTGTGTGTGTGTGTGTGTGTGTGTGTGTGTGTGTTGACTCCTTGAATCTTGGAAGGATATCACAAGAAGATAGGAACAGATTTTAATGGGTGGAGGACAATGGGAGGATAATGGAATATAAACAAGAAATCAGGAGTGGGAATTACATAGGAGAAGGAAAGGAACTAGAGGAGGGCAGAAAGCATGTAGCAAGACAGTGGGAATAAATGAGAATAGCTATGACAGTGTATGCAAACCTAACAGTTCAATCACAAAAATTATAAAAGGGGAAATTAAAACTCTACTTAGAAAAGGGGACTCTTCCATGAATAAATGCACTATAACTTATGTAATGGAGAACAGAGAAGCAAGAGATATTCTTACCTCCACATTACAAGGAAATCAAGATATCACAATGAACTTCCTCCCTAAGACATGCAGTTTTCTGAACTGCAAGATTAATGTCGTGGTCCAGTTGCTAAACAGTTTCCCAGGTTATCTATTCGGCATTCCTAGCCAGAACACGCAGAGAGTAATCACTCACATTCTTCACTAGCAGCATCCACAGTAATTATGTCTGAACTATTTCGATACACACTTGGATTCGCCAAAAGAAGATGCATCCTATAAAACAATAAACTAGCCAAATCAGTCTGTTTTACCAAAAGTGGACTCTATGTATAATTTCTTTTGGAGACAGAAGATATTTTACTCTTTCACACAACTCCCAATAAGTTTTAAGCACTAAATGGAAATTTTAATTGGCTTAATTGGAGATTTAATTATCTCTTACCTAGAGTACAACAACCTGCGATTTATCTAGTCCCACTCCAACCAATTCGTCTAAGAAAAATAGCTCTGATCTGCTTAAACAACAATGGCAATGCTCATCGCAGACTACATGGGATTCTTTGAAACTCTAGCTCCAATCTACTCCTCCATTTTCTCTCTTCCATTTTCCTTCACAGATGAGACATACTCCTTTCTCACAGCATTGACCCTTTCACCATTTCTTCACTATAGCCTGAAGTTCCACATGCCAATGTATAAAATTCCACATCAAATACTTCACACAAGTCAGGACTGCAGCAGCCAGGAAGTAGCCACAATGTGATTGGACCTTGCCTGACCTGTTCAATGGCTGACATGTCAACAACCCCCCAAAGTCTAGCATGGATCAAAAGGAAGAAGGTTTCAGGCAGTAGGATCCTTAGAGGCAAGGAATTAACAGTCATAATAGAGTTCCCATCCTAGCTCCCAGAGGGCAGACTAAGAAGGAGCCCCAAGCTATGACGCCGAGTTCTGAACCCTTGCTAATGGAGACGACTCAGGGGGAAATTCAGTGCCCACATAAACAAATGCTCTGGAAGATGGAAGGGAGAAAGCAGGAAGCACCAAGACAGGAGGAGGGAAGGAAAAGTGGTGAGGGGGGCACATTGGGAAGGGGGGAAATGTATTGGGGGACAACAGAAGAGAAGGGAGGAGGAAGGGAGTACCTACTGAGCTTGTATAACTGGCAAAAACTAATAAAAAATAAAGAAATACCACATCAAAGTTCACTATTCCTTTACTTAATATGCTTTCCCTTTTGTTTACTGTCATGGAACCTTAGTCATATCTTGGGCAGTAATGAACCAAAGAGTACCTACAGCAAAGAGAAAGACACAGAGTCGAGTTCATTTAAAAATAAATGAGTGGCTGAAGAGATCATAGGAAGTAAGGATGACGACTTGCTTTGCAAGCATGAGGACCAGAGTTTAGATCTCAGCACCCAGGTAAAAAGTCAGGCATGGTCCTTTACATACTTGTAAACTTCAGCACTATAGGGGTGGGATACAGAAACAGGAGGATAACTGGAGTCTGGTGGGTTCCAGCCTGGCCCAAAAGTAAACTCAAGCATTAGGTCCAGGAAGAGTCCTGACTCAAAGGAACAAAGTAGAGAATGATAGACGAAGATACCCAATGCCCTCTTCTGGCCTCTCTGCATCTGTCCTCTCCACACACACATATTCTACACACACATAAACCATACATTCACCAAAAAATTAAAATTAAAAATAAATACATTTTGACTGATGCAAAATGGATAGACAGAACTTTCTTCTGCTCCTGACTCTTCTCTCTCAATGAAAAGTGAAGTGCTGTTCAGGGATTTTGTCTGGAAGAATTTGTAATATTATACAAAGTGTTTTATGCTGTCAGTGTCTCCAGTATTTCCCTCCAAATGGCATCCCATTGCAGGAGCTTGGATAGGATCCTTCTTTTTCCTTGGAGGCAAGGGATTGACAGCCACAGTAGTGTTCCTATGCTTAAGGGGAACACAAGAAAGAGTTCAGGGAAATGCCACTGTGTCCTTGTATGTCATCGGAGAGGAAGACCAAGAGGAGAGTTAGGCATACACAATAAAGGACTCTCTGGGAATTGGGGGGGGGAGGCACTGAGAGACGGGGAGGGAGGGAAGGGGAGCAGGGGGTTCAGGGGGAGGAGGAGGGGGGAGGGAACTGGTCTACCTATTAAGTTTGTATGAGCGGAAATAATAATAATAAATGTTAAAAAAAGAAAAAAAATTTTAAATACAAAAAAAAAAAATCCTCCTTCTTTTATCAAGAAAATGCTGTGTCGGCCAAACACACAGTGGGAAGAATCACTGCTATCTCATTCCCTCATGTCCCCTAGTGTTTGATCGCACCAAGTTACCAGTAGCTTCCAAAATTACATTGTAGAAAAGATGGAGGTTTGCATTTTAACTGAAAGATTTCCTGACTAGTAAGCAGGCTATAAGAGCAAGTTTGACATTTTGAAATCCTCAAATGTTTGAGGCAAGAATTTGAAAAGCAAAATTCTGGGAGCAGTTTAGTCTATTAGGTAAGGAAGTTGGGGAGTTATCAAGGCAGCAAAGTGCACCCAATTTATTAAGTCTCTCCACTTCATTTTAGAGTAAGTGATAAATGATATGGTCATTCAAAGGTCTTAGGAAAAGCCAACTTCTTAAGGATGATAAATCATATGATGAGAATGGTTCTGTTTGAACCCTCATTTCAGGGTCAGCAAGAAAATCACAGCCTCTATGAAGACTCCATTGAAAGACTGTTTAATAAGTTAGCCAATATAGGAAGCATATTGCCTTCATTCCCAATTTTCTCTATCTTGCAAAAATAGATTCAGAAACTCAAACGGGAAGGGAAACATATAGGATGATTGTAAACTTTTAAGAAATAAGAGGTAGTCTAGGTAGATTTTAGAAGTTCCTGAAACTACATAAAGCTTTTAGGTTATGCTGCAAAAGAAAATCAACAAACCATAATCCAGAACTTCAGAGACTCTATATCAACCACCTAGAACTAGGCCAGCCTAAACTCTCCCCATCCTGAAGCTTAGGGAAATTTGCGAAAGAGGGGCAGTGAGATTGTAAGAGCACAAGGATGGGAGGAGCAATGATATGCAAGATACTCCACACAAGTTAGGGCCAAAGCAATCATAATTGGACTTTGCATGCCCTGCACAATGTCCAACACACTATTGACCACACAAAGTCCAGCAAGATCCTTGTAGACAAGGGATTGACAGCCACAGTAGTGTTCCTATGCTTAAGGGGAACACGGGAAAGGGTTCAGAGAAATGCCACTGAGTCCATGTACGTCATCAGAGAGGAGGGCCCAGAGGAGAGTCTGGTATGCACATTAAAGGATTCTCCAGGGATTGGAGGGGGAGGCACTGGGGGATGGGGAGGGAGGGGTAAGCGGAGGGGGAACAGGGGGTTCGGGAGGAGGAGGAGGGAGGGAGGGAACCGGTGTACCTACTACGTTTGTATGAGCGGAAATAATAATAAAAAATGTTAAAAAACTTTTAAAAAAAACTTGTAACTCCTCGGGTTAAATAGCTCCACGCCTACGCCCCCATCCTCCCTTTACACCCCACACCCCTCCGCCTGTCGGGACCCGCGCGCGCGGTCCAGCCGCGCCTCATCCCGCGCCCTAGGTAAGTCTACTCTCACACCCGCCCACCAGGACCCCAGGCCAAATAATTCAGTTTAGTGAAATTCAGAGATCATAAGAGTTAAAACGACAATGCCAAAGTCAAAGTTCAAATCCATGAGAAGCAACAATCAAGTAAACAAATTTCCCACTGAAGAAATTAATCCCATAATGTCAGACTCCAACCAGAACAAACCCACGGAAAAAGGCCAAGAAAGACTCACTCGGGATAAGGTCTTTCAAAATATGATCATTACCATGTTCAATACTATGAAAGAGGAAATCCGGGAGGAATTACATAATCGAATCAATCGCTTTGAAGAGGAACACAACAGACATCTGGAGGAGTTGAGAAAAACAGTGCAAGAAACAAAAAGTGGCATAGACCCGTTAAAACAAACTCGAGCAGAGTTTAAAACTGAGCTAAAAGACAAGTTATCTTCAACCCAGAACGCCACAGAGAGTCTTAATAACAGAACTAACGAAGCAGAAAACAGAATTTCAGACCTTGAAGATAAAGTGGGAGTACTAACCAGCTCAATGGAAGAGGTTGTTAAAGCCAAAAAGATACTTGAGAGAAATATCCAAGAGATATGGGACACCCTGAAGAAGCCTAACATGTGTATTCATGGAATACCGGAGCAAGAATCTCAAAATACCACCCCTGAGGAAATTTTTCAAACGATCATCAAGGAAAACTTTCCTCATCTAAAAAAAGAGAGGCCCATCCATATACAAGAGGCATTCCGCACCCCAAACAGATACGACCAAAATAGAAGCACCCGACGGCAAATAATAGTTAAAACACTCCACATTCAAGAAAAAGAACTGGTGCTGAGAGCTTCAAGGGAGAAAAAACAAGTCACTTTTATAGGTAAACCTATTAAAAAAACAATTGACTTTCCAGTCGAAACAGTAAAAGCAAGAAGAGCTTGGAGTGACATACTTCAAGTATTGAATAAGCAAAAATGTCAACCCAGGCTGATTTACCCTGCAAAACTGTCAGTCATGATTGAGGGAGAAAGAAAAATTTTCCAGCACAAAGACGACTTTAAGGGATACATGTCCACCAAACCAGGCCTTCAAAAACTGCTAGAAATGATACTGAAGCATGAAGAAAAAAACAGGCATATCCAGGAGAACAGAAGGCAAATATAACACCATTAAAAGTGAAGCAATATACTTATAAAAGCTACTGAACATAATAAATGTCTAGAATTAACAATAGTTTCTCGATTATAACACTAAATGTTAATGGACTTAATTCACCGAACAAGAGACACAGATTACAAACGTGGATTAAAAATCACAATCCATCAATCTGCTGCCTGCAGGAAACCCATCTCACCACAAAAGATAGGCACACCCTAAAAATAAAAGGCTGGTCAAAAATTCTACAAGCAAATGGAAGCAGAAAACAGGCAGGGGTAGCCATTATGCTATCAGACAAAGTGGATTTCAAACCAAAGAAAATTATAAGAGACATGGATGGATACTACATTTTAGTTACAGGTACAATTCACCAGGAAGACTTCACAATACTGAACATATATGCACCCAATACGGGCCCCTCCACATTCATTAAGAAAACCCTACAGCGTCTAAAGCAAGAAATCAACGCCCACACGATAATTCTTGGGGACTTCAACACCGCCCTCTCAACATGGGATAGATCAACAGGTCAAAAGCTTAACAGAGACACTTTGGAACTTAATCAAACCCTGAAAGAAATGGAACTTACAGATCTCTATCGAACTTTTCACCCACGCACCAAAAAATACACATTTTTCTCAGCAGCACACGGAACCTTCTCTAAAATAGATCACATATTGGGCGACAAAACGAATCTACACATATACAAAAAAGTTGAAATTCTAACCTGTGCCCTATCAGACCACCACGGCCTAAAGCTGGACATCCACAACACATCAAACAAGAGAAAATACACTAACTCCTGGAAACTTAATACTATGATGCTGAATGAGAACTGGATTCAGGAAGAAATTAAGAAGGGAATTCAAGATTTCCTGAAAGTGAATGATAACGAAAATACAACTTACCAAATCTCTGGGACACAATGAAAGCTGTTCTAAGAGGTAAGTTCATAGCTCTTAATGCCTATGTCAAAAAAATGGAAACATCAGAAATAAACAACTTAACAGTGCAGCTTAAAGCTTTAGAGAAACTAGAGCAATCTGATCCCAAAAGTAGTAGAAGAGAGGAGATTAGCAAAATAAGGGGAGAAATATCTGAAATCGAGATTAAGAAAACGATAGAAAAAAATCAACCAGTCAAAAAGCTGGTTCTTTGAAAAAAATCAATAAGATTGACACACCCCTAGCTAAATTAACCAAAAGCAAGAGAGAGAAAAACCAAATTAACAAAATTAGAAATGAACATGGAGATATCACTACTGATACCCAAGAAATCCAGAGAATTATAACATCATATTTCAAAAACTTATACTCTGTGAAGTTTGACAACACAAAAGAGATGGATGAATTTCTAAGTAAACACAACCTACCTAAGTTGAATCAGGAAGTTGTAAATTATTTAAATAGTCCTATAACATATAAGGAAATTGAGGAAGTAATCTCGAATCTTCCCACCAAAAAATGTCCTGGACCAGATGGATTCAGCACAGAGTTCTACCAGACATTTAAGGAGTTAATAACACCAATACTCCTTAAACTGTTCCATTAAATAGCAAAGGAAGGAACACTACCAAATTCCTTCTATGAAGCTAATATCATTTTAATCCCAAAACCTAATAAAGATTCACTTAAAAAAGAAAACTATAGGCCGATCTCCCTGATGAACACAGACGCAAAGATTCTCAACAAAGTCTTAGCGAATCGGATTCAAAAACATATTAAAAAGATCATTCATGGGGACCAAGTAGGCTTCATCCCCGGCACACAAGGTTGGTTCAACATACGCAAATCAATAAATGTAATTCATCATGTAAACCAGTCCAAAGTCCAAGACCACATGATACTCTCGATAGATGCAGAAAAAGCTTTTGACAAGATCCAACAGCCTTTTATGATCAAAACGCTAGAGACAGTAGGAATGGAAGGAACCTTTATCAATGTAATAAAAGCTGTATACAACAAGCCCACAGCAAGGATTATGCTCAATGGGAAACAATTGGAAGCATTCCCACTTCGATCAGGAACTAGACAAGGCTGTCCACTCTCACCACTTCTATTCAATATCGTACTTGAAGTCTTAGCTGAAGCCATAAGACAAGAAAGGGACATAAGAGGGATTCAAATCGGCAAGGAAGAAGTCAAGCTATCCCTATTTGCAGATGACATGATCTTATACCTGATTGATCCCAAAAACTCCACCAGGAAGCTCCTGGAACTAATTGAGAAGTTCAGCAGGGTGGCAGGATACAAAATAAATGTGCAAAAATCAGAGGCCTTCCTATATGCCCAGAATGAAAGAAGTGAAACAGCCTTGAGAGAAACAATCCCATTTACTATAGCCCCTAAAAAAATGAAATACCTTTGTATAAACCTAACTAAGGAGGTAAAAGGCCTTTACAATGAAAACTTTAGATCCCTAAAGAAAGAAATAGCAGAAGACACCAGAAGGTTGAAAGACCTCCCTTGTTCCTGGATTGGCAGAATCAACATCGTAAAAATGACCATCCTACCAAAGGCAATATACAGATTCAATGCTATACCAATCAAAATCCCAAAGCAATTCTTCAAAGAAGTTGACCAAGCAATCTCAAAGTTCATATGGAGGCACAAAAGACCCAGGATAGCAAAAACAATCCTGAGTAACAAAAACAGAGCTGGAGGTATTGCTATACCAAACCTTAGTCTGTACTACAAATCCATAGTTGTAAAGACAGCCTGGTACTGGCTCCAAAATAGACACACAGATCAATGGATAAGGATTGAAGACCCAGATATAAGCCCACAGTTACAGCCATTTGGTCTTTGACAAAGGGGCCCAAAGAATCCAATGGAAAAAGAACAGCATCTTCAACAAATGGTGCTGGCAAAACTGGATCTCCACATGCAGAAGATTAAAGCTGGACTCGTACTTGTCACCATGTACAAGACTTAACTCCAAATGGATCAAGGACCTTGATATCAGGCCAGAGACTATAAAAACCATAGTTGAAAGGATAGGGAACTCCCTCGAGCTGATTGGGCTAGGCCAACACTTCCTAAACAGACATCCAATGGCACAGTCACTGCTACCAACTCTCAACAGTTGGGATCTTGTGAAATTAAAGAGCTTCTGTTCAGATAAAGAGATTATAACGCGAGCTCAAAGGCAACCCACAGAATGGGAGAAAATCTTCACTAACCACACATCTGATAGAACTCTGCTGTCCAGAGTGCACAAAAACTTAGAAAACTAAACACCAAGGAAACCAATGGCCCAATTAAAAAATGGGCCCTGGAACTTACAAGAAACTTTACCAGGGATGAAATTAAAATGTCTAACAAATACCTTAAAAAATGCTCCACTTCTTTAGCCATCATGGAAATGCAAATCAAAACTTCCCTGAGATATCATCTCACCCTGGTCAGGATGGCAAAAATCCACAATACTAACAATGACAAATGCTGGAGAGGATGTGGAGAGAGGCGAACTCTCCTACATTGCTGGTGGGAATGCAGGCTCATACAGCCACTCTGGCGAGCCATTTGGAGATTCTTAAAGAAATTAAAGATTGAAATGCCATATGACCCTGCTATTCCACTTTTGGGAATAACCCCCCATGCAGCAGAGGTTCGCCTCGATAGCACAAGCACGACCATGTTCATAGCAGCACTGTTTACAATAGCAAAGTCATGAAATCAGCCCAAATGTCCAACAATTGACGAGTGGATAAGGAAACTGTGGTATATCTATACAATGGAGTACTACTCAGCCATCAAAAATGATGAATTACTGGAATTTGCTGGAAAATGGATGTCATTAGAAACAATTATATTAAGTGAAGTATCCCAGACCCAGAAAATTAAGCACCGTATGTACTCCCTAATAGGTGGCTCCTAGTACCAAACCCACCCAGCCCACCTAGAGACAGTAATTCCAAGGATTATGAACAGGAGGGATGAGGTAGGAGGTCCACACCAGAAACAAGGGGAGAAGGGACCATGTTACAGCAGGGAAAATAGGCCTCCACCAAGGACCCAAATAAGTAATGAGACATCTGATTAAGTTCACAGACTTTTGTTCCTGATCATTTACTACTGAGGGGGTGTGATCTCACCAGAAGAGGAAGGCATATAGTCTGGCAGATAAAAAGTAACCATTTTGCAAATGGGTGATAGACCCCTCCCTTACTGTGGTTTCCCACTTTTATTACATCTACCTTTGAATGTGCTTTTATCACAAGACTCTAACAGCTTTTTGTCTCTGGCCAGGGGGTAACATACAATGCCCACCAGGATGGAGTGAAGGGCATTGCAGGAGCAGCAAAACTGCAAAGAAAATCAACAAACCACAATCCAGAACTTCAGAGACTCTCTATCAACCACCTAGAACTAGGCCAGCTTAGTCTCTCCCCATCTTGAAGCTCAGGGAAATTTGCGGAAGAGGGGGCGGTAAGAGTGTAAGAGCAAAAGGATGGGAGGAGCAATGATATGTAAGATACTCTATACTAGTTAGGGCTGAAGCAATCATAATTAGACTTTGCATGCCCTGCGCATTGTCCAACACACTGTTGACCTCACAAAGTCTAGCATCTGCTAAAGGCACCAAGATCCTTGGAGGCAAGGGATTGGCAGCCACAGCAATGTTCCTATACCTAAGGGGAACATGGGAAAGGGTTCAGGGAAAGGCCACTGGGTCCTTGTACGTCATCGGAGAGGAGGGCCCAGAGGAAAATCAGACATGCACAAGAAAGCACTCTCTGGGAATTGGGGTGGGAGGCACTGGAGAATGGGGAGGGAGAGGGGTCGGGAGGGGTAGCAGGGGGTACAGGGAGAGGAGGAGGGAGGGAGGGAACTGGTGTATCTAATAAGTTTGTATGAGCTGAAATAATAATTTAAAAAAAAACTTGTAACTATGTTACAAGCTTTGTCTTCAACTACAAGTAATGGGGATGCGGATGGAGCTTATCTAAATTTAATTTAAGCAAACCTCTCATTTTCAATGAAACATCCCCACCATCACCAGCCCCCAGCTTTAAACCTGACCACATTCAGGAAGTTCTGTGATTCCCTGAAGGTCCCAGGTCACCAAATAGCATACTATGAAGTTTGATCACACCATGCCACTCTTTTTCACTGCTCAAGTGTTTCATCTACATCATGGCACCATTAATAGCCACTCTCGCTCCCTTTCACCCCACCCTGCTCCACCGGTCGGGACACACGCGAGCGGTCCAGCCGGGCCTCACCCCGCGACTCTAGGTAAGCCAGGGACTCGCCAGCCCACCAGAACCCCAGTTCAGCCCAAAGGGACCCGGCTCCGACTCCCGCCATCCAGCCGGAGCCGTGCGCGCAGGGCGGAGGGACGAGAAGGACCTCCCCCTGCGCCCGGCCCCGCCCCAGCTGCCCTCGGGTTAAATAGCTCCACGCCCACGCCCCCATCCTCCCATTCCCCACCCCACTCCGCTGGTCGGGACGCGGGCTGTCCAGCCGGGTCTCACCCGTGACCTAGGAAAGCTCTGTCCATGAACACCCCCAGAACCCCAGGCCAAATAATTCAGTTTAGTGAAATTGAAAGATCTTAAGAGTTATAAACGACAATGCCAAAGTCAAAGTGCAAATCCATGAGAAGCAACACTCAAGTAAACAAATTTCCCACTGAAGAAATTAATCCCGTAATGTTAGACTCCAACCAGAACAAACCCGCAGAAAAAGGCCAAGAAAGCCTGACCCAGGATAACGACTTTCAAAATATGATCATTACCATGTTCAATACTATGAAAGAGGAAATCCGGGAGGAATTACATAATCGAATCAATCGCTTTGAAGAGGAACACAACAGACATTTGGAGGAGCTGAGAAAAACAGTGCAAGAAACAAAAACTGGCATAGAGTAGTTAAAACAAACTCAAGCAGAGTTTAAAACTGAGCTACAAGACAAGTTATCTTCAACCCAGAACGCCACAGAGAGTCTTATCAACAGAACTAACGAAGCAGAAAACAGAATTTCAGACCTTGAAGATAAAGTGGGAGTACTAACCAGCTCAATGGAAGAGGTTGTTAAAGCCAAAAAGATACTTGAGAGAAATATCCAAGAGATATGGGACACCCTGAAGAAGCCTAACATGCGTATTCATGGAATACCAGAGCAAGAATCTCAAAATACCACCCCTGAGGAAATTTTTCAAACGATCATCAAGGAAAACTTTCCTCATCTAAAAAAAGAGAGGCCCATCCATATACAAGAGGCATTGCGCACCCCAAACAGATACGACCAAAACAGAAGCACCCAACGGCAAATAATAGTTAAAACATTCCACATTCAAGATAAAGAACTGGTGCTGAGAGCTTCAAGGGAGAAAAAACAAGTCACATTTAAAGGTAACCCTATTAAAAAAACAAATGACTTCTCAATGGAAACAGTAAAAGCAAGAAGAGCTTGGAGAGACATACTTCAAGTATTGAATGAGCAAAAATCTCAACCCAGGCTGATTTACCCTGTAAAATTATCAGTCATGATGGAGGGAGAAAGAAAAACTTTCCAGCACAAAGACAACTTGAAGGGATACATGTCCACCAAACCAGGCCTTCAAAAACTGCTAGAAATGATACTCAAGCATGAAGAAAAAAACAGGCATATCCAGGAGAACAGAAGGCAAATATAACGTCATTAAAAGCGAAGCAATATACTTATAAAAACTACTAAACATAATAAATGTCTAGAATTAACAATAGTTTCTCCATTATAACACTAAATGTTAATGGAATTAATTCACCGATCAAGAGACACAGATTACAAACGTGGATTAAAAATCACAATCCATCAATCTGCTGCCTGCAGGAAACCGATCTCACCACAAAAGGTAGGCACGCTCTAAAAATAAAAGGCTGGTCAACAATTCTACAAGCAAATGGAAGCAGAAAACAGGCAGGGGTAGCCATTATGTTATCAGACAAAGTGGACTTCAAACCAAAGAAAATTATAAGAGACACGGATGGATACTACATTTTAGTCACAGGTACAATTCACAAGGAAGACTTCACAATACTGAACATATATGCACCCAATACGAGCCCCTCCACATTCATTAAGAAAACCCTACAGCGTCTAAAGCAAGAAATCAACCCCCAAACGATAATTCTTGGGGACTTCAACACCGCCCTCTCAACATGGGATGAATCAACAGGTCAAAAGCTTAACAGAGACACTTTGGAACTTATTCAAACCCTGAAAGAAATGGACCTTACAGATCTCTATCGAACTTTTCACCCACGCACCAAAGAATACACATTTTTCTCAGCAGCACACGGAACCTTCTCCAAAATAGATCACATATTGGGCCACAAAACGAATCTACACATATACAAGAAAGTTGAAATTCTAACCTGTGCCCTATCAGACCACCACGGCCTAAAGCTGGACATCCACAACACATCAAACAAGAGAAAATACACTAACTCCTGGAAACTTAACACTATGATGCTGAATGAGAACTGCATTCAGGAAGAAATTAAAAAGGAAATTCAAGATTGCCTGAAAGTGAATGATAGTGAAAATACAACTTACCAAAATCTCTGGGACACAATGAAAGCTGTTCTAAGAGGTAAGTTCATAGCTCTTAATGCCTACATGAAAAAAATGGAAACATCAGAAATAAACAACTTAACAGTGCAGCTTAAAGCTTTAGAAAAACTAGAGCAATCTGATCCCAAAAGTAGTAGAAGAGAGGAGATTAGCAAAATAAGGGGAGAAATATCTTAAATCGAGATTAAGAAAACGATAGAAAAAATCAACCAGTCAAAAAGCTGGTTCTTTGAAAAAATCAATAAGATAGATACACCCCTAGCTAAATTAAACAAAAGCAAGAGAGAGAAAACCCAAATTAACAAAATTAGAAATGAACATGGAGTTATCACTACTGATACCCAAGAAATACAGAGAATTATAATATCATATTTCAAAAACTTGTACTCTGTGAAGTTTGACAACACAAAAGAGATGGATGAATTTCTAAGTAAACACAACCTACCTAAATTGAATCAGGAAGTTGTGAATTATTTAAATAGTCCTATAACATATAAGGAAATTGAAGAAATAATCTCTAATCTTCGCACCAAAAAATGTCCTGGGCCAGATGGATTCAGCACAGAATTCTACCAGACATTTAAGGAATTAATAACACCAATACTCCTTAAACTGTTCCATCAAATAGCAAAGGAAGGAACACTACCAAATTCCTTCTATGAAGCTAATATCATTTTAATCCCAAAACTTAATAAAGATTCACTTAAAAAGAAAACTATAGGCCGATCGCTCTGATGAACACAGATGCAAAGATTCTCAACAAAGTCTTAGCAAATCGGATTCAAAAACATATCAAAAAAATCATTCACGGGGACCAAGTAGGCTTTATACCCGGCACACAAGGTTGGTTCAACATACGCAAATCGATAAATGTAATTCATCATATAAACCAGTCCAAAGTCCAAGACCACATGATACTCTCGATAGATGCAGAAAAAGCCTTTGACAAGATCCAACAGCCTTTTATGGTCAAAACGCTAGAAACTGTAGTAATAGAAGCAACCATTATCAATATAATAAAAGCTGTATACAACAAGCCCACAGCAAGGATTATGCCCAATGGGGAACAATTGGAAGCATTCCCACTTCGATCAGGAACTAGACAAGGCTGTCCACTCTCACCACTTCTATTCAATATTGTACTTGAAGTCTTAGCTGAAGCCATAAGACAAGTAAGGGACATAAGAGGGATTGAAATCGGCAAGGAAGAAGTCAAGCTATGCCTATTTGCAGATGACATGATCTTATACCTGAGTGATCCCAAAAACACCACCAGGAAGCTCCGGGAACTAATTGAGAAGTTCAGCAGGGTGGCAGGATACAAAATAAATGTGCAAAAATCAGAGGCCTTCCTATATGCCCAGAATGAAAGAAGTGAAAAAGCCTTGAGAGAAACAATCCCATTTAATATAGCCCCTAAAAAAATGAAATACCTTGGTATAAACCTAACCAAGGAGGTAAAAGACCTTAATAATGAAAACTTTAAAACCCTACAGAAAGAAATAGCAGAAGACACCAGAATGTGGAAAGACTTCCCTTGTTCCTGGATGGGCAGAATCAACATCATAAAAATGACCATCCCACCAAAGGCAATATACAGATTCAATGCTATACCAATCAAAATCCCAAAGCAATTCTTCAAAGAAGTTGACCAAACAATCTCAAAGTTCATATGGAGGCACAAAAGACCCAGGATAGCAAAGACAATCCTGAGTAACAAAAACACTGCTGGAGGTATTACCATACCGAACCTTAGTCTATACTACAAATCCATAGTTACAAAAACTGCCTGGTACTGGTTCCAAAATAGACACACAGATCAATGGATAAGGGTTGAGGACCCAGATATAAGCCCACAAAAATACAGCCATTTGGTCTTTGACAAAGGGGCCCAAAGAATCCAATGGAAAAAGAACAGCATCTTCAACAAATGGTGCTGGCAAAACTGGATCTCCACATGCAGAAGATTAAAGCTGGACCCGTACTTGTCACCATGTACAAGACTTAATTCCAAATGGATCAAGGACCTTGATTTAAGGCCAGAGACTTTAAAAACCATAGTTGAAAGGATAGGGAACTCCCTCGAGCTGATCAGGCTAGGCCAGCATTTCCTAAACAGACATGCAATGGCACAGTCACTGCTACCAACTCTCAAAAGTTGGGATCTTGTGAAATTAAAGAGCTTCTGTTCAGATAAAGAGATTGTAACACGAGCTCAAAGGCAACCCACAGAATGGGAGAAAATCTTCACTAACCACATATCTGACAGAGCTCTACTGTCCAGAGTGCACAAAGAACTTAGAAAACTAAACACCAAGGAAACCAATGGCCCAATTAAAAAATGGGCCCTGGAACTTAAAAGAAACTTTACCAGGGATGAAATTAAAATGTCTAAAATACCTTAAAAAATGCTCCACTTCTTTAGCCATCAGGGAAATGCAAATCAAAACTTCCCTGAGATATCATCTCACCCCGGTCAGGATGGCAAAAATCCACAGTACTAACAACGACAAATGCTGGAGAGGATGTGGAGAGAGGGGAACTCTCCTACATTGCTGGTGGGAATGTAGGCTCATACAGCCACTCTGGCGAGCCGTCTGGAGATTCTTAAAGAAATTATAGATTGAAATGCCATATGACCCTGCTATTCCACTTTTGGGAATAACCCCCCATACAGCAGAGGTTCACCTCGATAGCACAAGCATGACCATGTTCATAGCAGCACTGTTTACAGTAGCAAAGTCATGGAATCAACCCAAATGTCCAACAGTTGACGAGTGGATAAGGAAAATGTGGTACATCTATACAATGGAGTACTACTCAGCCATCAAAAATGATGAATTACTGGAATTTGCTGGGAAATGGATGTCATTTGAAACAATTATATTAAGTGAAGTATCCCAGACCCAGAAAATTATGCGCCATACGTACTCCCTAATAGGTGGCTCCTAGTACCAAACCCAACCAGCCCACCTAGAGACAGTAATTGCAAGGATTATGAACAGGAGGAATGGGGTAGGAGGGCCACACCAGAAACAAGGAGAGAAGGGACCATGTTACAGCAGAGAAAATAGGCCTCCATCAAGGACTCAAATAAGTAATGAGACATCTGATTAAGTTCACAGACTTTTGTTCCTGATCATTTACTACTGAGGGGTATGATCTCACCAGAAGAGGAAGGCATATAGTCTGGCAGATAAAAAGTAATCGTTGTGATAATTGGTGATAGACCCCTCCCTCACTGTGGTTTCCCACTTTTATTACATCTACCTTTGAATGTGCTTTTATCACAAGACTCTAGTTTAACAGCTTTTTGTCTCTGGCCAGGGGGTAACATACAATGCCCACCAGGATGGAGTGAAGGGCATTGCAGGAGCAGCAAAACTGCAAAAGAAAATCAACAAACCACAATCCAGAACTTCAGAGACTCTATATCAACCACCTAGAACTAGGCCAGCTAATCTCTCCCCATCCTGAAGCTCAGGGAAGTTTGCGGAAGAGGGGGCGGTAAGAATGTAAGAGCAAAAGGATGGAAGAAGCAATGATATGTAAGATTGTAGCAGTCCACCTGCATGGTTGCTGATAAATGACCAGAACACAGCTTAAGGGAACAAGGAGTTTACTTTCTTATGACAGTCCGGTTACAGTTCATAGTCCAGCTTGACAGGAGATCACGCACCAACACCAGGGCCGAGGGAACTGGCCACCATAACGGCTGAGAGATGGACAATCCTTACTTGCCAGACCAGCATGTCTGGCCAAGTATACAGAAGGATGCCAACTCTCTCAACCAACTCTCTGTGATTTATCCAGGGCCTAATCCCACCCACCATGGGCTGGGTCTTCCCCAGCAGCCAGACAATCTCCTTCAGGTTTGCTCTGGGCTTAACTCAACCATCAACTCTCTACACCTGTGCCCAGAGCTCAAACCCTCAAGAGTCAAGTTGACACCTGTGCTTAACTATGATATTCCACCCCTTGTCAACTTGACACAAAAACAATAGCACTTTTAAACTGTAACCTTTCCTTGTCCCCACAGATGTTAAAATATAAATACATTCCATGGACAAATTTAAAATGTTCTTTCATTAAAACTTCAGTTCTAATATTTTAAAAGTTCAAAGTTTCTTACCTTAAAACTCTTAAATCAGAATAAATTACTTTAAAACAGATAAAACATTAAAACAGAAGGATCTTAATAAGAAAATATTAAAAAGAACAAAGTCCAGCAAATCACCGCATCCTGTACTTCAATGTCCATCTTCTGCTGCTCATTATGTAATCAAGGCGGCTCAAAGATTCGAGTCATTCCCAGTCCCTGTCTGCAGCTCAAAGTTGTAAGAGCAGAGTTCCTCTGAACCAGGCTGAATCTCTACTCGCAGTTGTCCTCAGCAGCAGTCCCACAGTTCTGGCATCTCAAATACAACTCTGGGTTCTCCTCTGCAGCTTTAAGCTTCACCATCTCTTGCAGGACTCTACGCCTGCCACTTGGTGCCAAGCTTTTGCTGCTCTCCATGAACCCTTCAGTACACGAAAACCAGTTATCACTTGAGGGACGCTGCCAGATTCCGAAGCGAAGTTGAAACGCAGCTTAGTCCACTGGAGCCACAGCTGCACCAACTTCAATGCGCTGACGCTGGAAAAACCTCTCTTCTAGGCAACCAAACTTGCAAAGGGCAAGAAACAGCTTGAACTTGGGCTTTCGCCCCCTGAAGGAATCTGAGCTTCCAAACCACGAACTTGCCATACAATGGTTTCCATGTCCTCCACCATCTCAATGCAAGTCACTAGGTTTTCCTTCACTGATACTCATTTGTCCAACAGCAGCTGATATTCTGCTGCCTGACCTTTGCACATCCAAACCTCCAAGGTTGCCAACACAGCTCTCCTCTGTCAAGCAAACCAGTCCATCGTCCTTATACTCAGTTTTTCCAAAGTCCTTGTTTCCCTCATCACAAACAGGGCCCAAACAATGTCTCTCAGCAACTGGCCCACTAAACGCTGAAGAACGGTATTTGTAAATCCACAAAGTAAAAATTCTCAAGCATTTTCAACTTTGTCCAGCGAAACCGTTCAAAAGACACAAAATCCAAATAGTCAGATTTATCAGCAACACCCCACTTCCTGGGTACCAAATTCTGTTACAGTCCGCCTGCATGGTTGCTGATAAATGACCAGGACACAGCTTAAGGGAACAAGGAGTTTACTTTCTTACGACAGTCCGGTTACAGTTCATAGTCCAGCTTGACAGGAGAGCACGCACCAACACCAGGGCCGAGGGAACTGGCCACCATAACGGCTGAGAGATGGACAATCCTTACTTGCCAGACCAGCATGTCTGGCCAAGTATACAGAAGGATGCCAACTCTCTCAACCAGCTCTCTGTGATTTATCCAGGGCCTAATCCCACCCACCATGGGCTAGGTCTTCCCCAGCAGCCAGACAATCTCCTTCAGGTTTGCTCTGGGCTTAACTCAACCATCAACTCTCTACACCTGTGCCCAGAGCTCAAACCCTCAAGAGTCAAGTTGACACCTGTGCTTAACTATGACAAAGATACTCCATACAAGTTAGGGCTGAAGAAATCATAATTGGACTTTGCATGCCCTGCGCATTGTCCAACACACTATTGACCCCACAAAGTCTAGCATCTGCTAAAGATGTTTGGAGGCAAGGGATTGGCAGCCACAGCAGTGTTCCTATACCTAAGGGGAACACAGGAAAGCGTTTAGGGACAGGCCACTGGGTCCTTGTACGTCAACGGAGAGGAGGGCCCAGAGGAAAATCAGGCATGCACAAGAAAGGACTCTCTGGGAATTGGGGCGGGAGGCACTGGGGGATGGAAAGGGAGGGGGGTGGGGAGGAGGAGCAGAGGGTACGGTGGGGAGGAGGAGGGAGGGAGGGAACTGGTGTACCCATTAAGTTTGTATGAGCAGAAATAATAATAAAAAATGTATTAATAATAAAAAGATCATGTTATCTGCAAGCACAGTGTGTCTGGGTGGCGCTGGTGTGGGGGTGTAATGTGCGCATGTGGAAGCCAGAAGGTGACATTGGGTATTGTATTAATTAGGTTCTCTAGAGATGCAGAATTGACACAATGAATATATATATAGGAAATGTATTGAGTGGCTTACAGATATGGCTGAGGTAGTCTAATGATGACTGCCAGTAGCTGAGGTAGTCCAATGATGGCTGCCAGTAGCTGCTTAGTTCGGTAGTCAAGTGGGTGATGGCTGAAGGTTGGAGAATTCCTAGAGTCTTTAGTCTAGCTGACAACTTGGAGGGTTGGAAGGCTAGAAGGTCAAAGGAACCAGGCAGCCAGAAGGAAGAACTATTCCTAGCACAGCTGCAATAATCATCTCTTCTCTTTGGGGGCTCCTTTTTATATGGTCCAGTACTGGAAGAATCCTGTGAGATCTTTGGAGGTTCTGATAGGCTCTAGGGCGGGTGATCCTTTCAGGTGTGGTCTCAGCCTATTTTAGTTAGTACCAGGTATATCAGATTGACACCCAGGCAGAGTCTCTCACTGAACATGAAGCTCAGATTTGGTTAGACTGAATGGCCAGTGAAGTTTGGGTAATCCTTCCTTCTCTGCCAAGCCACCATTGGGATTACAGATAATGTGCTACCATGTTGTGTTTCTTACATGGTTTCTATTAGCCTAGTCACTTTCTCCAATCCCATCTTTGCATGCTGTTTAATCAAGGACCAAACAGTAGGGGAAACTTCATGTCCAGATTACAATTGTCTCACAATGTCATTGGTGCTGGCATCTTTTTCTTGCTTGTGATAATGATAGAGAGTGTTATTTATGGCCGTTTTTTTTTAATTTTTTTATTATTTATTTATTCAAGTGTGTGTGTGTGTGTGTGTGTGTGTGCGTGTGTGTGTGTGTGTGTGTGTGTGTATAGAACCAGGGACTAATTCAGGAACCACCATGGACGCCTCCATCTCCTCCTTGTTTACTCTGCCCTGGGAATCACAGGCTCCACCCTACCAGGACCAGAAACACAGACCACCACCGGTTCCGCCCGGGGTCTATACATGGGGTCTAGGATTCGAACTCAGGACTTTCTGTCCTCAAGGCAAGAGGCTTAACCCCTAAGCCATCTCTCCAGCCCCTGGCCATTTTGTTTTAAAAGGAAATTGTTTTAAAAATAACTAGCAGTCCCTTTTTTTCACCCCACCCCGCTCTGCCGGTCGGGACGCGTATGCGAGATCCAGCCGGGCCTCACCGCGTGCTCTAGGACCCCAGATCAGCCCACAGGGACCCGGCTCCGACTCACGCCATCCAGCCCGAGCCGCGCAGGGGCCGAGGGACGAGGAGGACCTCCCCCTGCGCCCGGGCCCCGCCCCAGCTGCCATCGGGTTAAATAGCTCCACGCCGACGTGCCCATCCTCCCTTTTCACCCCACCCCGCTCCACCGGTCGGGACACGCGCGCTGTCCACCCGGGCCTCACCCCACGCCCTAGGTAAGTCCCCGTTCGGGCCCCGCCCACCAGTACCCCAGGCCAAATAATTCAGTTTAGTGAAATTGAGAGATCTTAAGAGTTAAAATGACAATGCCAAAGTCAAAGTGCAAATCCATGAGAAGCAACACTCAAGTAAACAAATTTCCCACTGAAGGAATTAATCCCATAATGTTAGACTCCAACAAGAACAAACCCGCAGAAAAAGGCCAAGAAAGCCTGACCCAGGATACGACTTTCAAAATATGATCATTACCATGTTCAATACTATGAAAGAGGAAATCCGGGAGGAATTACATAATCGAATCAATCGCTTTGAAGAGGAACACAACAGACATCTGGAGGAGTTGAGAAAAACAGTGCAAGAAACAAAAAGTGGCATAGAGCAGTTAAAACAAACTCAAGCAGAGTTTAAAACTGAGCTAAAAGACAAGTTATCTTCAACCCAGAACGCCACAGAGAGTCTTATGAACAGAACTAATGAAGCAGAAAACAGAATTTCAGACCTTGAAGATAAAGTGGGAGTACTAACCAGCTCAATGGAAGAGGTTGTTAAAGCCAAAAAGATACTTGAGAGAAATATCCAAGAGATATGGGACACCCTGAAGAAGCCTAACATGCGTATTCATGGAATACCGGAGCAAGAATCTCAAAATAACACCCCTGAGGAAATTTTTCAAACGATCATCAAGGAAAACTTTCCTCATCTAAAAAAGGAGAGGCCCATTCATATACAAGAGGCATTCCGCACCCCAAACAGATACGACCAAAATAGAAGCACACCGCGGTAAATAATAGTTAAAACACTCCAAATTCAAGATAAAGAACTGGTGCTGAGAGCTTCAAGGGAGAAAAAACAAGTCACTTTTAAAGGCAAACCTATTAAAATAACAAATGACTTCTCAGTCGAAACAGTAAAAGCAAGAAGAGCTTGGAGAGACATACTTCAAGTATTGAATGAGCAAAAATGTCAACCCAGGATGATTTACCCTGCAAAACTATCAGTCATGATCAAGGGAGAAAGAAAAACTTTCCAGCACAAAGACAACTTTAAGGGATACATGTCCACCAAACCAGGCCTTCAAAAACTGCTAGAAATGATACTCAAGCGTGAAGAAAAAAACAGGCATATCCAGGAGAACAGAAGGCAAATATAACACCATTAAAAGCGAAGCAATATACTTATAAAAGCTACTAAACATAATAAATGTCTGGAATTAACAATAGTTTCTCCATTATAACACTAAATGTTAATGGGCTTAATTCACCAATCAAGAGACACAGATTACAAACGTGGATTAAAAATCACAATCCATCAATCTGCTGCCTGCAGGAAACCCATCTCACCACAAAAGATAGGCATGCTCTAAAAATAAAAGGCTGGTCAACAATTCTACAAGCAAATGGAAGCAGGAAACAGGCAGGGGTAGCCATTATGCTATCAGACAAAGTGGATTTCAAACCAAAAAAAATTATAAGAGACACGGATGGATACTACATTTTAGTCACAGGTACAATTCACCAGGAAGATTTCACAATACTGAACATATATGCACCCAATACGGGCCCCTCCACATTCATTAAGAAAACCCTACAGAGTCTAAAGCAAGAAATCAACGCCCAAACGATAATTCTTGGGGACTTCAACACCGCCCTCTCTACATGGGATAGATCAACAGGTCAACAGCTTAACAGAGACACTTTGGAACTTAATCAAACCATGAAAGAAATGGACCTCACAGATCTCTATCGAACTTTTCACCCAAGCACCAAAGAATACACATTTTTCTCAGCAGCACACGGAACTTTCTCCAAAATAGATCACATATTGGGCCACAAAATGAATCTACACATATACAAGAAAGTTGAAATTCTAACCTGTGCCCTATCAGACCACCACGGCCTAAAGCTGGACATCCACAACACATCAAACAAGAGAAAATACACTAACTCCTGGAAACTTAACACTATGATGCTGAATGAGAACTGGATTCAGGAAGAAATTAAAAAGGAAATTCAAGATTTCCTGAAAGTGAATGATAACGAAAATACAACTTACCAAAATCTCTGGGACACAATGAAAGCTGTTCTAAGAGGTAAGTTCATAGCTCTTAATGCCCACGTCAAAAAAATGGAAACATCAGAAATAAACAACTTAACAATGCAGCTTAAAGCTTTAGAGAAACTAGAGCAATCTGATCCCAAAAGCAGTAGAAGAGAAGAGATTAGCAAAATAAGGGGAGAAATATCTGAAATCGAGACTAAGAAAACGATAGAAAAAATCAACCAATCAAAAAGCTGGTTCTTTGAAAAAATCAACAAGATTGATACACCCCTAGCTAAACTAACCAAAAGCAAGAGAGAGAAAACCCAAATTAACAAAATTAGAAATGAACATGGAGTTATCACTACTGATACACAAGAAATCCAGAGAATTATAACATCATATTTCAAAAACTTATACTCTGCAAAGTTTGACAACACAAAAGAGATGGATGAATTTCTAAGTAAACACAACTTACCTAAATTGAATCAGGAAGTTGTGAATTATTTAAATAGTCCTATAACATATAAGGAAATTGAGGAAGTAATCTCGAATCTTCCCACCAAAAAATGTCCTGGACCAGATGGATTCAGCACAGAGTTCTACCAGACATTTAAGGAGTTAATAACACCAATACTCCTTAAACTGTTCCATCAAATAGCAAAGGAAGGAACACTACCAAATTCCTTCTATGAAGCTAATATCGTTTTAATCCCAAAACCTAATAAAGATTCACTTAAAAAAGAAAACTATAGGCCGATATCCCTGATGAACACAGACGCAAAGATTCTCAACAAAGTCTTAGCAAATCGGATTCAAAAACATATCAAAAAGATCATTCACGGGGACCAAGTAGGCTTCATCCCCGGCACACAAGGTTGGTTCAACATACGCAAATCAATAAATGTAATTCATCATGTAAACCAGTCCAAAGTCCAAGACCACATGATACTCTCGATAGATGCAGAAAAAGCTTTTGACAAGATCCAACAGCCTTTTATGATCAAAACGCTAGAGACAGTAGGAATGGAAGGAACCTTTATCAATATAATAAAAGCTGTATACAACAAGCCCACAGCAAGGATTATGCTCAATGGGGAACAATTGGAAGCATTCCACTTCGATCAGGAACTAGACAAGGTTGTCCACTCTCACCACTTCTATTCAATATTGTACTTGAAGTCTTAGCTGAAGCCATAAGACAAGAAAGGGACATAAGAGGGATTCAAATCGGCAAGGAAGAAATCAAGCTATCCCTATTTGCAGATGACATGATCTTATACCTGAGGGATCCCAAAAACTCCACCAGGAAGCTCCTGGAACTAATTGAGAAGTTCAGCAGGGTGGCAGAATACAAAATAAATGTGCAAAAATCAGAGGCCTTCCTATATGCCCAGAATGAAAGAAGTGAAAAAGCCTTGAGAGAAACCATACCATTTACTATAGCCCCTAAAAAAATGAAATACCTTGGTATAAACCTAAGCAAGGAGGTAAAAGACCTTTACAATGAAAACTTTAAAACCCTAAAGAAAGAAATTGCAGAAGACACCAGAAGGTGGAAAGACCTCCCTTGTTCCTGGATTGGCAGAATCAACATCGTAAAAATGACCATCCTACCAAAGGCAATATACAGATTCAATGCTATACCAATCAAAATCCCAAAGCAATTCTTCAAAGAAGTTGACCAAATAATCTCAAAGTTCATATGGAGGCACAAAAGACCCAGGATAGCAAAAACAATCCTGAGTAACAAAAACACAGCTGGAGGTATTACCATACCAAACCTAAGTCTATACTACAAATCCATAGTTATAAAGACAGCCTGGTACTGGCTCCAAAATAGACACACAGATCAATGGATAAGGCTTGAAGACGCAGATATAAGCCCACAAAGTTACAGCCATTTGGTCTTTGAGAAAGGGGCCCAAAGAATCCAATGGAAAAAGAACAGCATCTTCAACAAATGGTGCTGGCAAAACTGGATCTCCACATGCAGAAGATTAAAGCTGGACCCGTACTTGTCACCATGTACAAGACTTAATTCCAAATGGATCAAGGACCTTGATATCAGGCCAGAGACTATAAAAATCATAACTGAACGGATAGGGAACTCCCTAGAGCTGATTGGGCTAGGCCAACACTTCCTAAACAGACATCCAATGGCACAATCACTGCTACCAACTCTCAACAGTTGGGATCTTGTGAAATTAAAGAGCTTCTGTTCAGATAAAGAGATTGTAACACAAGCTCAAAGGCAACCCACAGAATGGGAGAAAATCTTCACTAACCACATATCTGACAGAGCTCTACTGTCCAGAGTGCACAAAGAACTTAGAAAATTAATCTCCAAGGAAAACACTGGCCCAATTAAAAAATGGGCCCTGGAACTTCAAAGAAACTTTACCAGAGATGAAATTAAAATGTCTAACAATTATCTTAAAAACTGCTCCACTTCCTTCGCCATCAGGGAAATGCAAATCAAAACTTCCCTGAGATATCATCTCACCCCGGTCAGGATGGCAAAAATCCACAATACAAACAACGACAAATGCTGGAGAGGATGTGGAGAGAGGGGAACTCTCCTACATTGTTGGTGGGAATGCAGGCTCATACAGCCACTCTGGTGAGCCGTCTGGAGATTCTTAAAGAAATTAAAGATTGAAATGCCGTATGACCCTGCTATCCCACTTTTGGGAATAACCCCCCATGCAGCAGAGGTTCGCCTCGATAGCACAAGCTCGACCATGTTCATAGCAGCACTGTTTACAATAGCAAAGTCATGAATCAACCTAAATGTCCAACAGTTGACGAGTGGATAAGGAAACTGTGGTACATCTATACAATGGAGTACTACTCAGCCATCAAAAATGATGAATTACTGGAATTTGCTGGGAAATGGATGTCATTAGAAAGAATTATATTAAGCGAAGTATCCCGAACCCAGAAAATTAAGCGCCGTATGTACTCCCTAATAGGTGGCTCCTAGTACCAACTCACCCAGCCCACATTGAGACACTCAAAAGTAAACCTATGTAACACAGTAATTGCAAGGATTATGAACAAGAGAGATGGGTTAGGAGGGCCACACCAGAAACAAGGAGAGAGGAGACCATGTTACAGCAGAGAAAATAGGCCTCCATCAAGGTCTGCAAGTAAGTAATGAGAAACCTGGTTAAGTTCACAGACGTTCTTTCCTGATCTCACCAGAAGGGGAGGGCATATAGTCTAGCAGATAAAAAGTAATCATTTTGCAAATGGGTGATGGACCCCCTCCCTCAGTGAGGTTTCCTACTCTTATTACATCTACCCTTGAATGTGCTATTACAACAAGACTCCAGTTTAACAGCTTTTTGTCTCTGGCCAGGGGGTGACATACAGTGCCCAGCAGAATGGAGTGAAGGGAATTGCAGGAGCACAAACTGCAAAAGAAAATCAACAAACCACAATCCAGAACTTCAGAGACTCTATATCAATCACATAGAACTAGGACAGCCTAATCTCTCCCCATCCTGGAGCTCAGGACATTTGCGGAAGAGGGGGCGGGTAAGATTGTAAGAGCAAAAGGATGGGAGGAGCAACGATTTGCAAGATTCTCAACAATAGTTGGGGCCAAAGCAATCATAATGGGACTTTGCATGCCCTGCGCAATGTCCAGTGCACTGTTGCCCTCATAAAGTCTAGCATCTGTTAAGGGCACCGAGACCACTGGAGGCAAGGGATTGACAGCCATAGTAGTGATCTTATGCTTAAGGGGAACAAGAGAAAGGGCTTATGGAAATGCCACTGGGTCCCTTATATGTCATCGGAGAGGAGGACCCAGTGGAGAGTTAGGCGTACACAATAAAAGACTCTCTGGGAATTGGGGGGGAGGCCACTGGGGGAAGGAGGAGGGGGCATGTGTCCTGCAGACTGGTGCCCTGTGTGAGGCGGATCTCAACTCACTGACGGACATCTTCGGTAGGTGTACCCTCAAAATTATGGGGCAGTCCTCCTCCCGGGCTGATTCAGCACCTGAATTCCCTACAAGTGCTTTTAAAAACCAAGGTTTAAACCTCACAGATATACCAAGCACACAATCTTGCTCCTGCTTGCTCAAGGTGCCCCATGGCTACCTGAGAGCAATTTATTTGATTGGGACACTTGTGACTGAATAGAGAAGATGATTCTAAGCCCAAAAACAGAAGGGGGAAATTCCCCCCTTGGGGGTCCTACCCACCATAGGCGCCCTCAAGAGTTTGGTTTTCCCCCATGGCCTCCTAAGGAGAAAAGGGAAACTGGGGCAGAGGGGGTTAATAGACCAGGAGATGAAGTGAAACTGCTCCCTGGTAGAGCCCGAGCCCAGCTAACCCGATTGCCATCAATCACTCTCCCCCCTGATTCCTTTGCTCTTGCAACTCACCTCTCGATCACTTCCCACAAACCCCTTTATATCCCCTTCTGCTCCTCCTCCATATCTGCCCTCAGGGCCAACCGAGCTTTTTCCCCAGTTAACATTGCACCGGGGAAATCGCCCTGCAGCATGGTAACCCTTGGAGAGCTACTGAGATCAAAGAGTTAAAAAAGGCTGTAGCTGAGGATGGGTTGAACTCCCCTGGGCAGAGAACCATCCCTTGAGGGCTTCTTTCATCAGCCTGCACAGCTGAAGACTGGACGGACTTAGCTAAAGCCGTCCTCCCTGGGGGACTCTTTATCAAGTGGAGTGCCTTTTTTCAAGATGAATGTAGAACTCAGGGACAGAGGAATCAGGAGGCGCACACCCTGCTATCCCCATCACTATGGTATGCTTGCTGTGTTTGAAGCCCAATATTCTACCGGGGCTCAACAGCAGCTATCCTGACCCCTATAAAGACCAAATGAGGACTGCAGGCACTAATGCCTGGAAAAGGCTAGGTGGTGGCCCAACTGAGTCCCTCATTTCTGGATTGTCCCAAGAACCCAATGAGGACTTTGCATCTTTCATTGAGAGGATCGAGAAAAGCCTAGCCAGCAAGGTCTCCCCCAGGGCCTATAAGACCAGTTTTTTGAAAGATCTCTAGTCTGGGAGGTATGAATAGTTCAAAAGCTGGCCTGTGCAGGCCTTAAGGATAAAAATATGGCTAGGTGGATTGTAGCCAACAGGGACATAGATACTACTTTCCACACTGCCTGGGCCAATGGTAGGGCCATGGCTATGCCTTTGGATAGGTAGGATTCAATTGACACCCTGGTGTGTACCCTCCAGCAAGTTCTCCCTGGAAAAGGGGAACTAAACTGCTTAGGCTGTGGGCGAGAGGGTCACTTTAGAAGGGAGTGCCCACTTAAGGCTAAAGCCCAACTGGGGGAGGGTCCTCGGACCCCCTACCCAAGTTGTAGAAAGGGAACTCCAAAAATTCCTTGGGAGAAATTAACTGGATGAGATCATGGATACCTATTGCCACTGAGGAATTGTCTCCCCTATTTGATCTTTTGAAGGGCTTGGATCTCTCCTCCCAGGTGACCCTCACTCCTCATCATCATCAAATTTTTCACAAAATTCAACAAGCAATAGATCATTCTGCCTTAAAGATATATGATCCCGGCCTTCCCATCGCCCTTTACTGCCATGTTGGCACAAGGAGGTGACCCCCTTCAGTAGATCCACCTCTCAGTTGGAGGAGTCCCAAGAGTTTATTCTATGACTGATTAACTTGTTGACTGTATTATCAAAGGCAGAGATGCTTGCACCCAGTTATTTGGGATGGAACTTCATCTTCTTGTTGTTCCTTTTAAGCTATCAGACTTTACCTGGCTTCAGAGAAATAATGACAGGGTTGCTTTAGCCCTTGAAGGATACTTAGGAAAGATTGATTGCCATTATGGTCCTCATAAATGGATGAGCTCATTTTTAAGACTAGATTGGAGACCCCCTAGGCTCTACCTCCCTTAACCTGATCCTAATTTTCTTACTGTATTTACTGATAGGGGGCACATAGGAGCTTCCTTGGTGGCTTTTCCCCCTCATAAGAAGGGGCAACCATTGTTACCACTTAAGAGGGTCACCCATGTAGTTGAGGGTTTGGCACAACTTAAAGAATTGTTTGCAGTGGTATTAGCACTGAGCACTATACCTGAGCCTTTTAATCTGTTTTCTAATAGCCTTTATGTTGTTAACCTACTGCCTAATCTAGTTGATGCTTATATTAAATTAGATTCTAACCCTATGACTGCATTGATGCTAACATACCAATTATTACTCAAAGACTTAGTTCCATCTTCATCCAACACCTTCGGGGGATTCTATCTGAAGGAAATGCCCTGGAAGATAAGATGGCATCTGCTTTAACTTTTCAAGAGGCAGCCAGTTTACATGAGTTAACCCACATTAACTGGAGAGGCCTCCATCACAAATATCCTTGGTGCCCATCAAAGATCTTGAAAAGATCATCCGCACTTGCAAGTGGCAACCTTTTTCTTCAACTCCCTCCTTTACAAAAGATGGGAGTTAACCCCCGGATTACGACCTAACAACCTATGGCAAACAGATGTTACTCATTACCTTTCATTTGGTAAACTTAAATATATTTTCTCACTATTGATACATTCTCTCAAGCCTGCTGGGCTATGGCACACGCAGGGAAAAATCTAAAAGCTGTCAGTCATATGTTGCAATGCTTTGCTGTCCTTGGTTTGCCGATCACCTTAAAACAGATAATGGCCCTTGCTTTTTATAAGGCCTTTTCCAACTTTCTCCAGACCTGGAATATTACCCAATCCACTGCATCCCTCATAACCCTCGGGGACAGGCAATCATAGAATGTCAAAATCAAACTCTTAAGGTCCATTACAAAAACAAAAGGGGGCGTCTCTTCCCCCCATGATCAGCTGAAGAACTTTGTTAACATTTAGTATTTTAAATTTGAACAAAACAGATTTAGAAGACACCATTCCGAGGCACTGAACTTCTAAGATCCACATACAAATCCATCCAGGTTGGCTGGAAGGACCCCCTTACCGGAGGATGGAGGGGTCAAGACCCCCTCATCACAGTGGGGAGAGGATTCGGATGCGTATTCCCCCAAAGTGAAAAAAGGCCTATCTGGGTCCCTGTTCGGGACATCAAATACCTTCCTCCATTGGCAGAGGGAGAGGATAAAACTTTTCCAGGGAGTGGTCTCCCCCTGAGGATTTTCTTTCTTCTCTCTCAACAGAGAAGCATGAAGAATCTATTGATCTTACTCTACCTGACAGTGATTTTTCGGCCATCGAGAGGAGGATTTGGAGATCCATATGAGGCCCAAATCATCATTGAACGATAGATGGGAAAACCCTGACACTTCAGAGGGGGGTCCTTCAATATCCTCCTTACTGACGGGCTTCTCTCTAGCACTGTGGTCGTGGGCAAAAAATAGCAGGGAGTTTCACACTGCTTTTGGTCCTCCTTTGGTAGCCTCCTCCCATACCTTACTCCCCTCCTAGGTCCCTTGTCCATGATACTTCTCCTTGCAGCCATTGGGCTTTGTGTGATTATGCTCTTATCTTTATTAAAAGACAGATTGAAATATCCAGCTTCACAGGTCCACAACTATCAGATGCTCACCGCTCAGGAGTCCAGCTTGTGAACGTTGGCCTTAGACCATTTGATTCTCCCTGTGACCATGAACCCCCAAGTCTGGCCTAGCCAGGCTTACGTGAGGGCTGGTGGCCAGATACGGGTAAGTGAGGGCCTATCCAGAGATCAACCTAAGACAGGACTTGTAACACTCAAATTTGCAAACTCCCATGACGGGTAAGACTCTGGAGGTGGGGTCTCACACCTAAGATAGGCACAGTCACTCAAGGCCATATGGCCTGCTCAATCACAGGTAGCCCCTTGATCGTCTTTAAAAAAAAAGAAAAAACAGAAGGGGGAGGTGTTAGGCCTCTTTAGCAGGCCTCCTGAAGCCTGCTAGAATTTCCTGAGCCTGGCTAGAGTTTTAGGACTTGACTTTAGGTTTTGAATCTCATCTCCACAGGAAGGTTTTGTTTCCCTGGGATGATGTCACACATATTCAACCACTTCTGGTCACTTAATCACTTCCTATTCGTTACCCCACATAATCACACCACCCTCACCCTTCCTCTGCTGTACAATCTATATAGTTCACCCACCTGTTTAATAAAGTTGAGTTCCTGCTTTGACAGACCTCCCAGCTCCATTGTGTTCATTGTGCTGCGACACTCATCAGATGACCCGGCTGGTCCGGTCGTCCCTAGCCGCACTACCTGCAGTGGCCCCTGAGTCCTGCACCAAAGCAATTTTCTTTAAAGAGGTTGACCAAACAATCTTCAAAATTCATATGGATGCACAAAAGACCCAGAATACCAAAACATTCCTGAGTAACAACAACAGTGCTGGAGGTATCAATATTCCAAACCTTAGGCCAAATTACATATCCATAGTTATAAAAACAGCCTGGTACTTGCTCCAAAATAGACACACAGATCAATGGATAAGAGTTGAAGACCCAAATATAAGCCCACACAATTATAGCCATTTGATCTTTGACAAAGGGACCAAAAAAATGTAATGGAAAACAGAACAGCATCTTCAACAAATGGTGTGGGCAAAACTGGATGTCAACATGCAGAAGATTAAAACTGGACTGATACTTGTCACCATGTACAATACTTATTTCCAAATGGATGAAGGACCTCAATATAAGGCCAGAATTATAAAGAACCTTAGTTAAGGTAGGGAACTCCCTCGAGCTGATTGACTAGCAACCATTCCTAAACTCCTAAACGAATCAATAGCACAGTAAATACAACCAACACTCAACAGATGGATCTTATGAAATTAATAGTTTTGTTCAGGTAAAGGGATTGTAACTTAGCACAAGGCAACCCACAAATGGAGAAAATCTTCATAACCACACATCCGATAAGCTCTATTATCCAGGGTGCAGACAAACTTAGAAACTAAACACCAAGTAAACAAATGCCCAATTAAAAAATGGGCCTTGGGCCCATCCCCTCCGCCGTCGGGACGCGTATGCAGATCCAGCTGGGCCCACCGCGCGCTCTAGGACCCCAGGTCAGCCCACAGGGACCCGGCTCCGACTCCCACCATCCACCGGAGCCCGCGGGCCGAGGGACGAGGAGGACCTCCCCCTCCGCCCGGGCCCCGCCCCAGCTGCCTCGGGTTAAATAGCTCCCGCCGACGCCCCCATTTCCTCTTCGCCCCACCCCGCTCCGCCGGTCGGACGCGTGGCGAGTCCAGCCGGGCCTCACCGGCGCTACTAGGCACCCAGGTCAGCCCACAGGGACCCGGCTCCGACTCCCACAATCCAGCCACCCACGCCGGGCCGAGGGACGAGGACCTCCCCCTGCGCCCGGCCCCGCCCCAGCTGCCCTCGGGTTAAATAGCTCCACGCCGACGCGCCCCTCTCCCTTTCCCCCACCCCCGCTCCCGCGGTCGGGACCGTGCGGTCCCCGGGCCTCACCCCGCGCCCTAGGTAAGTCCCCTTCGGGCCCCCCCCCACCAGTACCCCAGGCCAAATAATTCAGTTTAGTGAAATTGAGAGATCTTAAAGTTAAAATGACAATGCCAAAGTCAAAGTGCAAATCCATGAGAAGAACACTCAAGTAAACAAATTTCCCACTGAAGAAATTAATCCCATAATGTTAGACTCCAACAAGAACAAACCCGAAAAAGGCCAAGAAAGCCTGACCCAGGATAACGACTTTCAAATATGATCATTACCATGTTCAATACTATGAAGAGGAAATCCGGGAGGAATTACATAATCGAATCAATCGCTTTGAAGGGAACACACAGACATTGGAGGAGTTGAGAAAAACAGTGCAAGAAACAAAAAGTGGCATAGAGCAGTTAAAACAAACTCAAGCGATTTTAAAACTGAGCTAAAAGACAAGTTATCTTCAACCCGAACCCACAGAGAGTCTACAACAGAACTAATGAAGAGAAACAAATTTCAGACCTTGAAGATAAAGTGGGAGTACTAACCAGCTCAATGAAGAGGTTGTTAAAGCCAAAAAGATACTTGAGAGAAATATCCAGAGATATGGGACACCCTGAAGAAGCCTAACATGCGTATCATGGAATACCAGAGCAAGAATCTCAAATAACCACCCCTGAGGAAATTTTTCAAACGATCATCAAGGAAAACTTTCCTCATCTAAAAAAAGAGAGGCCCATCCATTACAAGAGGCATTCCGCACCCCAAACAGATACGACCAAAATAGAAGCACACCCGCGGCAAATAATAGTTAAAACACTCCACATTCAAGATAAAGAACTGGTGCTGAAGCTTCAAGGAGAAAAAACAAGTCACTTTTAAAGGAAACCTATTAAATAACAAATGACTTCTCAGTCGAAACAGTAAAAGCAAGAAGAGCTTGGAGAGACATACTTCAAGTATTGAATGAGCAAAAATGTCAACCCAGGCTGATTTACCCTGCAAAACTATCAGTCATGATCGAGGGAGAAAGAAAATTTTCCAGCACAAAGACAACTTTAAGGGATACATGGCCACCAAACCAGGCCTTCAAAAACTGCTAGAAATGATACTCAAGGTGAAGAAAAAACAGGCATATCCAGGAGAACAGAAGGCAAATATAACACCATTAAAAGGAAGCAATTACTATAAAAGCTACTAAAAATAATAAATGCTGGAATAACATAGTTTCTCCATTATAACACTAAATGTTAATGGACTAATTCACCGTCAAGAGACACAGATTACAAACTTGGATTAAAAATCACAATCCATCAATCTGTTGCCTGCAGAAACCCATCTCACCACAAAAGATAGCAGCTCTAAAAAAAAGGCTGTCAACAATTCTACAAGCAAATGGAAGCAGAAAACAGGCAGGGGTAGCCATTTGCTATCAACAAGTGGATTTCAAACCAAAAAAAATTATAAGAGACACGGATGGATACTACATTTTAGTCACAGGTCAATTCACCAGGAAGATTTCACAATACTGAACATATATGCACCCAATACGGGCCCCTCCACATTCATTAGAAAACCTACAGCGTCTAAGCAAGAAATCACCCCCCAAACGATAATTCTTGGGGACTTCAACACGCCCTCTCTACATGGGATAGATCAACAGGTCAAAAGCTTAACGAGACACTTTGGAACTTAATCAAACCCTGAAGAAATGGACTCACAGATCTCTATCAAAACTTTTCCCCACGCACCAAAAATACCATTTTTCTCAGCAGCACACGGAACTTTCTCCAAAATAGATCACATATTGGGCCACAAAATGAATCTACACATATACAAGAAAGTTGAAATTCTAACCTGTGCCCTATCAGACCACCACGTCTAAAGCTGGACATCCACAACACATCAAACAAGAGAAAATACACAACTCCTGGAAACTTAACACTATGATGCTGAATGAGAACTGGATTCAGGAAGAAATTAAAAAGGAAATTCAAGATTTCCTGAAAGTGAATGATAACGAAAATACAACTTACCAAATCTCTGGGACACAATGAAAGCTGTTCTAAGAGTTAATTTCATAGCTCTTAATGCCCACGTCAAAAAAATGGAACATCAGAAATAAACAACTTACAATGCAGCTTAAAGCTTTAAGAAACTAAGCATCTGATCCCAAAGCAGTAGAAGAGAAGAGATTAGCAAAATAAGGGAGAAATATCTGAAATAAGACTAAGAAAACGATAGAAAAAATCAACCATCAAAAGCTGGTTCTTTGAAAAAATCAACAAGATTGATACCCCTAGCTAAACTAACCAAAAGCAAGAGAGAGAAAACCCAAATTAACAAAATTAGAATGAACATGGGTTATCACTACTGATACCCAGAAAATCCAGAGAATTAAAACTCATATTTCAAAAACTTATACTCTGTGAAGTTTGACAACACAAAAGAAAGGATGAATTTCTAAGTAAACACAACTTACTACTAATTGAATCAGGAAGTTGTAATTATTTAAATAGTCCTATAACATATAAGGAAATTGAGGAATAATCTCGAATCTTCCCACCAAAATGTCCTGACCAGATGATTCAGCACAGAGTTCTACCAGACATTTAAGGAGTTAATAACACCAATACTCCTTAAACTGTTCCATCAAATAGCAGGAAGGAACACTACCAAATTCCTTCTATGAAGCTATATCGTTTTAATCCCAAACCTAATAAAGATTCACTTAAAAAAGAAAACTATAGCCATCTCCCTGATGAACACAGACCAAAGATTCTCAACAAGTCTTAGCAAATCGATTCAAAAACATATTAAAGATCATTCATGGGGACCAAGTAGGCTTTCCCCGCCCACAAGTTGGTTCAACATACCAAATCAATAATGTAATTCATCATGTAAACCAGTCCAAAGTCCAAGACCACTGAACTCTCGATAATGCAGAAAAAGCTTTTGACAAGTCCAACAGCCTTTTTGATCAAACGCTAGACAGTAGGAATGGAAGGAACCTTTATCAATATATAAAAGCTGTATACACAAGCCCACAGCAAGATTATGCTCAATGGGGAACAATTGGAAGCATTCCCACTTCGATCAGGAACTAGACAAGGCTGTCCACTCTCACCACTTCTATTCAATATTGTACTTGAAGTCTTAGCTGAACCATAAGACAAGAAAGGGACATAAGAGGGATTCAAATCGGCAAGGAAGAAGTCAAGCTATCTCATTTGCAGATGACATGATCTTATACCTGAGGGATCCCAAAAACTCCACCAGGAAGCTCCTGGAACTAATTGAGAAGTTCAGCAGGGTGGCAGGATACAAAATAAATGTGCAAAAATCAGAGGCCTTCCTATATGCCCAGAATTACATCAACAGGTCAAACACTTAACAAAGGCACATGGAACTTAATCAAACCCTTACTGTAATTTACCTTACTGATCTCTATCGAACTTTTCATCCATGCAGCAAAGAATACACATTTTTCTTGGCAGCACATGGAACCTTCTCCAAAGTAGAACACATATGTGGGCCACATATAAGCCCACACAATTACAGCCATTTGATCTTTGACAAAGGGGTTCAAAAAATCTAATGGAAAAAGAACAGCATCTTCAACAAATGGTGCTGGCACCCCAAATGAATCTCCACATATACAGGAAAGTTGAAATTCTAACCTGTACCTTATCAGACCACCGTGGATGGTGTCAAAACTTGACATCCTTCTAAAACACAAGAAACAAGAGAAAATACACTAATTCCTGGAAACTAAATACTATGATGCTGAATGAGATTTGGATTCAGGAAAAAATTACAAAGCAAATTAAAGATTTCCTGAAAGCAAATGATAATGAAAATACAACTTATCAAAATCTTTGGGACACAATGAAAGCTGTCCTAATAGGTAAGTTCATAGCTTTTAATGCCTACATCAAAAAAATACAAATATTACAGGTTAATAACTTAACAATGCAGCTTAAAGCTTTAGAGACACTAGAGCAATCCAATCCCAAAAGTAGTAAAAGAGAGGATATCAGTAAAATCAGGGGAGAAATTGAGATAAGGAAAATGATACAGAGAATCAACCAGTCCAAAAGCTGGTTCTTTGAAAAAATCAATAAGATTGATAAACCCCTAGCTAAACTAACCAAAAGCAAGAGAGAGAAAACACAAATTAACAAAATTAGAAGTGAAAATCTAGTTATGACCACTAACACTCAAGACATTCAGAGAATTATAACATCATATTGCGAAAACTTATACTATGTGAAATTTGACAACACAAAATAGTTGGATGAATTCCTAAGTAAGCACAACTTACCTAAATTGCATCAGGAAGGTGTGAATTATTTAAATAGTCCTATAACATATGAGGAAATCGATGAAGTAATCTCGAATCTTCCCACCAAGAAATGTCCTGGACTAGATGAATTCAGCACAGACTTCTACCAGAAATTTAAGGAGCTAATAACACCAATACTCCTTAAACTCTTCCATCAAATAGAAAAGGAAGGAACACCAGCAGTCTTTCTATGAAGCTAACATCATCTTAATCCCAAAACCTAATAAAGATATACTTAAAAAAGAAAACTACAAGCCCATCTCTTTGATGAACACAGATGCAAAGATTCTCAACAAAGTCTTAGCAAATCGGATTCAAAAACATATCAAAAAGATCATTCATGGGGATCAAGTAGGCTTTATCCCTGGCACACAGGTTGGTACAACATATGCAAATCCATTAATGTAATTCACAATATAAACCAGTCCAAAATCCAAAACCACATGATACTCTCAACATTGCAGAAAACGCTTTTGACAAGCTCCCAGACCCCTTTATGATCAAAGCCCTAGAGTGGAATGGAAGGAACCTTTTTGAATGTAATAAAAGGTGTATACAACAAGCCTACAGCAAGGATTTTACTCAATGGGGAAAAAGTTGAAGCATTCCCGCTTTGATCAGGAAATAGACAAAGCTGTCCACTCTCACCACTTCTATTCAATATTGTATTTGAAGTGTTAGCCAATGCCATCAGACAAGAAATGTAGATAAAAGGGATTCAAGCTGGCAAGGAAGAAGTCAAGTTATCTCTATTTGCAGATAAAATGATCTTATACCTGAGTGATCCCAAAATCTACACCAGGAAGCTCCTGGAACAAATACAGAAGTTCAGCACGGTGACAGGATACAAAATAAACATACAAAATCAGTGGCCTTCCTATATGCCCAGAACGAAAGTAGTGAAAAAGCCCTAAGAGAAATAATCCCATTTACTATAGCCCCTAAAAAAATGAAATACTGTGGTATAAATCTAACCAAGGAAGTAAGTAACCTTTACAATGAAAACTTTAAAACCCCAAAGAAAGAAATTAGGGAAGACACCAGAAGGTGGAAAGACCCCCCATGCTCCTGGATTGGCAGAACCAACATCATAAAAATGACCATCCTACCAAAGACAATATACAAATTCAATGCTATATCAATCAAAATCCCAAAGTGTTGGGCCTCTCTAGCAGGCCTGAGGCCTGCTGGAACTTCCTGAGCCTGGCTAGAGCTTGAGGACCTGACTTTAGGTTTCAAATCTCTCCACAGGAAAGATTTGTCACATTTATTCAACCACCTTCTGGTCACTAAATCACTTCCTATTGGTTACCCCATAATCACACTAACCTTCACCTTTCCCTCCGCTGCACAATCTATATAATTCACCCACCTGTTTAATAAATTTGTGTTCCTGCTTTGACAGTCCTCCTGGCTCCATTGTGTTCATTGCTTTGTGACACTCATCACCGGCTCAGCCTCACAGGTTGCCTGGCTGGGCCGGTCATTCCTAGGTGCACTACATGCAGTGGCTCCTGTGTCCTGCAGACTGGTGCCCTGTGTGAGGCGGTCTCAACTCACTGACGGACATCTTCGGGTAGGTGTACGCTCATAAATTATGGGGCAGTCCTCTTCCCGGGCTGATCCAGCCCTGAATTCCCTACAAGTGCTTTTAAAAAGCCAAGGTTTAAACCTCACAGATATCCAAGCACAGCAATCTTGGTCCTGCTTGCTCAAGGTGGCCCCATGGCTACCTGAGAGCAATGTATTTGATTGGGACACTTGTGACTGAATAGAGAAGATGATTCTAAAGGCCCAAAAACAGAAGGGGGAAATTCCCCCCTTGGGGGTCCTACCCACCATAGGCGCCCTCAAGAGTTGGTTTCCCCCATGGCCTCCTAAGGAGAAAAGGGAAACTGGGGCAGAGGGGGTTAATAGACCAGGAGATGAAGTGAAACTGCTCCCTGGTGAGAGCCCGAGCCCAGCTAACCCGATTGCCATCAATCACTCTCCCCCTGATTCCTTTGCTCTTGCAACCTCTCGATCACCTTCCACAAAACCCTTTCTATCCCCTTCTGCTCCTCCCCCATATGCTCCCTCAGGGCCGACTGAGCTTTTCCCAGTTAACATTGCACTGGGGCAAATTGCTCTGCAGCATGGTACCCTTGGACAGCTACTAAGATCAAAGAGTTAAAAAAGGCTGTAGCCGAGGATGAGCCCAACTCCCCTTGGGCAGAAACCATCCCTTGAGGGCTTGTTCATCAGCCCTGCACAGCTGAAGACTGGATGGACTTAGCTAAAGCCGTCCTCCCTGGGGCACTCTTTATCAAGTGGAGTGCCTTTTTTCAAGATGAATGTAGAACTCAGGGACAGAGGAATCAGGAGGCCAACCCTGCCATCCCCATCACCTATGGTATGCTTGCTGTGTTTGAAGCCCAATATTCTACCGGGGCTCAACAGGCAGCTATCCCTGACCCCTATAAAGACCAAATGAGGACTGCAGGCACTAATGCCTGGAAAAGGCTAGGTGGTGGCCCAACTGAGTCCCTCATTTCTGGATTGTCCCAGAGACCAAATGAGGACTTTGCACCTTTCATTGAGAGGGTCGAGAAAAGCCTAGCCAGCAAGGTCTCCCCAGGGCCTATATGAGACCAGTTTTTTTTTTCTTTTTTTATTAAAAATTTAATTATACATTTTAAATTTTTTTACCAGTTCCCTCCCTCCCCCCTCCTCCCCCCGAACCCCCTCCTCCCCCTCCCCTTCCCCCAGTGCCTCCCCCCCAATTCCCAGAGAGTCCTTTATTGTGTACGCCTAACTCTCCACTGGGTCCTCCTCTCCGATGACATATAAGGACCCATTGGCATTTCCATAAGCCCTTTCTCTTGTTCCCCTTAAGCATAAGATCACTACTATGGCTGTCAATCCCTTGCCTCCAGGGGTCTCGGTGCCCTTAACAGATGCTAGACTTTATGAGGGCAACAGTGCGCTGGACATTGCGCAGGGCATGCAAAGTCCCATTATGATTGCTTTGGCCCCAACTATTGTTGAGAATCTTGCAAATCGTTGCTCATCCCATCCTTTTGCTCTTACAATCTTACCGCCCCCTCTTCCGCAAATGTCCCTGAGCTCCAGGATGGGGAGAGATTAGGGTGGCCTAGTTCTATGTGATTGATATAGAGTCTCTGAAGTTCTGGATTGTGGTTTGTTGATTTTCTTTTGCAGTTTTGCTGCTCCTGCAATTCCCTTCACTCCATTCTGCTGGGCACTGTATGTCACCCCCTGGCCAGAGACAAAAAGCTGTTAAACTGGAGTCTTGTTGTAATAGCACATTCAAGGGTAGATGTAATAAGAGTAGGAAACCTCACTGAGGGAGGGGTCCATCACCCATTTGCAAAATGATTACTTTTTATCTGCTAGACTATATGCCCTCCCCTTCTGGTGAGATCAGGAAAGAACGTCTGTGAACTTAACCAGGTTTCTCATTACTTACTTGCAGACCTTGATGGAGGCCTATTTTCTCTGCTGTAACATGGTCCCCTCTCTCCTGGTTTCTGGTGTGGCCCTCCTAACCCATCTCTCTTGTTCATAATCCTTGCAATTACTGTGTTACATAGGTTTACTTTTGAGTGTCTCAATGTGGGCTGAGTGAGTTTGGTACTAGGAGCCACCTATTAGGGAGTACATACGGCGCTTAATTTTCTGGGTTTGGGATACTTCACTTAATATAATTCTTTCTAATGACATCTATTTCCCAGCAAATTCAAGTAATTCATCATTTTTGATGGCTGAGTAGTACTCCATTGTATAGATGTACCACAGTTTCCTTATCCACTCGTCAACTGTTGGACATTTAGGTTGATTCCATGACTTTGCTATTGTACACAGTGCTGCTATGAACATGGTCGAGCTTGTGCTATCGAGGCGAACCTCTGCTGCATGGGGGGTTATTCCCAAAAGTGGGATAGCAGGGTCATATGGCATTTCAATCTTTAATTTCTTTAAGACTCTCCAGACGGCTCGCCAGAGTGGCTGTATGAGCCTGCATTCCCACCAACAATGTAGGAGAGTTCCCCTCTCTCCACATCCTCTCCAGCATTTACTGAACATATATGCACCCAATACGGGCCCCTCCACATTCATTAAGAAAACCCTACAGCGTCTAAAGCAAGAAATCAACCCCCAAACGATAATTCTTGGGGACTTCAACACCGCCCTCTCTACATGGGATAGATCAACAGGTCAAAAGCTTAACAGAGACACTTTGGAACTTAATCAAACCCTGAAAGAAATGGACCTTACAGATCTCTATCGAACTTTTCACCCACGCACCAAAGAATACACATTTTTCTCAGCAGCACACGGAACTTTCTCCAAAATAGATCACATATTGGGCCACAAAATGAATCTACACATATACAAGAAAGTTGAAATTCTAACCTGAGACCAGTTTGAAAGATCTCTAGTCTGGGAAGGTATGAATCAGGTTCAAAAGCTGGCCTGTGCAGGCCTTAAGGATAAAAATATGGCTAGGTGGATTGTAGCCAACAGGGACATAGATACTACTTTCCACACTGCCTGGGCCAATGGTAGGGCCATGGCTATGCCTTTGGATAGGTAGGAATCAATTGACACCCTGGTGTGTACCCTCCAGCAAGTTCTCCCTGGAAAAGGGGAACTAAACTGCTTAGGCTGTGGTAGTCAACCTAAAGACTAGTAATCAAGAAAAGCAACGAACAATGCTTCAGTATCTTCTTTTAGATGATTGATTTATCCTACTTTGAAGGTCGAAGAACAATGACAAAATCTTCCTAACCTAAATATTTGCCACAATATCATCTTCCTATATTGACCTATAGAAACAACAGAAGCCAAACCAAAACCCAAATAAATTACACTGTCAAAAACTGGGCAGACGTAAGCAATCCGCTCCAGTATTCAGCCACAGATCGTGGAGAAAGGAATCCTCCGAGCAAAGTGGCTACCAGAGTGATCCAATCAGTGACTCTGGGTTTGATTAGAGACTCTGTCTCAAAAAAAATAATGTCAATCTCTGAGCTCCACATATGTTAGGGTTGCATTTAGGTCTCAACTTGACAGGTGCTGACTGTTTGGGGCACAGCCTGGAGGATTAATGGTTGGAACAGGGCCCTAACAAGTCCTCAGGAACTTGATTGAATGCTGTGGAAAACCCAGCCTATGGTGGGTGGAATTTCAGTGGTGGACCAGATAAGAAAGTGCAAGGAAGGGGGACTTGCTCTTCCCTTATCTTGTGTCACCTTGCTGTGGAGTTGCAACTCTGGGAGCAGCATTCACTTTTAGAGCATCGTGGCCTTCTTTGTTGCTGCTGCCGCAGCCTCTGTCCTTGGGGACTGAACTTCATTTTTCCCACCATGTTATTATGTCCCTACGGCCTTGGCCCTGGCTGGAGGCTCCTGCTGTTCACTGTTCATCATGGATGTTGGAGTGCAGCTGTTCTTCACCAACATTGGAACCCAGAGTCTTTGGCCTTCCACAGAAGTAAAGGCTTGAGACCTCCTTGGGGTTCTTGGCTTTGTGGAACATTCCAGTCAAAAACGAAGCAGCTATGTCGCTACTTGAAGGACACTATTTTATTGTGAATTTGAATAAACATATAGAGATATTACTTTCTATACATTCCTTTCCTCAGAGAACAGCATGCTTGAATACACACACACATATACATGCACACATGCACAACACACATGTACATGGCACAAAGACACAAACCCCCATACATGCAAACATGCGTATATGCACCCCTCCCATACACACAATGGAAAAGGGGAAAAATGCAATACTAATTCTCCATGAAAGAAATGTGGTGATCTGGATTTTAGTAAAATAGAAATTCCACTTCACGAAAGATAAAGCCAGAAGAATGAGAAAATACATCCTAGATTTGGAAAAAAAAATTACTGAAATCATTAGATAAAGGATGTTACGGAAAACATACCAAGAACAATTTATCAATTTTTCATGTCTACGTGTGTATGGAGGGGCACGTGTATTTCTGTGTGTGTGTGTGTGTGTGTGTGGGTGTGGTGTATCAGAGTGCACTGTGGTGTTTGTGGAGGCTCAATGGAATCCTCCTGGATTATTCTACTTCCTTTTTGCTTTGTTCTGGAGTTTCCCAGGCTCTGCTTTCAGGGGCAGGAAGTGCGGTCCACTGCCATTTCTGATCAGTGTTTCTGCATGGAGTCTAGGATTGAACTCATGAGGGACCTTCTGCTTTCAGGGCAGAGGCTTAACCCCGGAGCCTTCTCTCCAGCACACTGCCACATCATTCTTTTGAGATTGACTGTAATCAGACCAGAGCTCTCCAAAAGGACTAGTCTGGTTATGTCAACTCATTCTGGAGATTCTCAGTCTCCACTTTCAATGAACATGCCTGCTATCATGGGAACTCTACATGACTGTTTAACCCTTGCCTCTAAGGATCCTCCCGCCGGGAGACCTCTCCCTGTATCCCTGCTAGTTTGAGGGGTTGTGACATGTAGTCATTCCGTAGGTCAGGCAAAGTCCAATCACATTCTGGCTATGTCCTGGCTGAAGCCCTGACGTGTGGAGTTTCTTGCATATCATTGGTCCTTCAAATATTAGGCTCTTGCAATCTTGCCCCCCCCACTTCCGGAAGGTTCCCTGAACTTTAGGAGGGAAGAGATCTGTCCTTGTTCCAGGTGAATAATGTAGGGTGGTCGGTGTCTGAATTATGGTTTGTTGTTTTCAGTTTTGCTTTTCCTGCACTGCCCTGGCTGCATCCTGATTGATTTATTTCCAACCAAACATGAAAGACTGCTAAATGAAGATCTTAAAAAGAGGAAGCTCAAAGGTAGATGGAAGATAGGAGTAGGACACCAAAGTGAGGGGTTGGCAGTCTCCCATTGTCAGTTGATACCTTCTAACTACCAGTCCCTGTACCTCCCGACTGGGGAGATCAAACCTGCTCAGTCCCAAGTGACCAGGAAGGGAAGTAAGAGTGAGCTGCCCAAGATGCCTCTATACTAAAAGCAATACATGACCTTAGCCTATTTCCTATTGAAGAATTTCTCCATCCTTTCTTTTGAGATCCTCCTTCCCCTTCCCTCCTGTTTATAATCTTTTGTGATTATAGTGGTTATATGGAGATTAACCTTTGAAAATGTCATTCAATGTGTTTGGACCTAGGACCACTTATTAGGGAGTACATTCTGTGTCTAAAGTTCTGTGTCTTGGATACTTAACTCAACATAATTTCTTCTTATTCCATCCATTTCCCAGCAAACTTCAGTAATTCATCTATTTTGTCAGCTGAGTAGTATTCCATGTATAAATGTACCACATTTTCATTATCCATTCATTAACCTTGGGCATTTGGGTTTATTCTGTGTCTTTTCGATTATAAATAATGCTGCAATGAACATAGTTGTGCTTGTGTCCCTGTCACAATGTGCTGCATCCTGAGGGTTTTTCCTAGAGTGGTATAGCAGGGCCATATGGCATTTCAGTCCTTGACTTTTGTACAATCACCATATTGCTTGCCAGAGTGGTTGTATAAGCCTGCCTTCACACCAGCAACATAGGAGACTTCCCTTCTCCCACATCCCTCCAGCATTCAGTGTTGTGTGTATTGTGGATTTTTGTCATCCTGTCTGGGGTGAGATGATGTCTTAGGCTAGTTTTGATCTGCATGTCCCTGATGGCTAGCGATGTGGAACATATTTTAAGATATATGCTAGACATTTCTATCTTGCCCTAGGAAAGTTTCTTTTGAGTTCTGAGGCCCATTTTCTAATTGGGCTATTTATCTCCTTGGTGTTAAGTTTTTAAAGTTCTTGGTGCTCTCTGGATAATAGAGGGCTATCAGATATGTGTTTAGTGAAGATTTTCCCCATTCTGTGGATTGTCTTTTGTCTCAGTTTACAATCTCTTTATCTGAACAGAAGCTCTTTAGTTTCATCAGATCCCATTTGTTGAGTGTTGGCTCCAGTGCGTGCTACTGGGTTCCTCTTAAGGAAATGTTGGCATAGGCCCAAGCAGCTCAAGGAGTTCCTTCTCCTTCCAACTAACTGTATAGTCACTGGCATAATATGAAGGCTTTTCTATATTTGGAGCTGACTTTGTGCAGGGTGAAAAAATATGGGTCTGGTTTCAATCTTCTGCATGTGGACCTCCAGTTTTGCCAGCACCATTGCTTGAAGAGTGCTCTTCTTTTTCACTTGAGTTTTTGGGCTCCTTGTCAAAGATTAGATGACTGCCATTTTGTGGGCTTATATCGGGGTCTTCAACCCTTATCCACTGAATGTGTATCTATTTTGGAGCCAATACCAGGCTGTTTTTACAACTATGGATTTGTAGTAAGACTAAACTTGGTGTGGTTATACCTCCAGCATTGTTTTGCTATCCTGGGTCTTTTGTGCCTCCATATGAATTTTGAGATTGTTTGGTCAACTTCTTTAAGGAATTGATTTGGGATTTAATTGGTATAGCACGAATCTGTATATTGCCTTTGTAGGATGGCCATTTTTAATGGTGTAGATTCTGCCAATCCACGAACAGGGGAGGACTTTCTCCTTCTGGTGTCTTCTGCAATCTTTCTTTAGGGTTTTAAAGTTTTCATTGTAAAGGTCGCTTACTTCCTGGTTAGGTTTATACTGAGGTATTTCATTTTTAAGGGCTATAGTAAATCGGATTGTTTCTCTCAGGGCTTTTTCACTTCTTACATTCTGGGCATATACGAAGACCACTGATTTTTGTATGATTATTTTGTATCCTGCCACACTGCTGAACTTCTGTAAGTTCCAGAATTTTCCTAGTGGAGTTTTTGGATCACTCAGGTATAAGACATGCCATCTGCAAATAGAGATAATGTGATTATCCTTGCCGATTTGAATCCCTTTTATGTCCCTTTCTTGTCTTATGGCTTCAGCTAAGATTCAAGTACAATATTGAATAGAAGTGGTGAGAGTGAACAACCTTGTCTAGTTCTTGATCGAAGCGGGAATGCTTCTAGTTTCCCCCATTGTGTGTAATCCTGTTGTTGGCTTGTTGTACACAGCTTTTATTAATTGATAAAGGTTCCATCCATTACACTGTCTCTAGGGTTTTGATCACAAAGGCGGTTGGATCTTGTCAAAAGCTTTTTCTGCATCTATTGAGAGTATCATGTGGCTTTGGATTTTGGACTAGTTTTATGGGTGAATTACTTATTGATTTGCATATGTTGAACTAACATTTGTGCCTGGGATAAAGCCCAATTGATCCTCATTAATGATCTTTTTGATATGTTTTGTTAGTTTGATATGCTTTGTGTAAACACAACTACCTAATGAATCAGGAAGTTGTGAATTATTTAAATATCTATAACAGTGAAATCAATGAATTAATCTCAAATCCCACCAAAAAATATCTTGGACCAGATGGACTCAGCACAGATTTCTACCAGAATCTAATAACATCAATACTCCTTAAAATGTTCCAACAAATAGCAAGGAAGGAACACTACCAAATTCCATCTATGAAGCCAATATCGTCTTAATCCCCAAACCTAATAAAGATACACTAAAAAAGAAAACTGTAGGCCAATCTCTCTGATAACACAGATGCAAGATTCTCAACAAAGCTTAGCAAATCAGATTCAAAAACATATCAAAAAGATCATTCATGGGGATCAAGTAGGGTTATCCCAGGCACACAGTTTGGTAAATCATACGCAAATCAATAAATGTAATTCACCATATAAACCAGTACAAAATCCGAAGCCATATCATACCCTCAACATTACAGAAAAAGCTTTTGAAAAGATCCAACAGGCCTTATGATCAAAGCCTAGAGTGGAATGGAAGGAATCTTTTTGAATATAATAAAAGCTGTATACAACAAGCCTACAGCAAGATTTTACTCTATAGGGAAAAACTTGAAGCATTCCCGTTTGATCAGGAACTAGACAAGGCTGTCCACTCTCACATCTATTCAATATTGTATTTGAAGTGTTAGCCAAGGCCATCAGACAAGAAATGTGATAAAAGGGATTCAGCTGGCAAGGAAGAAGTCAAGTTATCTCTATTTGCAGATGATATGATCTTATACCTGAGTGATCCCAAAAACTCCACCAGGAAGCTTCTCGAACTAACACAGAAGTTCAGCAGAGTGGCAGGATACAAAATAAATGTACAAAATCAGTGGCCTTCCTATATGCCCAGAACGAAAGTAGTGAAAAAGCCCTAAGAGAAATAATCCCATTCACTATAGCCCCTAAAAAAATGAAATACTTTGTTATAAACCTAACCAAGGAAGTAAGTGACCTTTACAATGAAAACTTTAAAACCCCAAAGAAAGAAATTACGGAAGACACCAGAAGGTGGAAAGACCTCCCATGATCCTGGATTGGCAGAATCAACATCATAAAAATGACCATCCTACCAAAGGCAATATACAGATTCAATGTTAACCAATCAAAATCACAAAGCAATTTTCTTTAAAGAGGTTGACCAAACATCTCAAAATTCATGTGGATGCACAAAAGATCCAGAATACCAAAAACATTCCAAGTAACAACAACAGTGCTGGATTTATCAACATACCAAACTTAGGCAAAACTACATATCCAAGTATAAAAACAGCCTGGTATTGGCTCCAAAATAGACACACAGATCAATGGATAAGAGTTGAAGACCCACATATAAGCCCACACAATATCAGCCATTATCTTTGACAAAGGGGCCTAAATATAATGGAAAAAGAACAGAATCTTCAACAAATGGTGCAGGCAAAACTGGATGTCCACATGCAGAAGATTAAAACTGGACTGATACTTGTCACCATGTACAATACTTATTTCCAAATGGATGAAGGACTCAATATAAGGCCAGAGATTACAAAGAACCTTAGTTTAAAGGGTAGGGAACTCCCTCGAGCTGATTGGACTAGGCAAAACAGTTCCTAATGGGAATCCAATAGCACAGTAAATACAAACCAACACTCAACAGTTAGGATCTTATGAAATTAAATAGTTTTTGTTCAGGTAAAGGATTGTAACTCAGACAAAGGCAACCCACAGAATGGGAGAAAATCTTCAATAACCACACATTTGATAGAGCTCTATTATCAGGGTGCATACAAACTTAGAAACCTAAATACCAAGTAAACAAATGGCCCAATTAAAAAATGGGCCTTGGAACTTAAAAGAAACTTTAACAACATGAAATTGAAATGTGAAAAATACTTAAAAAATGCTGCACATCCTTAGCCATCTGGGAATTCCAAATCAAAACTTCCCTGTGATTTCATCTCACTGCGATCAGGATGACAAAAATCCACAATACAAACAACACCTAATGCAGGAGAATATCTGGTGATTCTTAAAAAAGTTAAGATTGAAATGCCATATGATCCTGCTATTCCACTTTTGGGAATAATCCCCCATACAGCCAAAATTACCTTGATAGCACAAGCCCGACCAGTTCATAGCAGCACTGTTTTCAATAGCAAAGTCATGGAATCAACACAAATGCCCAACACTTGACGAGTGCATAAAGAAAATGTGGTACATTTATACCACAAAATTGATGAATTAAGAGATTTGCTAGGAAATGGGTGGAATTGAAAACATTATTTTGCGTGAAGTGTCCCTGATGCAGAAATTAAGTGCAATATGTACTCCCTAAAGGTGGATCCTAGCAAAAACCCACTTAGTGACACACTCAAAGACAAATCTCTGTAATACCTACAGAATTGCAAAGATTACAAAGAGGAGGATGGGGAAGAAGGGTACCACAGAAACAATCAGAGTGGGGATGAAGCATAGCAGAAAAAACAGGTCACCATCAAGTACTGCAAGAAAGTAATGAGACATCTAGTTAAACTCACAGACTCTCCTTCCTGGTCACTTGCAACTGAAGAGGTTTGATCTCAACAGAACGGGAGGGCATAGAGTCTGGCAGACGAAGGTAACCATCCTGCAACTGGGAGACGACACCCCCCACACCCGGTCTCCTACTCTTATTCCTACTACCTTTGAATCTACTCTATAATAAGACTCTATTTTAACAGCCTTTTACCTCTGGCTAGAGTTGACATTCAATACCCATCAGGATGGAGCCAAGGACAGTGCAGGAGTAGCAAACTATAATTCAGAACATCAGAGACCCTACATTAATCACCTGGAACCAGCCCAGCCCATCTCTCCCACATAAAGTTCAGGGAAACTTGCGGAAGAAGGGGCAGTAAGATTGTAAGAGCCTAAAGATGGGAGAAGTAATGATATGCAAGATATTCCACACATATGAGAGCTGAAGTAATCATAAGAGGACTCTGGATGACATGAGCAATAATCAACATATCACTGACAACCCAAAGTCTAGCATGGATTAAAGGCACTAGGATTCTTAGAGGGAAGGGATTCCCAGACATAATAGTGTTCCTATACTTAAGGGGAACACAAGAAAGAGTTCTAGGAAATGCCACTGAGTCCTTACACCTTATTAAAGAGGAGAACTTAGAGGGAAATTCGACATGCACACTAAAGGATGCTCCAGGGATGGGTGGATGGGGCACCATGAGAAAGCGAGGAAGGGGGAAAATGAAGGGTAAAAGGAGGGAGGCAGAAAGGGGATCCAGGTGGCAAAAAACCACAATACGAACAACACCAAATGCTGGAGAGAATGTGGAGAGAGGGGAACTCTCCTACATTGCTGGTGGTAATGCAGGCTCATACAGCCACTCTGGCGAGCCATCTGGAGATTCTTAAAGAAATTAAAGATTGAAATGCCATATGACCCTGCTATTCCACTTTTGGGAATAACCCCCCATGCAGCAGATGTTCACCTCGATAGCACAAGTGCAACCATGTTCATAGCAGCACTGTTTACAATAGCAAAGGCATGAAATCAACCCAAATGTCCAACAGTTGACGAGTGGATAAGGAAAATGTGGTACATCTATACAATGGAGTATACTCAGCCATCAAAAATGATGAATTATTGGAATTTGCCGGGAAATGGATGTCATTAGAAACAATTATATTGAGTGATGTATCCCAGACCCAGAAAACTAAGCACCGGATGTACTCCCTAATAGGTGCTTCCTAGTACCAAACCCACCCAGCCCACCTAGAGACACTTGACAATAAATCTCTGTAATACAGTAATTGCAAGGATTATGAACAGGAGGGATGGGGTAGGAGGGCCACACCAGAAATAAGGAGAGATGTGACCATGTTAGCAGCAGAGAAAATAGGCCGCCATCAAGGACTGCAAGTAAGCAATGAGACATCTGGTTAAGTTCACAGACTTTTCGTTCCTGATCATTTACAACTGAAGGGGTATAATCTCACCAGAACGGGAGGGCATATAGTCTGGCAGATAAGTAACCATTTTGCAAATGGGTGATTGATCCCTCCCTCACAGAGGTTTCCTACTTTTATTACATCTACCTTTGAATATACTCTTATAATAAGACTCTAGTTTAAGAGCTTTGTATCTTTGGCCAGGGGGTGACATCCAATACCCATCGGGATGGAGTGAAGGGCATTGCAGGAGCAGCAAAACTGCAAAAGAAAATCAACAAACCACAATCCAGAACTTCAGAGACTCTCTATCAACCTAGAACCAGGCCAGGCTAATCTCTCCCCATCCTGAATCTCAGGGAAATTTGCGGAAGAGGGGGCGGTAAGAGTGTAAGAGCACAAGGATGGGAGGAGCAATGATATGCAAGATAATCTACACAAGTTAGAGCGAAAGCACTCATAATTGGACTTTGCATGCCCGGCGCAATGTCCAACACACTATTGACCTCACAAAGTCTAGCATTTGCTAAAGGCACCAAGATCCTTGGAGGCAAGGGATTGACAGCCAAAATAGTGTTCCTATGCTTAAAGGGAACACGGGAAAGGGTTCAGGGAAATGCCACTGGGTCCTTGTACATCATCAGAGAGGAGGACCCAGAGGAGAGTTTGGCATGCACATTAAAGGATTCTCTGGGGATTGGGGAAGGGGAGGCACTGAGGGGTGGTGAAGGAGGGGTGAGGGGAGGGGGAGCAGAGGGGTTGGGGGGAGGAGGAGGGAGGGAGGGAACCGGTGTGCCTATTAAGTTTGTATGAGTGGAAATAATAATAAAAAATGTTAAAAAAAAGAAAAGAAAAAAAAAGCAATCCTAAAAAAAAAAAAAAAAAAAAAAAAAAGACAGGGCCAAAGGAGGCCCTAAAGCCACAAGTAAATTGCATGTACAAGTTACCCAAATGCCTGTGGATCCTCAGCGTGTTGCAATGCCTGTTCCCAAATATACACCTACGGCCTCCTGTGGCATGTCCTATGATCAGCTAACTGAAAAAGAGTGGACTAGCGCCTCGTTCACATATTGTTCTGCTTGCTATTCAGGTGCCATGCAGAAATAGACAGGTACAATCCCTTTCTGCAACAACCCTGAAGGATACTAGTGAAGGGAAGTATTTGCAGTGGGCAGAACTTCAGGCAATGCACATGGCTGTGCACTGTGCATGGAAGGAAAAATTGGAGAGAACGTAATTGGAAAATTGGTGAGAAAGACATTTGGGAAGAAGTATGTGGATAGATCTCTGCAAATGGGCAAAAGATACAAAGATATTTGTGTCTCATGTAAATGCTCATCAAAAAGTGACCTCAGCAGAAGATTCATTTAATAATCATGTGGATAGGATGACTCATTCTGTGGACAGCCAACCTGTTTCTCCAGCTATCTCCATCATTGCCTAATGGGCCCATGAACAAAGTGGACATGGTGAGAGATGGAGATTATGCATGGGCTCAACAATACGGACTACTACTTACCAAGGCTGACCTGGTTACAGCTGTTGCTGAGTGTCAAATATGTCAGAAGCAGAAACCAACAATGAGTTCCTGATATGAAGCCATACCCTGGCATAACCAGCAACATGGGGGCAGGTTGACTCCATTGATCCACTTCCAAGATGGAAAGGACAGTTCATTGTTCTTACTTGGATAGATACTTATTGTGGGTGTGGATTTGCCTTTCCTGCACGTTCTGCTTCTGCTAAAACTACCATTTGCAAACTCACAGAATGTCTTGTGCACCATCATGGTATTTCACACAGCATTGCTTCTAACCAGGGAGCACATTTTATAGCTAAGGCAATGGGCATATGCTCTCAGAATTCATTGGTCTTACCATGTTTCCCACCACCCTGAAGCACCTGGTTGGACAGAACAGTGGAATGTCCTTTGAAAGAAACAATTATGGTGCCAGTTAGGTAGCAGTAAATGGGAGGGTTGGGGAAAGTACTTCAGGATGTAGTGTAAGCTTTGAATCAGCACCCAATATATGATTCTGTATCTCCTGCAGCCAGAATAAATGGGTCCAGGAACCACAGGGTGGAGACTGGAATGATGCCTCTTACTGTAACACCTTGTAACACATTAGGAAAGTTTTTGTTTCCTGTAACTTCAACTGTGCACTTCGCTGTCTTAGAAGTTTTGGTCAGAGAACAGGGGATCCCTTTGCCAGGAGATACAATAAGCATTCCATTGAACTTGAAGTTAAAGCTTCCTCCTAGATATTTTGGACTTCTGAGGCCTTTGAATCAACATAGTAAGAAAGGAATACCTCTGTTAGGAGGTGTCATTGATCCAGACTATCAAGGGGAAATCAAATTGCTTCTGCACAATGCAGGCAAGGAAGAGAACAAGTGGAGTACAGGAGATGTAGTAGGGCCACTCTTGGTGTTACCATGTCCTGTGATTAAATTTAATGGAAAATTGCAACAGCCCAATGAAGGCCGGGTGGTGGACTGCCCAGGTCATTCAAGAATGAATATACTGGTGACACCCTGAGGAAAAGAACCAAGATGTGCTAAACTACTTGATGAGGGTACAGGAAATACGGAATGGGTAGTGGTCGGAGGTAGTTCTAAATACCAACTAAGACCACTTGACCAGTTGCAGAGATGTGACCAGTTACAGAGCACTTCTGTAATACTTGTAAAGTACAAATGGAGCTTTCTAGAATTCTTTGATTTGAACTGAATATATAATGAGTGACAGTGAACTATAGAATGTGATGTATATATTTTTAGATGATGCTATTTTAATTTTGAATTGATATTTACTTATTTTGATGTTTCTAAATTACTTAGCTTGTACTGATATTGATATATTTATATTTTATATATTATTATATTATAAACATTTTATATTTTATAATATATTTTTTATATTTGAGAATTTCAATTTTTTAATATCAGAATATAAGAATTTTTGATATTGAATTGAATGTCTTTTATGAATATAATATCTAAAGGAATAAGGGTTGGAAGGTCTTATTGTAATAGTTATGTGTTTGTGTCAAGTTGACAATGTGTGGAATGTTATGGTTACATTTTGGTGTAAACTTGACAGTTGCAGACTGTTTGGGGCATAGCTGTTTAAGGTTAATGGTTGGAATAGCCCCTGAGCAAGTCTGTAGTTTCTTGATTGATTGCTGTGCAGAACCCAGCCCATAGTGGATGGTACTTTCCAGTGGTGGACCAGATAATAGGAAGTGCAAGGAGCAGGGACTTGCTCTTCCCTTATGTGGTGTTGACTCATCTTGGAATCCACTCTGTGTGCATCATTCCCTTTTAGAACATCATGCCCCTCTTTGTTACTGCTTCTGCTGCTGTCTCTGTCCTTGGTTGACTTGGAGGTTCAGCTTTTCCACTGTGTTGTTGCTGTTTCTGCTGCCTTCAGAGCCTGGTCTCAAGGCCTTGCTGCTATTTGCTGTTCATCACTGATGTCAGAGCTCAGCTGATCCTCACCAATGTTTAAACCCAGCATCTTCGATGCTCCAAAGAAGTAAAGGCTTGAAATTTCTTGGAATCTTTTACCTTTGTGGAACATTCTGATCAAGTATGAGTTGGCTTGGGAGGCTACTTTGAAGGATAGTAGTCTGTCAGTTATTTTAATGAACTTATTTATATAATATTACATTCTGGAGATTATGTTTCTTCAGAGAACCCTGATAACGCAATCACTATGAAAAGTCAGTTGAAGAATTATCTTCTCTCTTAATTTGATTCCTCAAATGTTTTGCCCAATATGAGAAAAATAACAAATATAATATGCCTAGTATAGATTTCTCAGAGTTCTAGATAGCAGTATACATAACATGCTGAAGAAAATGATAGTCACTTATGTGTAGTGTTTTGACTATTATTTGCCTTGGCGAGTTTCTATTTTGTTCATATCTGGTTGGGATCGATTTTATTTGCCTCTTGTACTTGGATGGACCTCTTATTTCTTTAGATGTGGAAAGTTTTCCTAGTATAATTTGAAAAATATCCTCGGATGTGGTATTTTCGGATTCTTTTTCTGGAATCCCATGAATGTGAATGTTAGTCCTCTTCAAGGTGTACCGTAACTCTTGAATATTCCTCTCAAGTATCTGTTGGCTTTAACAACATCTTTGATTAAACCGGTTTGCTCTTCCACTTTGTGTTCAAGATCTGATATTCTGTTTTCTACCTCATTAGTTCTGTTGACAAGACTCTCTGTTGTTCTGGGTTGAAGATAGCTTATCTTTTAGTTCTAGTTTAAACTTTGCTTGATATTGTTTTAACTTCTCTATGCTTATTTTTGTTTCAACTGCTTTTCTCATCTCCATCAAGTGCCTGTTGTGTTCCCATTCAAAGTGGTTGATGTGGTTATTTAACTCCTCCTGGATTTCCTCTTCCATTGTTTTGATCATAGCAAAGATCAGACTTTGAAAATCATTATCTTGTATATAATTTTCATGGCTATTTTCTGTGAGTTTGTTCTGGTTGGATTCCATCATTATGAGGTACATTCTTGTTGTAGGACGTTTGTTTCCTTAGTTTTTGTTTCTCATGAGTTGGTCCTGTGACCTGGTCATTTTGGTTATATCTGTTATGTCTTTCTTTTTGTTTTTGTATGTTTTGGCAGTTATTGCTCTTGTTTTGCCTTGGAGTTGAGTATGCCTGTTTGGTGTTGGTGTCATTACCTAGATGAGGCTATTGGACTGCTAGTACATCACTTAAGGTGGGTTTAGTAGGTAGGGATTAAGATTTGTACGGTAGTTCATATTTTAGGTTTACTTCCTTGGTGACATGTGAGGGTGAATGGTATAGTATCTGAGGTTGTACAGGATTTTGCATGGCTATAGGGACATATTAAACTATAGTAACTAATAATTAAGGGGAACAAGATGGTAAAAACGGTTTACTTAGAGCTGGATGTCAAGATTTTCTCCTGTATGATGGGATGATTTTAGAAGACTTCAGATGAATAGTGTTGGTCCCCTAGCCATTTGCTTGCGTTTTCTCTGGACTCTGACAAATTCTGAGGAGCAGGGGAGTCACCCTGGTCCAGGTCCCAGTCTGGATCTGGGTTGGAGTACTGGTTCTGTGCAGGAAGACAGAATGGCTAGTGTAGTGTACAGATATCCTAGGCCCTGGGGCATGGTCTAGGGGCCTTACAAAAGAGCAGGTAGTCTGCTCTGGTCTGGGTCCCAATCTAGGGCAGAATGTCAGAGTGGCTAGTGGGAAGTGTAGATGACTTTGGGCCCGGGGCATGGTCTAGGGGGGTTACCTGAGGAATGGAGTGTTGGGCCTGTTCTGGGTCCAGGGCAGAAAAGAGTATTCTAAGTACTTTTCACGTATAAAGTCTGCTGAAATTCTGAGATACATGAGAAAACAAAAGCACATGTTGAGATAAGAAATTATCTCAAGGTGATGACAGACAATAAACAGAGTATTGGACTTGAGAGGACAGTGGGAGGGGAGAAATTATCAAGTGTGAATATGTATACCACATTCTTATTCCCATAAATTGTTCCCTGTAAAATGACTAAATGCAAGGATATGTAATAAAACACGCAGTGACAAGAGAAAACACAGGTTTAGTAATGAACACACACATATACACAGATGCACATACACACACAAAGAAATATCAGTGTTCCCAAAAAAATGCAATGCAGTTTCTGAAAGCAAGTAGCTTTTCCCAACTAGTGTAAACAAACTTTGATGACACTACTTCCTTTTCTTGTCTATAAAAGTATTTTTAAAATGTGCCTATATAAAAACCTCACATAGCTGGATACACTGAATATTCTCAGCATATGTTCACTAAGAAATTAGAAACATCTTCATTGCAGGGTATATAAAAGGTGCATTATGATTTTATATGCCTCTTCATTAAAATTTAAATTAATGAAAAAAAGAACTTTTGTTGTAGGAAACATTTGCATGATCACCTGTTTTTATTACATGACATTTAAGTTCAGGTGTCTTATGGAAACCAA